>NQII01000185.1:753775-1002506 GCA_002778355.1 Clitarchus hookeri | reverse complement strand
ATTTGAATAAGATACCCTTTAGGTTGCATAAATGCATATTGTTAAGTGTTTTTACAAAAGATCTCATTTAAAATTGATTCGTATAATTAAAAAGGTTGGGTTATATCTTATTCTATTGTTTTGTGTTAAAGCAGTTCAACGGTATTCGATCATACAGTTGTGTTATAATATAGTTTAGAAGTTTTAAGAAATTACCTGCCTTAATTTGATTTTGCTTAGGTAAATAAGAATAAAAGAATATCAAGAGTGTGTTTCTGTTATGTAATCTAGTGAATAACTACAAGGCTGTTTCCCAAATATCATTAAAATACACTCTTATACATAAAAAATATGTTAATAAATAAAAATGTCTTAATCATAGCAGTTGCATTATTATTTAATAAACATTTCCATTTTTCATTGCCAAATACATTCACAAAATATTGGCATCATTTTTGGGAATGCGAATGTGAATGTTCAAAAACATGCGAATATTTGTTGCATCACTACTAAGTACTATTTATGCTATTATACCAGGTAACTACTGGAATGAATGTAGTAATCTGTTGATTATTAGGTATCATAATTTGCATTAGTCTATTGGCCAGTATATACTTTGTCATTAATTTGCTTTACTTTTGTTAGTTTAATACAAAACTCACCATGAAGTGCTAAAATTATGGTCCCTTCAATTCTGAATTAATGAGGTTTCACAGTATTTAAAAAGATGTGCAATACTCACATAAGATGTTTTCTTATCGCACTTGTGGGTGTCCTTGTAAGCATTGGGAACATAGTACTTATCAGGGCACTGGTTTATATCCAGCTGAAGGATGTTCATGTCCACTGCAACCACACCCCTGCAACACCAACCAACAACTCCTCCTATCACCTGGCACGCCACCACCTATGTCCACTGAGAACAACACAAGTGGGTGATGGCAAACACACAGTTATATTACGGACAGTGTTATCTGCACACTGTTCCTGCAGTCTTAGGAGGATAAATTTTGACAGTGATGTGAAACGCTAATACCCTTTTTAGCCAGTTTAATTTTGTTCATAAAATTTCCACTGAGTGCTGTTATCAAAGTAGTGCTAGATTTACGTGCCATGTATAGAGGTAATTACAGAATTTATTCTTAAAATGTTTATATAAATTATTTAAGAATATATTTAAAATGTTTGTGTTTGATACGTTATATTAATGCAATATTGGAAGCTTAAGAAAAGCAGAAGAGAGTATATTTTTGACATCAGAATGGATGTAAATGTAACCAGATAGGGCTAGGTATTTATTATCCATGGACATAAGAAGTTCTTACTGCTAACCTCCATAGTATTATTCCTACACAAACAATGCAAAACCACACTATTTTGGTACAGCAGTATGAGGCTACTTCATAAACTAAATTGGTCAGTATGAATAACAACTCGTAAATGTTTGGAGATAGACCAGCATCAAAACATGCCCTTTTATGGCTGTGGTTTCTGCAGAGGCACTGCTGAGGATTATGTAATCTGATTTCCATCTTCTGTGCATATCCCCAGCACTCGCTCATGATCTGTGAGTAGTTGATAATAGTAGAGTCAGAATCAGGTGCTCAAACAGCAACAGTCGTGTCAGTTACAACAGCCTTGCAATGTTTGGACACACAAAATGGTAACTGCGTAGCTGATGTACACACACTACCTTACATTCCCTCTACTGGTGTAAAAAAAAAAAGAAGACTTGGGTTAAGTGGATCTGGCTGCCCCACACCAGACATTCCTGAGCAGCCTGCATAATGTGTCAGGTGAGATGACATGCAAATAAAGCAGAAGAGAAAAAGGAAAACATCCACTACACATGTGTACACCTGAGAAATTCTTGACGTAACAATGGCCCCCACAAACAAAAAAAAAAACAAAAAATTTGTTTACTTATTTCAAATGCCTTATCTCCATTGCCTGTTCAGCTTTTCAACTCTCCAAAAACTAAACAAAAAATGTTATGACCGGATACAATTATATACAAGTGTGACATCTGAGCCCTACAAATCTACAAGACCAATAATTTACAAGTCAATTCAGCCATCTTACTAGTGAGTTGAGGTTAAGCCAAGATGACACCATGAGAGTTGAAAGTGGAAAATAGTTTAGGAGTGATGTCATCAAATGAAAGTGTATTGAAATATTACCCAAACAGAGAACAACTCCAGGCATGGAGTTTTTATTTTATAACCAGAGAATTTTGTTGTTGGTGACAAAAATAAATAACATGTAGGTTGAAGAAAATTAACGTATAATTACAGAAAATAGAATTACAACACAAAAGTAACTGAAAGACTACTTAAAACCTTTTCAAAGAGATTCATAGGTTACATGAAAAGTACATCAACAGTGTAAAGTTACACAGCAATTAAATATATTTCCTACGAATTCAGGTTCTGAAACACCAATGATTAAACTAGGGATTATCACTACTGTCATTTTACCACATATTATCATCATTCAAATTCACAATTATAAAACATAAATACCACCAATACTACTTTTTACCAATCTCCAATCTCCTGTATAAAATTGGTTACAAATTACTTGTAAACTACTAGTACTAATACTTTTATGGAACGAAACACTTAAAATTTTTAAGACTTAACTTTTAAATTGTAATGTATGGAGTAATAACTACAAGTAAATTCACTTGTAATTATTAGTTCAAACTTTTTATGGAACAGGGCCCTGGAGTCAGTAAATGACTTAAGTTACTGAATGGCTATGTGATTGTGATGAGTGTGAGTATAACTGAGTGTGAGTGTGACTGTTGAGTGACTGTTGAGTGAGTGTTAGTGAGGGCTGAATGAATGTTGAGTGAGGACTGAAGGAGTGTTGAGTAAAGGCTGAATGAGTTTTGAGTGGAAGCAAAATTTGACTTATATAAATAAAGTAGTCTTTCCAAGCAGCTTAAATGTAAGTAATATAGCCATAGTAATAATCACACAGAAAGATGAACAATAACAAACCACTCTCTACTTCACACAAATAACTGGAATAAATAAATTCTAAGAAACAAAGATACTGGAATATTGGTAAGTAGCTAAAGCAGCTTACAACTACAGATAATTAAGTGTTAAAAAATAAGAGTTGATTTTTGTATTTTATTTTTATGGATATTCAGTAAACTACTGTGTACTGTGAATAATATAAAAATAGTGAAATCACTTTTGTTACATTTCTCAGAAGACTAAGAAAAAAACATTGCAAAAAAAATTAAAATTTACACTGTATTGACACGTAAGGCGTACTAGGAAAATTTTTTTCCGACTTCCCTGTACAGTGACACAACCACCCAAAAGAAGTATCAAACACCACGTCTGCTTGCCTCCAGAATCGACAGGCATCCTCCCAACCTGGGATAACCAAGGAAATGGCGGATGAGCTTCAACTACCAATTATGCTAGACGGGCACTTCAAGTAATCGCCCTTGCTGAGGAAACCAACTGAAGTTAGGCATATCCGTTGCCCCTAAGCAAGCACTGGATATCATCCGCACACAGGGAAACTACCCCACTTTATTCCTTCCCCAAGAGAGCGCAGCAAGGGCTGCACCGGCCATGAAGGGAGGAGCAACCCCAACAAAGATGCCCAAACTGAAGGAAGCCAAAAGGGAGCGCTGGCAAGTTGTATATAAGGCCAGACGCACCACCAGAATGCCAGTTGTCTTGTACTCTCAGAAGAGTCTTCCAGACCAGTTACCAGCTACCAGCTAACCCTGAAGACGTCTTCAACCTCCCTACACCACACTCACCACTTTGGTAGTGACACCCGAGTCCCTCCAGGACAACCTAGTCAACAGTTAGGGTTCAAGTTGTTTTCACGGCCACCTAATTTGTTTGCTCTAGTTTCTTTGACAACATGTCCCCTTACCCAGTTTTAACATAACTTCCGCCAGTTGCTTAGGAATCACAAGAGTGCAGGAGATAGTACGGGTCACCAGGTTTATTCTACTTTGAATAAGCACATTCAAGTCTAACCACGGTGTTCTAATTCTACGGTGATGGACTTATCTTTGCCATACCTTCAAAGGAGAGACAAATGACCGTGACTTTTAATCTGATTTCCGTAACTAGTGTAGGACTGCGGAACTCCCTTCACCAAGCAGTATGTATGTCAGAAAACACCACATATTCACCAGCCACCCATATTGTGAACAAAGTACGTAAAGGTGCTTGATGCATGCGTATGGCTGAGCCCCCTACTAGGAACAATTCACAAGGAAGCGAGTAGGCCACCCGAGTCAGCTAACCAACTCCATCCACCACACGAGATTTGCCTGTTGGAGTGTGCCAGGCCTGACGACGAGTGACCTGTTCACCTCTGAACAACTCACGACGAAGCGGTAAGGCCACACCCAGTCAGCTAACCCACTCCATCCCCAACGTGAGATTCACCGGTTGGAGTGACCGGACTGACGCGGCATGACCTGATTGATCGTTTCTGGGCACACCTTAGTTAGGGAAACCGTCGCCTGCTTGTTTTGTCGAGGTGGACAGTTACCACCTAACCCTATGCCATTCACCCATAGAGGTAGCACGAAGTGGAGTGATAAAGAGGAAAGCTACTGTCCCTGTAACTGATCAGTTTATAGGTAACGCAGCCCCATCAACCCTCAGCTGCACCTCCCCCGGGAATGAGCCAAGGCCCCTGTAGACTGCTGGGGCCTCACCCCACAGTCACCTCTAGATCCTTGTTCGAGCCACCCCAAAAGACTGCCGAAGAGTCACACCCTGTTGTCGTACAACTGCACCTTGGCCTTTCTGTGGCCTAGGGCATCGCTGACGCCACCTGACAACCACTGACACCAGTACAGTCTCCAGCAACCAGACGACTCAAGTACCTCTGATGACTACCTTGACGGCCACCGTCGACCGCCCTAGGATGGGGCCCCGGGACACCAACTGCCCATCAGCAGTCAACACTGGATAAGGCTGGGAGAAGGTAAGCTAACACCGGGCATGTTCTTAGCCGCCCAAAGGGCTCTCAACCTCACTGACAACTACATACCTTGCCGACGGCCTACCCGGCCGATACTATACATGTGACTGGTTAAAGCCACATTCAATATCGTTCCAACTCCACCTCAGTAGAGTTGATACTCAAAAACCCTTGACACTTTCCAACTCACCTTAAGCGTCACATGTCAAGTGTTTTCCGTGGGGCCACACGTCTTATTGGTTGGCAAATAAGACGGAGCCAGGCCAGCACGACCCGGAGAAAGAGAGAGGAAAGCCGGGAGAAACCCCACATAATAAAACCAGACATTTCGGAGTGGTAAAACACCCCGTGGCACTCAATTTATTACCAGATAGAATGTCCAAGTCGAACCATAACCTCGCCGAGAAAGGCGAAACCTCTAGGAATATGGAAGGAGCTGAGGGTCCCAGAGACGACAGATGTCACATGACTACATGTAACGGTACCGATCAGCATGTCATCACTGCGCACATTGTCAAAACCACTTCCATTACGTGTGCCTAGGATGGAATGATGAACCCAGATTTACCAAAAGGCTCAAATTTTGCTGCGATGAGTGCCGGACGCGTCAGGCAGCCTATTGTGACTGGATCACGATATACAGATCAAGCGGATAAACACAGTGAAGTGCATGACGTGTGCGCAAACCTTCCAACACTTCTGTATAGAGTGGCCCGACGAATGCATTACATGCCTGGGACTTGTTTACAGGTGTGAGGTATGTAGGAGAGCTGAAGAATACCGTCCGAATAACCCAAGTCCGCCTCATAGCATGGTGTCCACGTGGAGTTCAGACGAACCCCAACTACCGGAATTTGCCGGCCGACTCCAAGAGGATCCGATAACGTTTACCCAAGAATGCGAGTATGAGATTAAGGAAAACTTAGTTCCAACCAAATAATGGGTTACGAATGCTCGTAAGCAATTAACAGGAAAAACTCTAGAGTGGTGGAACAAATATGGGAAATTTATTAGTGAATGGGCCCAATTGTGCTACTGTTTAGCTATTTAATTTTCTGGGGAAGAGGTCATGGCACGCCTCATGATAAATTCCATAGCCACGTCCAAGCCACTGAAGACGAGGTGGAGATCATTATTCGCTGGAAATTTCAGATGTATAAACGCATTTTCCCTGAGGAAAATGAAGACAGCTGCTTGCAAGCCATTACACGCATGCTTTTACCAAATTTGTGTTAACTTGCTACAAATTCCCCAACCACAGTCCATAGAGGAGCTGGTAGAAGGGGCAAGAGAGATAGCAAAACTACAAGGTGCAGGCAGCCTTGGACTGGCCCAAAAGGGGCAAGGTCAAGGAGGAAGCAAAACAGACCAAAGGTCAAGCGTATCCCCCTTCTCCTCCTCCCTCCACCACCCCAGCACTCCTTAAGTGCTGGTTTTGTCCAGGGAGACATTTTAACCATGACTGCCCCACAAAGCCAGACGGCCGGTGGGCACCAAAAGAAGGAGGTACTAGCGAAGAAAGCAAACCCAAGCTCAGAGTCGCAGAGAGTATAGAACGCCAGACGCCGACGGGAAACGCCGGAACCGGGGTGCGAAGCGGGCCACCACCACTGGTAGAAGTAGACCCGTCATCATCCAAACGTTAACAGAAGAACCAAACCTACTGAAAGCCCCGTGAATAGAGGTTGAGCTAAACAAGCCCCTAGTAACAACCCTGCTTAATTCCACAGCCAGGAGGAATTTTATAAGGAGTGACTTCCTCACCCCAGAGAAACATAAATGCCTCTCCCTGCAAACCCAGACAATACAAATGGCCCAACCTTATCATGTTTTGCATGTAGAAGGGAAAATAAACCTAATGGTACCGATCCACCGGCAAGAGACCCAAACTGAATTTATAGTCACCCGGGATATCACCGAGGAGGTGATTTTGGAGCAGCTATGAACTGTGTGCAAAGACGAATCTACATAGGAAACAAAGAACGGGTAACCATAAACTGAGAGTATAATCCGAAACTCACCAGCTTACCCCCAAACGCCCCGGAAGACATTAATCACCCGCTGGGTAAGCAGGAATTCTAGCAGTTGCAAAACATCCTAACCAATCATGCCCAAGCTTTTGGCTACGGGGGCCCGCTACGTCAGACACACAGTATTCAACACAAAATATGTCTAACTAGCGACAAACCGATATATTGTCGCCCTTATCGCGTGTCTGCAGGGAGGAGAAAATTGATTTTAACACAAGTGCAGTCAATGAAAGAACAAGGCATGGTAGAACCCTTGGACTCCCCCTACAACTAAGGTCATAATCGCTCCAAAGGAGGATAGACAGTTGCGACTCTGTGTGAAACACCAAGAGCTGAACAACATTACCAACCCTATAGCTCCCCCAGCAATTAACATTACCCACACGCTGAGGGACATAGGGACAGCACAATTATTCAGTACCCTCGACATGCAGTCGGGATATTGGCAGATAGCCGTTCACCCACAGAGTAGAAACTACACAGCTTTCACGACATGCGAGAGGGAAATCCTACAGTTCAAGGTCTTGCCTTTTGGCCTTATAAATGCAGCCGCAACCTTCCAAAGATTGATGTCCGCATAAGTAATGACAGGTTACATCAGCGAATTCTGTTTCGCCTATTTAGACGATACCATAGTCTACTCCGCATCATGTGTACACCTCTGTGTACACCTATAACGAGTACTCGAATGACTAGAAATGCATGGACTCACCTGCAAACTGTCAAGTCATTTAGGTAAAACGAACATAGACTACCTGGGGCACATCATCACTCTAGGGGGGAACTCTCCCCAGACAGGATCCATACGTTTCTGCGTTCTTCAAAGTTCGAGCTTCAACCCACCTTGTGAAATGGTTGGTAATCACTTTTATATACTGGTTCCTCTTGGTCCGAGGCTAGGGGCCCATTAAGACAATAGAGATCTTTCCATAGTGCATCGGACTTCCATGCAGCTGGGGAGGGTGGACTGCAGGGTAGGTCTGGGTGGTTTGGTGTACATGACAGTGGTTGATATATCATCTCACCTGGCTAACTCCCCTTCACCAATAAGCATAAGTGATTTCCTGTAGGGTCTCTTGATCCCAGGATGTCCAGCCAATGGGTGGCTATGGTGCATTCAAATGACTTGTTCTGTTAGCTCCTCCGGTGGTACTCATATCCTCAGTTTTTCCTCCCCACCTTTACTAAACCAGATCACACCGTATAAGGTTCAACAGAAAGAAGGAGATGTGTACCAAGTTGACTACACGCTTACCCCCACCTTGAAAGTGAAACATAATGCGATACGGCCAGCCGGAGAATCTGAAGCCTGACCAGACCCCATTACCTTGACAAAAATGCCACGGCAGCCCCCGATTGGAACGTCTCTAAGCCATAGCGACCACGAGCTACCTGGACCATCAAATAGGCCAGACTACCTGGAAATCGAACCACACCCTCCCAGCATCAGAGGAACACTGTTTCTACCCGAAGTCACGCTTCCAGGTGTAGTGAGTAGCAGAGTGAGTGGGTGAGTAAGTGAGTGAGTAAAGAGATTTGGGTGGCTCTTAACAGCAGGGTCTTGAGAGGTGATGAGGGTGATTGAGGTGAGTATGGAGAAGCACCGGAATGGAAGGGCGGGGGAAACGAGAGATCCGCGGCATCATCTGGCACGATTCCCACATGCGAAAGTCCAGGAGTGGCCCGGCCGGGGATTGAACCTGGTTCACATTGGTGGGAGGCGAGAGCAGGCTAACCGCTCAACCACCGCACCCCCCGCGAGTGGCATACCCATAGGTAAGACCACCAACAGGGTCACAAAAAGATTCCATGCACCGATGGCAGAAAGGGTCCCCAATGAAAAGGGAATCACCAAACTTCAAGAGATGTGAGCCACTCCAAGGGACAAACATGCCCCCGCGGCGGGAAGGGTCCCCAACGGAAATGGAATCACCAGACTTAAAGGGATGGGAGACACTCCAGGGAACAAATGTGCCCCCATCTAGTCTACCCTCCTCTACAACTCTCACTGTATTATTAACAGTGCCACCACCAAGCCCAGGGAACCCGAGAAGCTCTAGTAATGAAATGCTTAATCCTGACCGCCGAACCCTAGTATCCTACCTCTGCAGAAAAAAAAACATGCACCAAGAATTGCCAGCTCAACCACATCATCCGAGAACCTACTGCACCGCCCTTGGAGACAGTGCCGTGCTAAAATAAGAGAGCCATCTGGGCAAATACAGGGAGCAGAGATGATGGAGGCGATCACAGAAGGTAAACCAGAATGCGCAATCGTGATGGATGGAACCATGAGGAAGAAGTAGGAAAGGGAAAAAGAGGGGATCGGCCTATCAATAGAGAGTCTGTTTCGTTGGGAAGCCAGCCCTGGTAGAACCTAGCAGCCCTCTACAAACCCCGTCCCTACTCTTGTACCGGCCACCGATGATGAGGGAACCTGGCAAGAAGAGCCACCATCACTACTAGGTGGCCGCCTCCTTGCCCACGAGGGAAGTAAGGTATCTGTGTTATGCTGAAGGATGCTGAGGCACACTTACCTACAGATGGCCCCATGTGTAGCCCACAGCTGCACCTGCCAGTGGGAAGATAAATGGTGTGTGGCATGTGGCCAGTGGCAATGGCCCATGTCACACATGTGCTGTGTGGCCTACCCCATGGTGGGAGAAGACCTCCATTAGTGTGTGGCACAGGGACGGGAGGCGATTCTACAGAGGTAGCACACCTCCCCCTGCAATAGAGGGGCAGGCTAGCATGGTACAAGAAACACAAGGATGTGCCCAGGTAGGCCAGAAAGTACCACCCATCTGTCACGTTGTAGGGCAGCACATAGCATTATATATAGTAGGTTAGGTCATTAGCTGTTAGGTTAGGCTAGAGCCAAGTAACAGTTAGAATAAGTTTGTTTATGTTTTATTAAAGGGTTATGTGCTTTCTGTTTTAATTACAAATTATTTTGCTACACCTGAGTTGTGTGGCACGAAGAGAGTGTGATAGATATAAATTTGTAGTAATTTACAACAACTATTTTCAGCCAGATGGCACAAGAAAAGAAGAAAGAGAATATTAATATGGTGAGTTAGTCTAAAAAGAGCAGTAGGTAGAAACTGACTGTTGTGTGGGTTGCAGCAGGATTGAGAGCCCATTGATAAATCTGTTAAAAACGCATAATAATGAATTATATAAATATAATCCATTCACGGTATCTTCGATACTTTTGAAAAGAACCTTTGAAAAATCACCCTAGCCGTTAGCCACATGCATATAACATTACAAACAGCGGCGAGCGCGGATACAGTTATGCCGTTAGGTTGCCAGCACAAAGAGAGGAAATAGTTCTAAAGTTTTAATGTAATTGTTAATTTATCACTTACAAATGGATTTCGAAAAGACTTGTATCTTATTATGCCAATTATTAATGACGTGATGCTAACGTACTTTGATTTCAATGTTTCTTGCATACTCACAAGATCACGCTCAAGGTGAAAGTAGAGCGGCCATTTGTTTACAAACCTTCGTTCCGTGTGTTGTTGGCGAGATGTGGTCGACACACGTGCCAGAGAAATGGTGCGATTATCTTGTTTAACCAATAATAATTCATTTACTGGTTTATTTTTTTTTTTACTAATATCCTCTCTTTATTATTTCTCGTTGTGCCGATTTCTTTCGTTTCTGATACCTGTATAAGAGATTACTCGTAGTGCGTTCTCACGTGTTTAATATTTTTTAAATTTATTTCAGGTTTGCTTAAAATTTTATTTATTGTATTTTACGTTATATGTTGCGGTAGTTTTTGTGTGCAGTCATGAGTTCTAGCAAGGTGAATAAAAGATAAGTCACCAACGCCAACAGGACATCATTAACCTCACCGAATCGTTGTATTCCCTAATTAGGCGAGGGGAAATGAAACCCTGCAACGTCGCGGAAAGAGCGGCAGAAATGTTGAAACGCTTCAGATCCACAGTTCTAAGGTATGTTAAAATATATGTAGTATTAACCATTGCGTTTGCAAGTTGTGTGTGCTAAGGTCAATTATGTTGGCCTACGAAATGTGTTTACAAGAACATAAAGAAAATTTGTTAATAACTTGATAACATCGTCGAACGTTGTCTACGTGTCTTTTTAACGTTTTATTTGGGTAATTATTAAGTTTAGGGGGCTTTTCTGTAAAAAAAATAACAATAATTTCACGGAAAATGGTATATTTCCACTCCACTAATGATGCAGAACACGAATATACGACGGGCATTAACGTCCGACTAATTTCGTAACATGTGCCCACCTAACCTAACAGAACCTATCCCCACGATGGGTGAATCACTATTTTACATTTTTAAACTAACCTAGGATTGTTGGGTTTTACACTAACCTAGGATTGTAGGGTTATATAGACTCAAATGTGAGTGTATGAATCACCTAACCAAAAGGTGGTATTACAATGTGTAATTAAAAATAAAAACTACTTTGTGTTGGAATTTGTGTACCCCTGCGAGGGATTCTTCATAAACAACCCAATATATACAGTGGAAATTTATTATAAAGACAACTGACAATGGTAAGGAAAATTGCCTCTATAGTGAGTTTGTTATAGTCAATTAATTTTATATAGGTTATGGAGAGATGGTGCATTTTAAGATTCTGAAGAAGGAGCTTGTTTTGTATTTATAAGTTACATTGCGGCATTAATTGCCATTGTTATACGTCACTAAATAGATTACAGTCGATATAACTGGAACTTCCCCTACTATTAAACATATCTGTATCACTTCACTAAACATGAGAGGACATCGTAATCGATGAAATCGCAGTCATAATCTTTTAAGAAAACAATTGTGTATTAATGCATTTCCCCAACACCACTGTTCTACAGCCATTGTCTTTTAGTTATTGTAAATTATCAGTGTCATATTTTTCACTTTCAGTGCTACATAGCCAACCTAATTTGCATAATTTAAAAAGGACCATAATTCAGTTACTGGGTCAACTACAGTTACTGATACCAAAAACATACAAGGGTTTGTTTACAAATGATGTGTGACAATGTGATATGCTCTGCCGTGTGTTAGTTTAGGTTAGTTTAATAGGTGGCAGGTATTGGTTACTATATAACCCTACAATCCTAGGTTAGTTAAAAAATGTAAAATAGTGATTCACTCATCGTGGGGTTAGGTTCTGTTAGGTTAGGTGGGCACATATTACGAAATTAGTCGGACGTTAATGCCCCTCGTATATTCGTGTTCTGCATCATTAGCAGAGTGGAAATATAAGATTTTCAATGAATTATTTTTATTTTTACAGGAAACCCTATAAACTTAATAATTACCAAAATAAAACGTTAAAAATACACGTAGACAACGTTCGACGATGTTATCAAGTTATTAACAAATTTTCTTTATGTTCTTGTAAACACATTTCGTGGGCCAACGTAATTGATCTTAACACACACAACTTGCAAACGCAATGGTTAATACTACAGATATTTTAACATACCTTAGCACTGTAGATCTGGAGAGTTTCAACATTTCTGCCGCTCTTTCCGCGACGTTGCAGGGTTTCATTTCCCCTCAGCTAATTAGTGAATACAACGATTCGGTGAGGTTAATGATGTCCTGTTGGCGTTGGTGACTTCTCTTTTATTCACCTTGCTAGAACTCATGACTGCACACAAAAACTACCGCAACATACAACGTAAAATACAGTAAATAAAATTTTAAGCAAACCTGAAATAAATTTGAAAAATATTAAACACGTTAGAACGCACTATGAGTAATCTCTTATACAGATTTCAAAAGCAAAAGGAATCTGTACGAGAAGGTTAGCACAAATTAAAGTCATACGTTATGAAAAATCAAATAATAAAGAGCTGATATTAGTATAAAAAAACCGATAAATGAAATATTAGGTTAAACAAGAATCGCACAAATTCTCTACAGCACGGCCATCCGGGGGCTTATGAGAGATTGGCGTTGCCATGTTAATGTTGTTGGATGGACTCCTTGAATGTTGACACATTTCATTGCAAAGTATTGTGTCTATAATATGTAATCAAAGTGAAAGTTTTTCTCCCCCACCCAATCCCCCAGTCAAAATCAAACCTATATATACACACACACACACACACACAGAGAGAGAGAGAGAGAGAGAGAGAGAGAGAGAGAGAGAGAGAGAGAGAGAGACAGACACGCACACGAAACATCTCATTTTTAATACTCACATTTTGGGTTTATATAATGAAATGTTTTTCGTTTGCATCACATATTCTTTTGTGTGAAATCCTCAAGATTAAAAACTTTACGCTTGTGGAATATCCATTAATAATATATACATTACTTTTATGATGGGTACGTGCATGTACGAACACATGTACTCACAAACAGTGGAATGTAAACATTGCCATGTGACTGCCACATGGCAATGTTTGTTTACCCTTTGGCAGAAGGATACGAAATGGGCTGGAAAGTAGATCTTTAGCAGGGCTTCAGAAAATCTTGAAGTTACCGTGAATACATTATACTACAGGATGTGTTTTTATCTAATTAAGTTAAGCAATATAAGTAGGTTCATTCCCCGCCTCCCAGTAGGTACATGCATCTTTGTATTATGTGTGTTAACAAGTGTCTAACATGTAAATAGTTGTGGTACATTAATACCAGTGTTATCTGTGTGATGTGATATACTAGGACGAGTGCACATGAACTCAGGAAGAAAATTAAAAGAGGATGTACAACATGAGATGGCAGTGCAAGGGCACTTGGGAAGAACGTTTATATTACTGCAGGTTAGCTATGTTGATACTATTGTATGAGTCTAGCGTGTGCCACAAGCACCAGGTAGATATTTTAGTTAATAAGAAATGTGCTCGAAAGAACTGTTTCTTTTACAAGAATATGTAGGCATGCATGAAAGAATGAGTGGAAAACGAATTGCTATTATCAGACACACAATATGGCAAGGTTGCAGGCAGGGAGGAGGTTATAACTCCTCAGAGCCATACAGCTGACATGAGGCTGTGGTGACGTAGGTCACAGGAGCTTGTTGAGGCAGGTCACAGAGTGACCTGACTTACGAGTGCCATGGGAGGAGGAAGAAAAAGTGTACTGTCAAATGTATATTTACTGGATGTTCAAGAATATGTTTAACTGTTTGTAATTATTTTAAAGGGTTTTGTGTGTCAGCATTTAGCATGCCAAGGGCACAGTGGAGACTATAAATGGACTTATCTCATTTCATGTAATTACTGGCTGTTGCACAATTGTTGATCGATGTAGGAGTTGTTCGAGGAGTGTGGGATATAATCCCAACAAGAGGCCAATCAAGGAAGAGGACAAGCTCAGGGCAGCAGGCCATTGCCCATCTATTGCATGGGGGGATGTTGTGATACGGGCTTGGCCCTTAGGGAGATATGGTAATAAGTGGTCAATGTCCCCCCACCCCTCGCGCCTTGGCGTAGAGGATGCTTAGGGTGCACAGCCTACGCCAGGAAGCAGAAGCAAGCCAGAAGTAACTGACCCTGGTCATGTGTTCGCGCCAGGGCTGTGTGGTGCGGATGTGCCAGAAATGGATGACTGGCCGGCTACGATTACAACTGATTCCAGGGACTGATTCTGCCAACTTCTGAGAGCTCTCCCACGATCGGTCTATATAACAGGGCAGCATGCCAGGATCAGGAGCAGTGCTCCTCAGTTCACTGGGATCACAGGACAGTCTCAACGATCTTCTGGGGACGGTAGTATTCCTCAGTTTACGGGGAACACAGAGAAGTTAATCAAAATTCACCAGAGTATTTTTAATTCCTCTGTCTACTGGGAAGGACGGTGTAATTGCAGCTCCATGGTCTGGCCGGTAGTGGTAAACATACATGAGCACCCAAGTTGTGTAAATAGGGTGGTAGGTGTTTCACCGAGTCTTGGGGATGAGGGAAAGTTTGCCGCAGGCATGGTGGCCACGGACATCAGTTCAATAAACAGACTTGTTCACCGCATCCACTGTAATTATCATTACTAGCCTAAGGACCTCCCCTTCCACCCCCTAATGCTAGAATGCTACCAGCCACCACGAGTCCGACAGGCACTACGCTCAGCCCAGCAGCGGCAGACCAGCCGAGAGGAGGAGGCAGCTGACTGGATGCAAATCTACAGGATGGAACATCTAAAGCACACGCAGATGAGGCAGCAGCTAGTACATCAACGAGTGCAAGACAGGTTCCACCCAGCTACTTTTTTGGGTGCGTTTGGCTTCTGATTACCCTGGGACTACCTCCATATTTCCAGATAGACCTCTCTTATAAAATTGGAATGGCACAATGCCTTAATCAAGATCGAGTGCCCATCGGGATCAACCCCAGACAGCACTGACTATAACGACCAACCTCTTGACTCTAAGTGGCAAGTAACCCACGAGGTGGAGAAATAGGCTAACAACAAACTGTCAATCCGCAAGTCATCTAGAGGTCTCAAAAAGCAATTATTTTATTCAATGGTAAATGTTTTGGTCAACTTAATGTGGGAAAAATGTGCAGATAGCCTGCCATTATCAGCAAACGTTTCACATTTCAAAGTGTTAGAAACTGCAATGTATGTAACATTTCAAGACAAGTATGTACTTGGATAACATTAAGGAAGTGTGTAAAATTGTAACCATTGAACAGTATTAGTAAATAATTTTTTATGATGCAGTTTTAATAAGAGCTAGATTGCCCAAAATGTATTTTGTTTCTTAATGTAAGTCTGTAAATATTGGGGGTCAGCCTAAAATCAAGGTTGGCCTCTATTCAAGTAAATATGGTACAATATTAAACTTATTCACGGTAAAGTGAGCTTTTGAAAGTCTTCACAATTGGAATAATAGTCAATAAATATATTTTATTTTAGCCTTAGACATAAACTTTTGAGTGCAGTGGAATATATATACTGTGTTAGTTACATGGCAATATTTATTTAAAAAGGTGGTTATAAAGGATAAGGAATGGCTGAAAGGAAAAAGTAACTAGGTCCTCAAAAGTGCTCACTTTACCATGAACAGCCTGCACGTGTGCATGTTTCCAAAGATATTATAATTTGAAGTATTGTCTAGTTAGTCCAAGTATAGTAGGTTTATTAGCGTGCCTATCATGCTAACCAAGTAATGAAAATTAATTTTCCCACGGATTCATAAATTTGTAACGAGACCCACTGTGCAAGGTTACTAGTATGTATGTCATACCACAAGGCTGATCTTAAGTAGTGTCTGTGTGTAAAAAGTCCTTGCTCTTAAGTACATACATTTTAACAGACACAGTTGTTGACATGCTCCCTGTAAAGTATCAACAAGGAATTTATTTCATATAATTTCTGTTTGCTTTATGTATGTAAGAGTAAGGAATGGCATGTTAGTAACATATTTTCATTCCTAATAATTTCACAGTTTTCTTGATTGTTGCATGAATAAAGTGATTGGGTCCATAGCATTGTTAATTTTACACATTACAGAAAGATATGAAAAAGGCACGAAAGTAGATCCTAAGCAGGGCTTTCAGAAGAGCTCAATTAAATGCAAACAGCCTATAGTTAAAGGGATTATTCACTGACATTTACCAATTTGGATGACACTTCCAATACCTGCAAATGTGTGAAATCATAAGACAACTACTCAACAAATTTTGTATACACACGCTGGCAGTATTGCATGCTACACAGATATCTGCAATGGAAGTACACACTTACTTGAACTCCAGTTTCACCTTCAGACTATCCCAGCCAAAAAATGGTGCAGCATATGTGATGAGCCATTTCTTGACTTTTCCTTCGCAGTCAAAATATGGTCTTGTCCAGTAGCCATGGTCCAAATTTGCTGCCCTACACAAGCAAATTGTACACATCAGCCAAGAATACAATTTCACAACTTTCCCACAAATAAACTAATACAGTAGAATATCATTATAAATTACTTCACTTTAAAGTACTTTTAATTTTAAAATACGGCTTTCAAATTCCCAGCAGATGACGACATTAAATACATGTTCAGAACAAAGTGTTTTTTAATATTAAGTACAAAATTTAACGTCAGTTTGTGTACTTTGTATTGAAATTCTGTACAACATATGTGACTACTTTAATAAACTAGCTACCCTATTGACAGTCTTGACTAAAACACAGCACAAATAAATGACTTCTGGCCTCCTAAAGATATGACAGACAGCCAACTCAAGTAAGAACAGCACAAGTTGTAGTTAAAAGAGATTTAAACTTTGAATGTTACAGTGCAAGGTTACACACAGAAAGAATAAATCCACCTCCTGATAACAGTATGTTGAACCACTTTGTATTGACTTGGTAATTTTAAACTGACATGCCAGTAGTTGGGCTTCTTGCCTTGACCTCCAAAAACTCTGCATCCTTTACGAGAAATTTTGAAATACATACAGTACAATTATTTAAATTACAGGCACTCTGGGCTGCTACAAAAGCATCCAACAGATCACAGAGTCAACAGTATAATCTCCTTGGTGACCTCCAAGGACGTAGTCACTACAGAGCTATGATCATGAGAGCCTAGGTTAAAATACAACATACTTTCTCTCTCATCAAACTTGGCAAGATTTTAACAGTTAGACTAAAGAAGCGCCAATGTTTACCTTTTGTTTATGTATCCTTTCACCATCAGCTGGTGCGTCAAGTGGCGGCTGTATACTTTATCAACACGCTGTCAGCTAATCCACTTGTCATTGTGAAGCCAAACAAATTTTAAGGAATTTATAGACTGACATCTGTCTAAAAAATTTGTAGGTTACGGCAGAAAAAATTTAATATTTGTTAACTTTTTAATTTATTAGAGACAATAAAATTGGGTTAACATTTGCGAGACGGTAATTGTAGTACTTATCAGACTTTGGATTTTACAGTTGATATGTTAAGACTGGAGATAAAAGTAATTCTGGGAACTTGCTTGACAATGCACTTTCATACGCCAACAACTCACCGAACTTTGCAAAGCAGTTATTCTGCTATTACTGAGACTAAACTGTTTGAGTTGGAAATATGAGTAGTGGAATAATGTAAGAATTGCTTAAAAACCACCCACGCACGTCACACTTTCTTAGTTTTATGAATACAGTACAGTAATAACACGAAAACAACAAAGATATGGGTTTGCGGGAAGAGAAGAACATGGCATTTAATGGACATAGATGAAATGATTACCGTCCAATACAAATTACTAGTAATCAAAATCACTGTACATGGAAATACATGTGTTACTTTAAAAAATATACAGAGCTTGCTTAAAAATAAAACAATTGGTATCTGTTTGTAAATTTGTTATTTTACACAAGAAAGCCATTTTTTTCTGGATGGTGGTGTTTCAGGAGCTGGCTAACAGATGGCGTGGAAGGGAGTATTATGAGCAGAGCGTGTTCATCAACAGATAGCAGCACGTTAGTCTGCCAGTAAAAAGAGAAAACAGACAAACAAAGCTAAACTATCGCATACACTGTTCCATTTTGTTTATAAACACCTACACATTATTCTACAACGAAGTTTAATTTGTTACACTGTTTTGAAAGAATATAAAATACAATACATAGACATTTTGTCAATGATCTCTTTCCTGCCCGCATATTTCTCAGATATCTGTTGTGCAAATGTAGGCTGTCACAATAGCTAACGTAAAATTTTCTTGCAATTGTTCACGCATCAGATAATACAGAATTTTGTGTATGTGATGATGTTAATATAATTTATGATGTTGCCACACATTAGATGTCAAAAAATTGAATTATTATATGACTAGGTAATTATATAGAATAGGGGCATTTCTGAAAATCAGAAAAACAATACCTGCAAATTTTATATATGGTAATTACTAATCACACTTAATAGGAATTTTATTGGGGCTTCACATATTTTGCAGTATATATCATGAAATATGATGGTGTGGAGGACTATGAAGATCAAGGTGTTTTATGGGGTAAAACACGTAAATTTTATGTCTTATATATTTCCATTGGGTCGCGAAATTGTGTTAAATGAGAGAATACCTTTGGAAACCAAACCGTAATTCACAAAACATGATTCATAGGTATATTTATGCCAAAGTGCTAAGGTTATAGAGGTATAAAAGACTGTAATCAAGCAGTGTCAGAATATCATTTAATTTTGTTGGATTTCTCAAGGTTTGTTGACTAACATTTCCAGAAGACTATTCAAATACAAATGTGCTACATCCTGGTAGGCAGCTACAGATGGATCTAAACATGAAATATTCTTTGTGAGTTTGTATTTAAGAGGAGACCTCTCAATCATTTTCAGTACAAACTTCTGAAGAATCTTTCTGCAGTAGCTCCTAATTTCCAAAATCTGCAAATCCTTAACGCCTCTGGCTTTTTTATTTCTTGTTTGGTCACAAAACCAATTTCTATGGTTTTGAAACTAAGATTATTTCCAATATTCTCAACATTCACTGCATTTCCCGCCAATTCTGGCTTCACAAAGCGCTTCAACTATAGTAACCACCAAGCTAAGAGCAGAATACAGACAGGGGGCGAGAGGCCAATCTGATTGGAGTTCCTGAAGGAATGGTTCAACCTCACAAGCAATGGTTTCGAAGAATGCCAATTTTGGACCTAGCAGTGGATCTTTGACATTTTGCATGAGAGTAGAGAAACTTGTTGATAGTGGTTTTGTCTTAGTTTTCTCTACTTCAGTTACAAAAGTATGGAGATGAGGTAGCATATCAAGAGCCCTCTGAGCAACATCAGGATTAGCTAACCAGCGGACACGGCAGAACTTCAAGGGGAATCTATCAGATTTGGTGAATGAAGTGTAGAGTGCACGGCGAGCAGGCACATCTTTGAAAACATTGTATAAAGCTCTCAAAAATGTAATCATACTCCATCCACTTGCGAACATGCAAACTTTAAAGGCATTGCGCAATGTGGAGACTACAACTACATAAATCCAATATTATCAGATTTTCTAAAGAATCTTCTTTCATGAAAGCCTTAAAATCATTCAAAAGTTTATGGTTGACACTGGGGCCATCCATGGAAACATGTAAAATTTTCCGAAAATCCAGAGGGGGTAGTGCTTCAAGTAATGACTTCAGAAGATCACCATCTGTGCAGCTTCCCAGAAATGATGATGTGTAGTAGCTGTGATTACTTTACCTTTACCACTGTCCCAATATTGCACATTTATGTCCATTTGTTGATGCTGGCATACCTTGTTCAATGACTCATCAAATCCGATAACAAAATGAGGACATTTTGTAACAACACTTTCCAGTTCTTTCTTGAAGAAAGGTGCAAGACCAAATAGTAGAGTGTATCCAATTTTAGATCGCTGAAGTTGCATTCTTGATGCTATTTCACTGTCTGGAAACATAAGTATAAAGATACTAACATCTTTACCTGCAGTTCTCATTGACTTGCATGTTAAAACACACTTGAGGCACCACAATCCTTCAACTCTAGTGATGTTCTCATTGAGAAGAATTTTTTTCAACCCACGTGGCCCTGTAGCTTCAGATGTCATCAAATTTTGCTGAAGAAAAGACAAAGTTTCATTTTTTTCTTTTGTATTTAATTGTTCTGTGCAGAAATGCAGCTCTTTTTCAGAAGAACAAACACTCTGAGAAGGCTGACCTACCAGACCTGCTGTTGATGTGCTTGGAAGAACAGATGGTGATGCCAAAAAAGCACCAATTCCCAAAGAATTTTTCATAGCATCTACCCGTTCTTTGTGCTTCATTCCACTCATGTGGCTTGTGAGAGCCTGTTGGCCCCATGCCGCTTATAGAAATCTGGGTACCTGAACAAACACTGCATTTTGCTGAATATTTATCATTGCTAACTTCTTGAACCCAAAATTTTAATTCTGGATTAGTAAGCCAGCATTCTTGAAATGCTGTCTTTCCATGCTTCACTTTTGAAAGGAACATTTTGAGTACCTGCAAAACAAACACGTATACCTATACTAGCCTACCTGGTTTAAAAAGTATCTTAACAAGAAGTAATGACTGACATGGCTATTATCTGAAATTCTTATAAACATACATCAATATTTTTTAATCCTTTACGTATATATATACATAATTTATTTGTATTGTACATTTATAACATAGCTTAACTGAATAAAGGTTGTTATAGTGACCATGTTTACAGGCTTTCATTAACAAGGCAAGAGGTAAAAAAAAAAGTAAGAATTTCAATTACATTTTTACTGTTTGTTAGGGTTTCTCTCTGCCAAATCACTGTTTCTCTCTACAATACAATTTTGAATAAACGTTATCAGTTTTTCTTCACTGATAGGTACTATGCAGACAGCAAACATAATTCACAGCAAAATGCTGAAAACATGTACAGACAAGCAAAAGTAAAGAAATTTATATTTGGGTCTTCTAATGACTGCGATAAAGATTAAGAGAAATAAATAAAAACTATGTATACAATTGTGCACTGTAGTAAACAGTAGCAGATAATTAATTATTGGTTTAGAGTTAAAAAATAAGTTTACATCAGACTTCCTTCCTAAGTGCATTTATAAAAATTAACCTGTATTTTTTCACCTCACTGCAATAAAAAAATGAGCAAGTAAAGAAAAAGTAAATTTTTTCTGCAGCGGGCTCTTTGTTTTATGTGCAAATTCCACATTAAAATCTTTATAAATAATTGAATAAAATAAAATCACTACCATAGTTATAATCTACAATAAAAAATAAAACAGAATCAGGCATTAGGATTTAATATACTTCATATTACACTAGCAGACTGCAGATAGTAAAGTTATATTCACAGCCTGTAGTTAGTAAAATACGTATGTAGTTCTTTGTAAATAAAATAGGCAACATGCACCTTGTGTCAGTGTTGCACCTACCAAGTAAGTATTACTTCTGAAGCTGCATTTTCATTATATAGCACTTTTTGTTAACAGAAATAGTTACATGATGATTTTGTCTAAATAAATGATTACGTAATTTTTAAATTTGCTTTTTGCCAACTTCAAAGCTTACAAATTACCAAAGACAATTAACTAAACTGCCGCTATGTTAGTTTTGCCTAATTTAAACATCAAATATACACAAAATGGAAATAACTGTAATAAACGAATGCATGCAACACTTGAAATAACTATTTTGAGAAGTTACCAGATTACGTCAAAACAATGAAGGTTTTACGCACTTGTGTCAAAATAGCCGCATAAGTACTGTTTTTAAGTGAAAAAAGCAATGCTGATTTTTATGCAATAATCACTATGCAATTATTTTAATTATTTTTGTATGTTTATAACAAATTATTCCTATACATTTCAACCATTTTATTAAACTTGCATGATGCCTATTTATATCACTGTGACCCAACTGGCATTATGTTTTGATTTTAGGTGAATCCAATAACATGTTAACGTAAGCTGTCAGCACCAAACATTTAACTTCTGCTGTATTAAATATTATATATATCTTTCCCGAGATATATTATCAACTTTCCCGAATTCTCTTGTTTAAAAAAATGATCTCTCACAAAATCAACAATGTCGAAACTTCTGATGACAAAACAACAGTTTGAAGGCTTATTTTATTGGAAAATCTGCAAACCTAACGAATTTAAAACTACAGAGTATGTTCCAGCTGTGGTTTCCAGTTAATAAAATGCTTATGTTGACATGATTTTGGCTTTAAAACTGGTGATGTTATTGTTATTTACTTTCCAATAGCACACCTTTACGGCGTACAGCATCAAGTCTTCACCATCTCCACTACTGTACCAAACCGACAATGTTTCTCTCATCTAGCAACATTGCCATGCAATAAAAAAAAAAGGGCCATCTTAAACTGCATAAAAAGCGTACAATAATATCAGAATTCACAATTATTAAGACAAGTTTTTAAATACTATAAATGAATCAGGCCAAACTCCTTAGTAATAGATCATTAATAATTAAGTACAGTCCACATACTATAATTATTTGACTTACCTTCATTTAAAAAAATTGTTCAAACATCTCAAAAAATTACACACAGGAATCAAGTAAGTAAACAAACATTCGTCCATCACAAACACCTTCACAAAACTCTTCTATTCTGCAGTTATTGGCGCAGTGGTAGCTAACAGTGTAGCCAAACTTATTAAAAAAAATATTTCTCATAACAGATCCCGAAATCCTAGTACCACAGTTGGTTTTATAACAGTGAGAAATCTTTCTACTTGGAGCAAAATTCTCTCAATAGCGTATGACAATATGTATACGAATTCTCGGATATAAACCCAGAATTCTCCTTATGTTTAAGAATTTTCATAAGCTTAACGGGACTTGTGGACTGTACACGGGTGGGTTGCCTTCTTTACCTGGCCTGGCCAAGGGTTGACTCAACAGTTGACACAAAACGTAAAAGGCAATAAAGACATTCTTGACAGAATTCTGTTGTATGTGTTTTATCATAGGCAAGAGGCAACGGCCGTAAATATCCCTTGACGGTTTATACAAGGAACCCGCACGGCACCGTATCAGCACTAATTTTTTCCCGGTTAACAGCTGAAATTCATGCAGTATTCAAGGTTTTTTCCCTACGCTTAAATTTCATGCATTTTTCCTGCTTTTCCAGGATTTCCCGGTTAGTGGCCATCCTGTATTACCATATTTTGACTAAACTTGCCTATTACAAATTACATAGAATATTAACAACATGTGAGAAAATGACAAGTTTAACCAAAATTTCAATTAAATTTTAATAAATGTTACCAAGCAAATTTAATAAATTTGCTAAATTGGCACATTTAGAAGCAATAAATTAAGTTTAAATTTAGTATATCTCATAAATTCAAATATAAAACTCAGATTATGTAAGGTTCCAATAATACGCTTCAATTGTCTGCTGTTGTAGCGCTGTCAAAAAATGTTCACCAGAAGTATTTTTCTCACAAATCAAATTTTTAGCTTTGGCCTATGTAAGTTAAAAACCTTTACTTTGCACATGCATTGAGGAAAACAAATGGCACAGTGTCTACGCTGTTTAAAATGTTTGTCCATTCTATTTTTTTTTCTTTGGACTTGTAGGCATTAACTAGTTCCATAAGATTAATTTTCCTCACTTCCTAGTCACATTTAATTTCATGTTGTATTAACCAGGCAATGATGTCTTTTTTGAAGTCATATTTTTGATGATGGCTTGTAGTTTTGTTTTGAATGGTATGGAGCACTGTCTACGACAACTAAAGCAAGCAAAAAATTTGGTATCATTTTTCGAACATACACTTTTCAAAATGTTGTGCGTTCATTTTAGTTTCCGATATTTAGGATTTTACCGATCCGATACCTGTAAACCGATATTTTCATTTATCATACTGTAAGCAGACATTTGTCACTAAAGTGTTTGAGAGAAAACTGCTGCCTGGAAAAGTTTTGTTCGCAATAAGCTAAATTGACTTACTGCTAAGTGAGATTTACTTTGTGCCCGGTACATCAAAGCACCAAAAAAAATTGTTTAACATTATACAAAATTATATCTCACTACCACATATTACAAAACTAAGTTAAAGTTGCAAAAAGGTCGCTAGTCTACAAAAAATATGTGAAAGGACAGGAATGAAAACTAAGCTAACAAGCCACGATCATTTTGTTTACTTTGAGAAACGTACGTCAAACATAAGACTCCTTTACCAAAAATAAAAATGTAATCCGTGAAGCAAAAAATAATGATGGACATGTACATTCTAATTTGTTTTTATCGTAAGGAATTTTTTTTTAATTTTAAATTTTTTTATTAAATTTTTTTTTATTATTGCATATTGATATTTCAAATTATTTTGTTCTTTTTAGTCGTATTGCTGCAGCCTGATGTTAAGAGTTGGGAAAATTAAGTGTGCAGCAGAGGAGAGAAAATACTTGAGGTTAGAATGGCCATTACCGATGTGCCAATATTTTAGTACCGATCTCCGATAATGGTAAATGTACCGATAATGGTAAATGTACCGATAATACCGATATCCGATTCCGGATATCGGGCCATCACTAGTTCATTTCACCATGGTAATCTCCAGTGACTGTACCAGCTTTATAAGCTGTTACAGTTTGTAAGGCCCCCGAAAGAAATTTGTCTCTTGAAGCTATAGTCGCAAAACCTTTTTGAAGAATTTCCTGCAATTAATACACGAACACTTTCATCACGTTGCCAGCATTTCTGGAAAGTAAGGTTGATGTTGATCTATGTTTCGCCCAAGTAAAACACTTCTCTCCCTTCCGACCTAAGTTGTTCAATTTGTGTCAAAGATATGGAGCGCCAAGCACCAATGTCTGCACGTTCAATAAGCACAAGTCTCTTGTTTTAACACTTTGTCCATACGAAACCCATTTCTTTGAGAAGTATCTTCAGTGACATCTTCTCAAGGCAGCAGAATATTAATAATTCACCATTTCAACACAAGCTAATGACTTCAAAATCATGCAACTTATTTTGACAGTCGGGAGTACCAAAAACAATTTAGGAATTACATGAGCAAGTGACTTATATAAGAAATTTTGTAATTTTTTAATTAATAAGCTGGTTAATTTCTAAATGATGTAGGTTGTTACGAGCTTCTTCACCTAAGGTGGATAAAAAATACCATGGCTACATTTCAAATCACAATGAGTAACGGAATTAAATGTTAGTATTTGGTCGAAAACAAATTTATGCCAAGTCTTAAAGACAATAAAAAAATTCTTATAAATATAAAAATTGTGATTCCCAGGTGCCAAGATACGAACCCACAATGTTGCTGGTTAAATCCACTGACACTGCCTATTTTCCTTTACAAAATGTAATTGCATGTTTACACATATTTAAGTTGTATGTACATAAAAAAATTACAGATGCTCAATACTGCATTTCCCTGCCTATTTACTTTAAAATGCTTATAAGATGTTTAAATGTCACATTATCTTGGTCAAATGCACACGCAGTTGGAAACTCTATGCACAGTGTTTCGCTAGCTCCACATATTTCGCACCAGTAGTCTGAAAGTGTCTTTATGTGTTTTTGCCAGTAATTCGTGGCAGTAACATTGTTTAAGAAAAAATGGGATTAAAACAATGCTTAAATACGTGACTTCCCACAGATTCACACGCAGAACCTCAGTGTCTGAAGGTTATGCGTTTAAAATCTCAGCAAAGAAGGCTGACAAGGTACGGTTGTAGTGATATTTGTGCCTCATATTTTTATTGGCAGATATTACCAGTACCTACCGAAAAGATTTTTCCTGTGAACAGAGCATGAAAATCTGAGATTGTCTTGCATTCTGGTAAATACGGTAATAAAAATATTCAAGGAACAATAACGTGGATCACTAGTCCAAAAATGGAAAGAAAATACAATTTTTAGGAAGGAAAAACGATGAGCAAACTAAAACAGTTGTAAACGACATGCCTTCTTCCAAAAATAATACATCCTCGTTTATCTAGAAATATGAAAATCAGGATACATGAAATAATTCCTAAAATCCACAGATGAGTAGTGTTTCTTGTTATAGTAGTCCGTACCTAATGAAAACCATCTGAGCTGTTGCTGACTTTCGATTTTCAGTTTTTAAAATGAATACTAGCTTGTAAGAAGAAATTATAAAATATGGTGTATGTACATTTGAGTTGTTTTTGAATAAATAAAAGTATAAACAAATAGGTGAGTGCAGTGTCATCACTTTATGTGCCAACCGAATAAAACCTTGCAGATGTGAATGCTGTGAAATACAATGTCTGCTTGTACTTTACCATGTCTGTAAAAGAAAATTATATTCCTACATTAGTTTGTCATAAAATAATTTTTTTTTATTCAGATGGTATTATAATTCATTTTTGAATAAGTGTAATAATGGCAATGACAACTCAATTTTCGTGGAATATTTTATAAGTATGTAAACAATATATCTGTGCCTTGAAGGTATCGGGCACAATTTATATTTTACAAAACCGAACTTTTGTCACTGTCGTATTGTATTTTTGTGCTCCTAACCGGGGTGCAAAGCTTTATCTCCTACACAGAATAATAAGCGAATTAGACAATAAAAAAAGGCATTATGTGCCATAATGGTATTGAGTTAAAGAGAACTCCTTTAAAGTTCCCTATTTGTGACATAGTGCCCTTTACCTCTGATGTACAGATATGTGCATATAATTATAAATATATTGTTAATGCACTGGCAGTACTACAAGTAGAGATATACTACATTAAGCTGGTTTTGTTATTGTATTCTCTTCTAGTCATAGTACTTTCATTGTGTATAGTCGTTTACATTACTGTAACAACTAACAGTTCCGCTAGCCTTAAGTGTAAGGATGTAGGTAGTTAGACACCGCGTACGGCACCAGGTGTAGCGTATGGTGCAGCCACCTCTGTGTGCATGGTACAGATGGCTCCACGTTGTCAAAGTCAAATGTAACAATGCTTCACAATGAGTTATGTATACGTGTAAGGAAGGGGTTATTTAATGCAGTGTAGTGGCAGTTAGTAAACCAGATGTAGAAACTGTAGTATGTGTGTGACAGAAAAACACTCACAAATAGCACAACAAACATTCAAATGCAAAACCAAAAATCTACTGCTACTGGAAATAATTGCTCGGCAGAAATGTTATAAGAAAAATGTGGAATTTAAATTAGCTTTCTTGTAATCACATGAATTGTGACCTGAATAATGTAATCAACTTGCAGACTTGAATTTGTGTGTAGCCTCAGCCACACTAGTCTCTCTCGTGACTGATGTGTTCCATTTACTTTCGACTTGGCAATGAAAATTTCTAACTCCCTGAAAAATAAATTAATTGATTTGCTTCTTCGCTCCAGACAAGCTCAGTGTTTTAAGCAAAATATTGTAAATTCCAAGGTGTCTGTAATTAAATTAATTGAAGTCAGTTCAACTTGATAAAAAAAAATGTTATCTATGCTTCTTAATAAAATAGTGTTCTTAGATTTAGCTGATTATAATTTAAAACAAAGAATTCTTGAAATTCTAGACGTTACTGGTGATCTTGTTGTCTGTAGTTGCATTCCCCTGGATGCTGCAAGACCTCTCATCGCGGGCTTCCCTATTCAGGCTCTTGGGCTTGTAAAACCATTACAGACCTAGCACATTTTAGCACACGCGGTAGTTCAAACTAATTACCCTGACAATATATGTGGGCAGCGAATGATACAGGCCTGCTTCTTCCTAAAACTTGCCTCGCATCTTCGTCTCCTTCGAGACCTTATCATATAAATCAAATTAAAACCCTGTGTGCTAAACGCACGCAGGTTAGCATCCTGTATTTGAACACCAAGATGGCTAAAAAATTCCTTTCAAACACTAAATAACGCCATTTACAACTATTACTCGTTACTTAGTTACCATAGCAACGGATCAATAACTGCTCATATACTAGGGTCTGATAAACACATTACGAAAATAACAGACTGGAAAGAAATATGAATGTGTTTATGATAAAATAAAACAAAAATTTAAGGGAACAGTGAAATTACATATCAATTAACATAATTAATGTGACAATGAAAAATAATATCTGTGGAATCGTATTACGTCTTACAAATACATAGACACATAAATAATTAAAATCAGTATATGGTCCAAATTTATGACGTTAGATTACTTTCATCTTAAATGTTTGAAATAAAATTTTCTTTAAATATTTTATATAATGTGTTTTTTTTCTAGGTACAACAGCATTTATGTACTGCTGAATTACTTCTACGTCACACAATTTGAATATTCGTAAATATATATATATATGGTTAATAGTTCTACAGCTTCAAAACTTGTAGTCAAATAATTAGCAAAACTGAATAACTTAAAACCATACATATGCTTTTAAAAATTACAGGACTGTTTTAACTGTGCCATTGGTTAATACTATAAATAGCGATGGTGGAAAATAGTGAAAATTTCTTGAGCCAACGTATATTCTATAACACCATAACTAGTTTATACTTTCATAATTGGAAGAACAAAGTTTTGACTCAGCTAAGTTGTTTGCAGACCAATCATGAACGTTCCGCCTTAGAGTATCAGAATTCTCATTAGCCCAGTGAAATGGGGTAGTAGCTTCAAACATGCATTACAGCCGTGGTCGTCACTTGAAAGGGGTTTTTCCTGGTGAATGAGTTATTGGCTTTGGCCACATCAATAATTGTGCGTTGAGCTTTCGGTGGCACGCAGACGAGCGATGGAGAGAATAGGAGAGAAAAGGAGCAAGGCATCGGCTTGTGGCTAACCCTAGAAGAGTCTTACTAGGGCCGGTGAAGAACCGGAAAGAGAAAGGAAAAGGTGTGAATACAGAGTGCTGGAGAAATAACTCGACCAAGTTCGATTTATGCCTGTTTTATTGTTTACTAAATTAAAACACACATAAACTAGCCTGTACCCTGACTGAGGCCTGAAGAGCAGGTCCTAAGTTGCCAATTGGTATAGTTACCTATGTCTCGGAAGATGCAGCAGCGCGGAGGCAAGGGCAACCCCAGACTGCGGTACTCGCACTAGTGATAGCTGGGAGTAAGCTACAAGGTAGCTGCAAGCACGAGGGCTTTGGTATGCTGATGGACAGCGCAGGAGTGTCGTGCAAAGCAGAGCTCTCAACTGAACAGCGTAAGACTGATGCAACTTGAAAAAGTCTGTAGTTCTTCGAGCAGCATGATGATCTGTGAAGGCGAGATGTGAAGTCTGGTGGCTCTCTGGCAGCGTGACACCGGGCAAGTGGACTGGCGTGAGACAACTTCGAACTGAGGACTGCGGGTTCTATTTATACTTAGCTCACAGGTCTAGCGTGACGGTTGCGAGGTGTGAAGTGAGACACGCGAAGAAGAGAAGATAGGTGTGGAGTGAAACATGCGAAGGAGAGAAGATAGTAACTGAGAGCGGCGGAGACTTCCCCTCACGTGCCAGGCGCTGAAACGGTAAGCCGCAACATAATGTGAAGCAGGTTGCAGCGCAGTAGGCGGCCAAGCAAAGAGCACCCTGGCTTGGAAGGCGTCCTGTGGTGTTTACGGCAAAATGGCTATTTCTTAAGAAGTGGCTGCGGCTGTGGCTTAATAGGCATGTTCAGTGTCCATTCGCTTCATATTGGCTAGTCTATTTTCTTCGACTTGTGGAATTTGACTGAGCATCTCTTCCCAGTCCCATTCCTAAGACGTTGTAGGGGGCGGCCAAGTAGCAGCTCAGTAGGCGAGGCTCCCAAGGCTTCGTTGTGGCAACGGCGGAGAGTGAACAGGATGTCGGGTAAATCCTGGTACCACTTCCGGTGATCCCCTTGCATTGATTCTGAGGTCTTTCTTTATTTCCTGATTTCCTCTTTCCTTCAGGTTCCCTTGCATGTGGTAGCTGGGTGTGGTCCATGGCTTTAATCCCCATCTGTGGCAGGTGTCCTCCCATGCTGCTCCAATAAACTGAGGACCAGACCGTTATCAGTTAGGATGCAGCAGGGATATCCCCAGCGAGGGAAAAATTCCCTTTCCATGGTTGCAGTGATGGTTCTAGCATCACTCTTAGCTAGAGGGTAGGCCTCAACCCACCTAGAGAACAAGTCAGTGACCACCAGAATATACTGCTTACCCTTTTGGGTTTGCGGGTAGGGTCCCATCAGGTCGACTGCAATTTGGATCCATGCCCGGGAGGGCTATCATAAGATGTCGGCAGTGCATAGAGTCCCGTGTGCCTTGATGCTGGCACAGCTCTGGCATTGTCTGACGTAAGCCTCCACGTCCCGGCTCTCACTTTCCCAGGTGTACCTCTGGTTAAGTTCAAGCAGTGTTTCCTTAACTCCAGGGTGTACTGAGTGGGGAGGCTGGTGGTAATAGAAACATAGGTCTGGCCGGAATGCTGTACGGTACCCACAGTTTCCAGTCTTCCGAGTGCATATGGGGACGAACCCACACATACACTTGTTATTCCTCGAAGCGCTTCAGGTATTTGGTGAGTAGGTTACGTACTTTGGGGTCGGCCTGTTGTTGCTCGGCGAACACAGTACGACTGGTTTCTCAACTTCCTGACGTGAAGCGTATTATGGCGGGAGCATCGTTTCCCAGTCTTCCAGTCTCCTGGTGTGGGTTAGCAGTTCGTGATAAAGCATCTGATGGTTAATTTTGCTTCCGAGGGCAGTGTTGGCGAATGGTACCTCTTCTCAGTTTCTGACAGGAGTATGCTAACGAAGCTTATCACTTGTCGACGTCCTTCTGGGGTCTCTTGGTAGAGAACAGCTCCGAGACCTGTTCCACTGGCGTCTTCTGCAAGATCGGTAGTAGGTCGGGGAAGGGCCGATAAAGAATGTGGGGTTGTGCAAACTTGTACCGGAATTTCTGGAAAGTTGTTTCTTTCTTCTTGGTCCACTTCCAGGTTTGGTCCTTTCGCAGATGGTTATTTAACGGTCCCATAAGTTTGGGGATATTTGGTATAAAATCTCGACACCAGTTGCAGAGTCCCAGCAATTTCCGCAACTGCTTCTTGTTTCGTGGTGGAACAGCTTCATCTATGGCTTGTATCTGTTCAGTTTGGGCAAAATTGCATTCTGGCGTGACTCAATGTTCCAGAAAGTCGATTTCGGTCTTGCCAAAATAGCACTTGGATAGGCAACATGGGAGGCCATGGATTTAAAATCTTTCCAAGACTAACTGGAGGTGCCGCTGGTGTTCCTCCCACTTTTTTGAAAAGATTATGACAACTAGGTAAGCGTAGCAAAATTCGCCAATGTAATCTGTTAGGACTGAAGCGGCCATAAGGCGTTGGAACGTTGCAGGAGCGTTCTTGAAGCCAAATGGCATGACCTTGAACTGATATGCTTCTCCGTTAGGTGTGGTAAACGTAGTGTAAGGTTTTGACTGCGGTAGGACGGGGATTTGCCAGTACCCACATCTCATGTCAAGGGTGCTGAAAATTTGATTCTCCCCAAGTGCTTTTAGCGTGTGCCCCAAATTCAAGGCTGGGGGAGCTACTGGTTGAGTGATTTTATTAAGGTCACAGTAGTTGACGCAGAATCTAAGTGAGCCATCCTTCTTTGGTACCAAGATTATTCTGGCATTGAAGGCCGAGCCTGAGGGCTTGATGATGTCTAGCTGTTTCATCTCCTCAATTTGCATTTGGCTGAGACCTCTCCTGGTCGGTTGTGAATTATCAGAGTGCTAGTCAAGGGATCTCGTGGGAGATGGTGATGGTCTGGCGCAGAGTGCTATGTTGTTCAAATACTCAGCGATGCTTCTGAATAATCTGGGTCAGCTGGTTCACTGCTTCTCCTTGCAGTTGGTGGTTCAATTCATTGCCTGTGATGGGTTGGTGTAGTTTAGGCTCAACAAACTTCTGCAAAGTTAATGACCTCCTTTTAGTTGCGCCAAGGTAGATTTGTCCTTGCTGGTAGTCTAAGATGGCTTGTGCGGACAACCAGATCATCTCTTCACCCAGGGTTTTTGATGCATGCGACTTGAAAAAGTCGGTAGTTCTTCAGGCAACGTGGCATTCTGCGAAGGCGAGACATGAAGTCTGGTGGCTCTCTGGCAGCGTGACACAGGGCAGTAGACTGGCGCGAGACAGCCTCGAAGTGAGGACTGCAGGTCCTATTTATACTCGGCTCACAGGGCTGTTGCAGGGTGTGGAGAGAGAGATGCAAAGGAGAAAAGAGAGTAACTGAGAGCGGCGGAGACTTCCCCTCACGCGCCAGGTGCTGGAGGATTAAGCCGCGACGTGATGTGAAGCGGGTAGCATCGCAGCAGGTGGCAAAGGCCGGGCAAACCACCCTGACTTGGAAGGCGCCCTGTGGCATGTACAGCGTAACGGCTCTTCTTAGGAGGGGGCTGCGGTTGTGGCGAGGCTAGATTAGTGAATGACGTTGCTCGTAGTGCGTCAAACTGTCCGACATGTTTATAGTACAGTGAAACTTAGCAAACATTCAACTTTTCCAGTGATAAACCATAAGTAATACATTCCTAATCATTGTAGTTTGTTTTAAAACATTTTTGGTTAATCATTAAGAAAGTAAGTATTTTCACTAGACCATTTAGTTTAGTAAAAATTATAGTGCACAAATCTTAGCCACTTTTTGATCAGGTATGATAAAACAGTAAAATAGGGGTTTTACTTGGATAGAAATACAGTATAAGTAAATTAGTAATCAGCTCATAAAGGTTGTTGGTGTGTAATTTTATCATACATATATATTAGAGTTGTTCCGATACCATATTTTCCGATACCGATACCCCGATACCAATGCCCTTCCCTCTTGCTCGTTTCTAAGCTTGCAGTTTTCAACATATTTTGATGCGCGTCACAATGTGTCAGGTGCTTGTTTACATTTCACGCGTAAAAAACACGATAAACAAAAAACAATGGTGTCCGCTAGCGTCAAGTATTTGATGACCACAGACGCAGATTTAATAAGTTTTACCAATAGTCCCTACAGACAGTAATTGCATACGCCGGCTTTCAACTTTTATCAATTCTGTGTCTTTTAACTTGCTCGTTTGTAGTAATGTATTATCCCTCTGATTTATTTACGTTTTTATGCGCATCTTATTGCAGCTCACCGCCGCCTGGAAGATAAATACTTTACAACAGTTACAGGCTGCAATATTTATTTCCAGCAATGAAAGTAATTTTTAAATATTTTTAAACAGCTCACAATATGTTCGTTTAAGTATGAAGCATACATTTCAGTTTGGCGTAGTTACATTTTTTCATGCCAGACAGTAATAATAATAATAGTAACAATCAACAAAAAAAAAATTCCAAACATATACGTGCAAGATTAGAGAACACATTTGTGGTTACAGAATAGTTCTCAATGCAGCCGCAAGAGGTCAACGTAAATATTTTATAAGGTATCGATTGTAGTTCGCAATATCGCCACCCAGAGCACAGCGAAATGAAAATTTTCCACTTGCATCCATGATATATACATCAATGAACTCCAGCCATTTATTTGTAAACAGATGTAAGTGAGTCATGAGTAACGTGATATAAAATCTGTGGTGTTTGCCTTTATCCAGGTCTTTTTGTAGGTTTAAAATTCCGTAAAAAACCGCAGGCCTAATAACTATTGTAAAACGTACACCATATAATTTTGTGGCTAAAGAAAGCCATAACCTGATTTCATTGTCTATTACCGATACTAATGTATCGGCCCGATAGCATACCCGATAGATACCTTTAAAAAAGGTTAAGTATCGGAACAACTCTAATATATATGCAGTATTTCAATACTGCTGCAGTGTTCTACGCGTCTAATTTTTAGAGCATGAAATTGAAGACTTGTGAAACAAATTTTCTCAGAAAAGTTTTCCAATTAGAAAACATATTTGAGATAACATTTTTCGTACGCATCATTTAACGAGTTTAATTACACCTGAAAGTCAGTCGATGCATGTACATTGCACGCATAACTCTGGGTTTTTACAGCCACCACAAGTTAATATTTGTGTGAAGGAGAAACTGGCGTGTCAGCTAATGAGTTCATATTTAGGGTCGTTCTTGTACACAGCAGACGTGGTGCAGTCTCCCTCTCTTTTCATTCCCCTCACTGTTGTTCGCTTGACTGTCAGGTGGGGAGGAGATGATAAGCAGGGCTGGAGGGGTGGGAGAGCATATACCTAGTTCCGAAGATCGCCGCTAACCACAGATGAAGGAAAACACGTCCGTGGATGTGAAGCGCTAGTTCCCATGCAAATAAGCGATACCCTTAAGCTCTTTCATTCCACACACAAAACTTTTTTTACAATAGAGACATTATTTGTGTTTTGACGGTAATCTGTATTCAGATCTGCAGTTATGAGGAATAATTTTAATCATATCACGCGTACCTTATGAAATATTGTTTTGTGAATGAATAATGCCTTCTTTCTAGCAAAATATAAACAAAATGACTTGACAGCACTGCATCTTTTGGCAGATTTGCAGCCTGGTTTAGTACTTATTTTGACGACCTGTTTTTGTATCTGCAGTTCTGCAAAATATTTTCTAATTGAACACATCTTTTTAGATTTTTTTGTAAATGAATAACATGTTATTTTCTAGATAGACTAAAATTAAAATCAGAAAATAATCTTCATGATATTTTGTGGGAGGGAACGAAGAGGAGGCAGTGTAGACGAGGACTGTCCGGAGTGCTTGTCACTGGAGTGACACTGCACACACCAAACTGATAACATTGCGCTGTCTACTACCGTGTTGTTATATACCACAGACGCCATTAAAGTTTTTTCGACAGGTAATACACATACATGGAGCAGCTCTTCCCTAACCTTCTTCAACCACTGTCACTGCTAAACTGAACATCACCACCCCTTTGTGCAGCGGGAATGGACTCTCCCGACTCGTCCAACACATTTTTAACTCGTGTGCATTGTTTTCTCATTTGAATTTCACTCTAACTGTATACAAAAGTCTCGTCGGGCGCTGCATCTAAGGCTGACTTGTGACCCCATTTTCATGTTTATTTTGACAGTAATATGTGTACACATATACAGTTATGAGGAATAATTTAAATCAAAACATTCCTAATTTTTTAAAATATTGCTTTGTGACGAATATCCTCTTATTTTGCAGCAAACTGTAAACAAAACTACTCTTTGGGCCGATTTGCAGTATCATTTTATACCGATTATGGCGGTAATGTGTATTCATCTCTGCAGTTTTGAGACACTACTGGATTGTAAATATTGATTTACTCCGCCCTTATCAGATATAAGAAAATAATCCTAATTTCCCTTCCACCTGTTGCCGTATAATACAAAATTTTAGCTTTTGGTTTTTTTATTTATGACAGATGTTTAGTGGCACATTAGTGACTATCCAAACAAGGAATATTATTGCATTGTCAGATAAAACGTAAAATGCATATCAGTATATAACATTGACACGCCATGAGCGATGTCTTTATCACACTCTAAACTTGCAGCCGCAGCAGCAGCTGCTGCACCCTCCTAAGAAGAGCATTAGGCCATACACACTGCTGTGATGCCCAGGGATTGGTATGCGAGCCATCTGCTGCCGGCTACCGGTCATCGACTCGCATCCGGCCTCTAGCCACGGAGGGGAACACAGCGCAGTGCTTGGCCACCTTGTCCCTCTTTGCTGCTACCTCTACGCCTCTCTCTCAGCCTCCTCACACTGCCCCTTGTTGGCCCTGTGTTTAGGGTATAAATACGACCCACAATCCTTAGTTCAGGACTAACTCTCGCAGCTCTTATGCAGAACATCAATCTGCCCTGATGCACAGTGAAGCCTTCTATGTCTGATAATTGACTTCACCTTCTCTCCGACTAACTTGCACAGCTCTTTTGCAAAAGTTGACGCATGACGCGTCTAGAGAAAGAACAGAGTGACGATTGCACAATCTGCCAGAACGTACGTCAAATGCTCATACCGACGTCACCCGAATAGTTCCTTCCAATGACGCACATGCTAGGTGACAGAGAGAGGCGCTCGTCAGCGCGTGAGGCTTGCTTCACCTGATCGACGCACGCCGAAATTTGACGTAAGTCGGGTCGCCAATGACGTAGGGAATTCCTCGAGGGGACGGGGGATATAGCACAGCAGGGAAGTGGAGAAGTCAGTCAATCTCGAGGACTCAAGAGACGCGGGGCCAGCGCCAGGGGTGCGGCCCAGTTGGACGTAAGCACCAGAGAGACATCGCAGGACGGGCACCGAAAGAGCAGAGAGACGCCGAGATGAAGCCAGCACACAGTAGCAGCTCAGTTAAGTAACCGCGCCTCCAAATCCAACCACTTTTCCCCGACGTTTATGAACTAAAACTCTGACCTGTAGGCCTCCGACTGGTAAAGGAAGAGGGGTGAGAAGCGGAACCCAAGAGTGCAGTGTACCATACCTATATAATGAGTGACGTAATGATGCAAAAAATAACTGTTTAGCTAACTGAATCAAAAGTCAAAGTGTTTATTAGCCGCCTGATTTCACCCCTGAGTATGTGTCAGTTCGCTACGCAATAAGGTTGACCAAGCAATCTAGCGCTCCATCATCCTGTAGATCACATACAGAGTGGAGAGCAGACTGTGACGTGTCAACGTCACTCTGACCAGATGCGCACAGGAGCCTTTAAAGTCTTGCAAAGACATCATCACTCTAGATTTGAGCTATCCCATGCGCTTAAGTCCAAGTAACGCCAATATAGGGTTACCCTCACACAATGTACCACCGCGTATTCTGAGACTATCCTACCACCTTTGCTGGCAACCTATATTCGGCCCTTCTGGCACCCATCAGAGTACAGGCTGAATATTTGTGTTCTATTGTTTCAGCAGTAAACTGACGTAATCTGATTTGGCTGCATTTATCACTCTGTTTGCTTTCTTCTGACCCTGTTTTGTACTGCCTCACACTTCGACCTAGTGCTAAGTCAACACTCTTCCAGGAGTTAGGCATGTGCTGCCCTCTTCCCACCCCCCTCTCACACCATTCAGGCATTTTACCAAAAGAAGCTTCCGTCTCCTCAGAGATAACAAAGGAACAGGGACACATTCTACGCAGGTCACGCACTGTGAGGGAAGTCGCTGCCATTCAGGAGGCCGCCCAGGCTTTTCCATCAACTGCAGGTACCTCCCTTTCATTGAACATGCCAGGCCGTGGCCCTTCTTACAGTAGACCCACTATTGCCTACCTCTGTGCTGTCACCTGACTTTCCTTGCCATTGGGCTGGACGTGAGAAAGCAGCCAAACAGATGCTAGCTCTGGTTGGAAGCCTGAGAAAACCAAGTATAGCACCAACAGAGTACATATACATGAGGAAATGGGAACCTCCAGCACACCAGAGAGGAACCATCATCAGCTCTTTGAACTAGAGAGGAGACACTTTCTTCCGCCTCCTGTGGCCCACTCCATTAGTGGTCTCACCACTACCCCCTACCTCACCCAAGAAGCCAGTCACCAGTTAGAAGCCTCCAGCTGTAGGCAAGGTAGTGTGGTGCCTAAGAGCTCCAGCTGTAGGGAACAGCAACGTACAGCTACGCTCCTACCAGGGTACCCACACAACTCACTTCAAGCAGTGCTCCACTGTACCAAGCGAGGTATCATCAAGCTGCACAGAGCTGAGCTCCTGCCCCCTCTAAAGACCCCGTCAAGCCAATGCCTACTTCCCAGCCATCAGGGGGGAAAGGCCTTGATGCTAAATGACAACACTAACTAGACATACAACACTCGCCAGGTGAGGCATCAACATTTTATTTGTAATATTGCATGAAGTTTCTGCCTCACCTATTGCCCCAATAACCTTCACGTACAATAAAAATGTGTACAGTAAGCTCTCAATTCTAAGACCTTTCATGGTTTCCAAGCAATGGGTTGTTATTTCATGGTTTCCAGGCAATAGGTTGTTATTTCAAAGAGGTCGTTACTGGAAAAAACTGATTTCAATAAATTTTTTTTCCATGATCCCCAAAATAGGGTTTATTTCGAGAGGGTTGCTATTCCAGGGGTCTTGAAACGAGAGTTGACTGTGCCTTAATATGAACCTGTAATTAATATATTTGTTCACAGCCATGTCAAAGAAAGATAGTCATTATTCTTTCTTTCAGCAGTTCAGTCCAGTGTTTTTATAATTACACTGTCTAATGAAGGGCGGTCTTTAGGCTAGACAATGCTGGAATGTAATGTAAGTAATGGTAGATGTGTGGGTAAACATTGGCGACCTTGATGAAAGGGGAGAGGGGAGTACAATCAATGGCTAGAGGAGTGGTGTCTATTTTTAGATCATTCCTGCTTCCTGCTCATACAGTCATGGTGAAGTGAATTGTAATGGTTAGCAACCACAATAAATGTAAGAAACTTGTTTTTTGGCCTATTTCCATCAAACGTTTTGGTTTATTTACGAAATTTTTCAATGTTCCACAAAAAAAAAGGTAGTCATTTCAAGAGGATCATTATTTCTGAGGTTGTAGTCTCAAGAGTTGACTATAGTAAATTACAAATTTAGAAATGTTTAAAACTTAATGTGAAACTTTGGAAAAATACGATAGATTTTAAACTTTCAAAGAGATGATATAAAATACATACCTATAGAAATTTGGGTAGTGCTCATACTTCTTCATTGATTCTCCGGTTTCATTGAATCGTATTTTTATTTTCATGTAAAATTTCTCCAAAGAATCAAAGTTAGTTGACCACCGTTGCTTCAGGAATTGAAAAAACTCCCTGTTTGTGTACAGCTCCTCTGTAAATAAGAATAAATATAATGCATTATGCACTTGCTAGAGTAAAACTAGCATACTACAGCTACTATTATAAAGAACAAGAAGCATACAGCATGCTCCAGCACAAAATCAGGATTGTAAACAGAATCTCAATTTCAACTAAGAAAAACTATGAATCTAAATGTATCCTTCTAAATTCAATGTGAAAGGCTAGGTAATGGTAACTTATTTCATGATATTTAATAAATTTGTAAATTCCTTTGTGTTTCGAATCCACACTTCTAAAAATGTATTTTATTAAAAATATCAATTAAATTAAAAATATTATTTTAATACAGTACAGTATTAGTATAAATTACCATGTAGATAGTACAATCTAAATCAAAAAACTGTTCAGTTATTTGGAATTATTATTACTACTACAAATTCCAGGAGACTGAAAAATACACATTTTTAAAACTTTTTTTTCCCCTTAAAATAACTTTAATTTTGATTATAATACAGAGTTTACTATATACAAAACCCAAACTTTGTAAATTAAATGCAATATAAATTATGCACTTTTTAATCAATTGCTTCCTTACATATTTTTTTCTTCTGTTATTTATAATCTTTTGTTACTTAGGATTCCAAACTATAATCATGAAATTTCCAAAACATTTTGCAAAATAAACAATACAATTATTTAGTAAAAAGGCAAATTCTAAATTACAATAACTGTTTTAATGAAATTAATCCTTTCTTGGGAAAAAAAAATAATATTTCAAGATTTATTGAAAGATAACTTTCAGGTATCTATAGCTACACATTTAGTAATAAGTATTTTGACGAACTCTGTATGATTAATAGTACATACTAGTTTAAAACAAACTGGAATTGTTCCCTTCTTTTTTTCAATTGTCAATTACTCTTTTTAATGTAAATTATTTATTTCTTAATTGTTAATTAAGTCTTTTTTATGTTATTTTTTATGGATTTTATGTTGTTTTTGTATGTGTAACTGTATAAATATGGCTTTTTTTATGTTAATATTTAATTTATGTATGTCACCCTGATAATGCCTTCATAGGTAGATGGACGGATTGATGGATGGATGAGTGGATGAAGTGATGGATGGAATGATCGATGGTTGGATGAATCAGGGTGTCCAGCGGAACTGTAAACTGAATTCCCTGCTTTTCCTCAGAATTTCCGTAAATCTAACAAATTATATGGGAAATTATCAAGTATAATATAAGTCATATAGTTTATCTGTGAACGTTTCTGTTGTATGTAAAACTGGTTTCATGATACAGTGAACAATGTGGCACAACACATCCAACCCCGACAGATGATAAAATTCAATGAGGTTTCATTATTAAGTGACACTTTGACCTGTAACGTCTATGGGTGAATATTCTTTTATTTTTTGCCAACTGAGAATCATACCGTGCAGACACACGTACCTCACCAAGTTTTTTTATTATTATTATTATTTAGGTAATGATGAGGAAAGTACAAATTCTGTCATAGTTACATGCTACGATACCCCAAGTTCAATTCTGATCTAAAGCCACATTTTGCAGTAAATATCACTTTCTATTAACAAAATATACTACTATGTTTATTACCTTAAACACACAGACAGTTAAAAGTTAAGTTACAAACTATGAAACAGTTTTGTGCACTAACGACCTAAACTGCAAATTTTCCCACTCATCATGCCACAAAATACACCTACTACTACATGTAAAGATGTAGTTGCTGCCACAAAAATTTGTACACCTTGTAAAAATCAACCGGTAAACCTAAATGTTCGTAAATCAGAACATTGATGGATGATGTGGAAATAGTTTCAAATGCTGGAGCATACACAAGTCATATGAAAGTGCTGCCAGCTTTCAATGTCCACAATCCAGTGCCATCGAGCAGTTTTACTATAGCATCATCTCTCCCCCCTTCCCCCCAACACACACACACACACCCCCAGGAGCCTAGCTAAGGCAACTTTCCAATTTTGATGACCTGTAGCACAGACAACATAGACTGCAATGACTGCTGACAAGTCTAGCAACGAGTAACAAAGACCACTGTTCCAGAGTTTGGAGGGCCATAGATTAGCAATACAACCCCTGCCACACTTTAGTGGTTCATGTCTATTGCTACTGGAATGATAGTCTGAGGAACCATCACATAAGATTGTTCACCACTGGTAGAGATATGAGCAGTGCTGCAGTCAAGGGTATACTGTACACTGGTATATGCCGTATACCTTCTGCCTAACCTCACTCATTGCAGTAAGCCTTCTGTATTTTTACATACAAATTCTGTTTTGGTTTCATTAGTTATTTTACTTCATAATTTTGACTAATTTATAAAAGTAAATACCTTATTATACAAAACAATAACATAGTCGTATTGATCCATTTTGTTTTTAATTCAAAAACTTTCTATCACAGTGATAATGAACACCGATCTACATCACTACCAAACTACAAATTGAAATGCATTCATTTAACTACAAGATGAACAGAGCACTAGTGTACTACTAATGCAAGTTATTGTACCTTTCATTCAAAACACACATGCTAGTGCAAGCCATCAAAATATTAATTTGTTTGTGTGTGGCTATGTTGAGTCTTGAGTTGATTTATCATTTAGGCAGTGCTGTAGTCAAGTGAATAGGTGAGTGTATGCCTGGGATTTATAGTAAGTACCCTGGCTTATGAAAATGTAAACATTTTGGGACTACAGTACTGGACCCAGAGTGTCACTGAATGCATAGCTGCTAACTAAACACATCCTGTGGCCCTGTGCACTACATTTTCTGTATGAGTGCCCAGGTGCCAGTTTCAGGCAAGAAAGAAAGAAACGGTCGCCCACACACAACCTTGGTTTCCCAGTAGTGTTTAAGTCATGTTTCAACACTTCTATTACCTGCCCAATCACCTGATTAGTCATCTTCTAACAGGAATAAGATGGAATGCCAGCTTCCTCAAAGTTGAAGTGGTCATGATTTGGAGCATAATTGGCAACAAATGTGAAACCCTGTTTCAGGATAACATAAAATTTTGCTTGATTCCAGTATTCAATATTCAGTGTGCAGTGAGTGTAAATGGCATGTTTTGAGTAACTGCAAGGCACTCCATAAACACAGCAAAAAACATCAAAAGTAAAGAATCAATAAAGTATTAAAAGTCTAGCACTACCAATACGTTGCAGTTCACCTGTTTTGTTGAGACGAGCCAGGTCTTCCACGTTCAATTTCCTAGTGCCAACATCCTTCTTATAAGCATATGGTGCAAACAATGTCCTGTTCGTGAACTTGTTACGCTCCCAGAACATCCCAGCAGACCAAATCTTTGAATCACCAAGAACGAGCGCAAGTGTTTCTCCGATCATCTGATCTTCAGACAGGGGGCGGTCCACAACACGCTTGCCAGAATAAACTTCTTTTGGATCTGCAATCTACAACATTTCAGAAATAAAAGAAAACTTACTGCATAAATTGTTTTGAGCAGATCAAAAGGTGGCAATTAATTGTAGTCACACTACAACTTCTTTCTTGTAAAAATTTATGAAACTTAATTATAATCTATTACTACTTGTTTCAAACTGTGAATACATTGATACTTCTTTAGCTGAAAGTTTCACAATGTATATTTAACTGATGATGTTTTATGCTTCATTACAAAAATATACTTTTTCGAAAGTACATTCTTCTTGTACAATTGAAACAACACAAATATAAAATCCTGAGAACAACCAAAAACCATGACATGCACATAAAATTCAGGAAATGTTTGTTCTCTATACCAACAGAGTTCAAGTGCCTTCTTCATATAAGCGACACTCAAAACCTCGCTGCTAAGAACCGCCCAAATCTCTTCACTCTTCATATAAGTGAGTAGTAGAAACAACTGTATAAGATAAGTTGATTTTGCACTTACATAGTAGGACCACCAAAACAGAAAATTATCCAGCCCTCACTGAGATATGGTTGTTATGCTAAGTAACACAACCATCAACATACAACGGACCATTTCATGTGTCACAGCCTTGGTGAATGGTTCTGAAAACTTTGATATAATATGAAAGATATATTGTGATAGGGTAAGAAATGTCCCATAGGTACACTTAAGATATAAATTACAACCGGCTCGCAGACTAATTTTTTTAAATTTTAACTAAAATAAAAAAGTTTTAAAAATACTTGAATTTTATTGTTCTTTTAATCCTCAGTGTGATGTTCAATGCCATGTTTCATGAAAGACTTCTGAAGATGCTCATTCATAAAATGCTAATATGTACTGATGTCATAAATTGCTTTTTTTTACAGTCAACTCTCGATTCTACGACCCTTCACGGTTCCCAAGAGAAGGGTCGTTATTAGAGTTTTGACACATCCCCAACCACTAATCTCAAATATTCCGCGTAAGTCATATTTATGCAGCTTTTGAACGGCACTTCCTGCAAAATTACAGCATCAAATCTCAATCATAAGAGTTCTCCAGTTACTCGGGAATGGGGTTGTACGTTCAATGTGCTTGTAAGATTGTCTTTGTTTAAACTGTAAGTGTTTTACCCACCCAAAACACAATAACTGCGTTTTTCGCATTAAGTCCATGTTCAGTTGTCTTTAGCGCAAAAACAACTCATTGTTATCAAAAATTATTTTTTTTTTAATAGACAGACATCTTCCAACAAAAATGATACAATTAAAAAGTATATAGGATCTCCCATATCACCAAAATTAAGTCTAAACACGGTGCGAAACATAACTTTTTATTATTGCAAAGTCCATTTTTTATGGCTTCTTAACAAAAAAAATGGGTGCATGTACTTATGTATGCGCGTTAGAAGTTATACTTCTTTGGCGTGACTAAAATAAAATTTTATTACGTATGCAAATAATTTATGTACATAGGAAAAACGATAAAATGACCAAAGAAAGACATTAAATACAATTAATAAAGATTTGATTAAAGAACATAATTAAATTACCCTCAATGCACCAAAAGAAGTATAACTTAAAAAAAAAAAAAAACGCTATATTAACAAAACATTAATTAATTTTAATAGGCAGACGTTTTCCTAACAGAATGGTATCCTAGACACTTATACAAAACATTGTACGCCGCGTAGCTTTTAACAAATTCAAATTCCATTCTCAGTGGGTTTCTGCAAGAAAATCAGAGGACTTATTTACAAAATGATTACTTATATTAACAAAAAATAACTTATTAGTTGTTGCTGAGGGGAGGGTGCTCACGAGCCGTGCTCGCCTGTAAGTACGCACCAGAGTGAGAACGGAGAAGTATTACGCAATGGGCCTGGCACCACCAGGCATAACCTGGCCTGGATGGGGAGAGCTAGATATCGTAGGTGCAAGGGTTCGTTGTGGCAGTTCTCACTCGGCGAAATACGTAGAGCAGGAAACTAGTTAACGTTATGTTGTCGGCATGTAACGTGCCAATACTGTAGGGCTGTTACCAGCACACCCTGGTTGATCAATGCTTCACATCACACACACACACACTTACTTGNTATCAGAATCTGTTGACCAACAACTCAGAGGTTTCTGCAGAAGCAGAAGCAAACCTGGAAAAGTTGATTTTTACATTTGCCATAGAAAAAAAAAAAATAGAAAACAGTCCAGCCTACCATAAAAGAGAAGGCAAATAAAAAAGGGAAGCTGCCCACCTCAGCCACTGGCATTCCTTTCATAGCCTTCACATTTTTAAGGTAAAAATTAAAAAAAAAAGATGCAGGAGGATAAACCAGAGGAAAGGGCACTCCCCTGGCCGCTGGTACACACAAGGCAACCGCCGGTGACCTGATGCATGTAAGGCAGCCGCTTGTGATGCTTAGTTTCTTACACAGCAAGAATATAATCAATGCATGATTTATAAATTATCTGAATTGTACATACACTTTGAGGAAATTTTACTTTGAATTACATATTTTGTGGAATTTCGAATTAACCAAACTCCAAAGCATGTAAAATCCCATTCTTATGTTCAAGAGCTAACAACTACTTTGATTTACATAGTATTTCAAATTAACAGAGTTTGAATTACAAAGTTTTACTGTAGTACAATACTCGAAATGAGAATCACAACCTTTGTGGCCATAATAAATGCAACAAACTTATTTTTCTACCCATTTCTCTCAAATTTTCTATTTTTTTCAACCAATTTTTTATGGTTTCTGAGAAAAGGGTTGTTACTTCAAAAGGGTCACTATTCCTGCGGTCGCAAAATCGAGAGTTGCACTTACTATTCAATAAAAATTCAAAAATAAGGTTTCTGGAAAGGCACATTTTGGATTTGGCAATTTATTGGGTGCCAGAAAATGTCATATGTACTGATTTACACGTGTGCTCTACATACACAGTCGCAGTCACTGGCTTAAAACACTGAACTTTCCCTGGTAATGCACAGCTGACGAAAAATAAACAGCATGGTTTCCACGTGTCAACAACTGAGGCAGAACAGATTAGCCAAACAACAATAATACCACTTTCTTAGAACTATAAAAAAATATTGGCCTTCATAGTTGAGATAGACTACATGTTTTCCAGTATTTACAATATGTTCATAAATTATGACTTGTCTATTGTTTTCAATGTTTCCTCTTTAATTGTAACTAACTTAGGTTATATATTGAATTTTTGATAATTCCACATTACCTGCAAGAATGCACTGATGAAGTTTGCAAGCCTTACTGCCATTTTTGCTTCATTCTCAAACTGCTTCTCTGCCCCATACGCAATATCACCATACAGAAATAGGTCTTGCGGATGATATCTGCAAGAAAATCACTTTTTAAATAGCAGCATCGACATTTCCCATGTCTACGTTCCACACAAGACATCATGTTATTAGAAACAAAAAAAATCATTCAGCAGATCCCTTTGTACAAATGGATGCCTGCTGGTTTACAATATAAAAGCCTTTGGTTCAAGCCCTAAATAGGAAAGGATGTAAAATTTGCATCAAGTTAATTTAATCCAGAACCTAACTTGATGTAAACCAATTGGGCTGATTAAATGCAAAAGTGTTAAAGCAAATACCACATAAAAACCACAGCCACAAGTATTTTAAAAAATTAAATATTACATAACGTATTATTCATTCTCTTTTCATTTATTCTAGTAAAACCTCCATACAACAGAACAGAATGGACAGAAATATTGTTTGTTGATTGAAGGTATGTTCTATGGAGGTTCTCCAAAATACCCAGTTAATCCATGGTAATTTAAATTTTGTCAATTGTTCATGCTTAACAGATTACCTATGTAATTAAGTAAAATTCATTACTTTAGACCTTGCATGAAGAAACAAAGAAATTTAGCTCTACATAGTATGTATTAATAAAATTGAAATAACCCATTTCTTTATATAAAATTATGAACTGTATTAATACCAGGTAAAACAATTAAATATGCAACATATATTTTTAAGTATATCCAACAGTGCCATTATTTTAAACACATAGCAAACAATTACTTACAATATAGCATACTTCATAAAGTAAACAAATAAATATACTACCTAAAAATCTTAGAAATATAAGTATATGCTGGTAAACAGTTTTAACAGGCGGCTGCAAGAGGTTGAGAAAAAAAGGGGAGAGGAGGGGCATATTTACGGATGGGAGCAGGATAAGGGGGATGGCTACTACAGCAGGGTTGATCAAAACATCCTGGCGCAAGGGGATAAGGGATGACAGTTTTTTTTATTTTATCTATGGCATTCCATTCCGTTAGAGGGGGAAGATTATAAAAAAAAACAGCGTGAGAGGGCAGCCTAATGGCATTGTGTATGTCTCTCTTATACCTCGCCTGCATTTTATTACAGAAGAAACCGCACCTGAGTCTCTATGTATTTTTCCTACCAAAGATAAAATAGCACACAGTGCATTAAGGTTAAAGGAAAAAATTTGCTATGTGCCAAAATTAATTGAGCATATACAATATAAAATGGTGGCAGTGCTAGTAATGCAGCACATAAACTGTGAGTTTCATGTCCACTTCTGTCTTTTGTACGATCTATGACCAAATTGACTTATTTTATTAAACATTTTGAGCGTGCATTAACTATGTTGTAATAGAGTGCTTTTTTCTGCTGCACTCACAAATGTATTGTTCTTATGGATGTTTGGTGGGACCAAATTTATATTTTGTTGTATGGAGTATTTCGTTATATGGAATATTCGTTAAGCAAGGTTTTACATAGTATTGCTTCAAGCACCAGCCAACAGCCACAAGTCATTAAGACGCTGGCACTTCCCCTTCTCGCTATCACACCACCCAATATCAAATCTCACCTCCTTTTCCCCCTGTAACCCATATACCTGCTCCCTCTCCTGATACTCTATACCTCTTTCCCTTCGCTTCTACCAACAAACACTTGCGATTTCTCTCTTTTTTTTCCTTGCTCTGTCTCTCTTCCTCCTGTGCTCTTGCTTGTTTTCTCTCTCTCTTTTTCTCTCATGTGCTCCCTCATACTCTCACTCTTGTGCTCTTGCTCCTTCATGCTCGTGTGCTCACATACACACACACTCTCTCTCTCTCTCTCTCTCTCCTTCTGCCAAGGGGGAGGTTCCATGAGTGACAAGTACTCTGTGATCCAGCAGGGGAAGCAAGACCCTCCTGGACAAAGCACAAGTAGTGGAGACAGGTCTGTTCAGCACCACTGTTACACAAATGACCTACACATCACAAACTCAGTGTGGTGCTGTAATATAGGCATGGGTTATGTAAATAAGTATAGTAATGACAAAATATTGATGTGTTTCATTTAAATGTCTACTGAAGTGTCATATGCAGTTCCATCTGGAAAAGTTTATTATCCCAATATATTCACCCTACCAAAGTGAAGTTTCATTAGTTTTTATTTGATTCAATTCAAAATAATGCCTGTCTGAAAGTAACACTGAAACTAGGGACAGGATATGAAAAAGTTAGTGTAGACACAAAAGTGTAGCAGCAAAAATTTAAGAATGTGTAAGAACCTGTTTTTAATCATTTTGGTTTTATTGTGTCCAACAACTAAGACTGAATGATAGAGATTTTATAATGTTAGAAACATGACTTTCATGATTATTTTGGTCTTTGTTATCTTTCAATATCTGAACACTAACACTGTGAGTGAATGTTTAGCAGATAATTTTAGCTTCAAACAATGTGCAGCTATCGAGGTTTGCATTTATCACCTTATTGTGTTGAGACTAGTGATGTCACGATACCACTTTTTCTCGATTCTGATACAAATTCTATGCTCGAATTTTCATTTCAAAAAAGTGAAATTCCTTTTGTTGTTTATAATATTAAATAGTTTTAAAGACTTAAACCTATTATAAAAGAAATTCTGAAATATAATTATTAAAACAGCATTAGTTGTAATTAAGTTACTTATATTACATGTACGTACTACTGGGAGAGATATTTCTTACCAAATAAAGTTCAAAAGTAGGATATGAGAACATATAACCCTATATTAGGTATGACCACAAAGACAGAGTCTCATTACCTCTAAAATGCACACTCTGTGCAAGGAAGTTGTTCCAATCCTTTGTTATAGGCGCATCAGTGTACCTCTTATATAATTTTACTTCTGACCAGTCTGGGGCATCAAATGCATGTGGTCTGAAGCACAAATACTTTGTGTACAGACATCCCACTGGCGCGAATTGCTAGTAGGACCGTGCCGCAAGTTAAGTTAGAACGCTAAAAGATTAACTGTGTTCTCAATTAGTGTGGGAGTGTATGGGAGTGTATCTAGAAAACTTGTCACTATACTGACTGCACTTCAGTGCACAGTGAATGAGTGCTGCATGTTCCAGTTCGTCCACACTTGTACTAAGAGCAGTGTTTTTCCATGTTCCAACTGTCAACTGCACTAAGTTTTTCTTGCAAGTCTCCAGTGTCAGTGCAGCAAGTATACAAGCACTCATTTTAAACAATTTACATGATAATTGCACTTTGCTAATTTTCAGAGCACATAGTGTGCACATACAGTGCAGTCAGTAGGAAAATACATTAGTTTGTTGTAAACAACTACAGGTATTTTACAAAACAATGCCCAGCTATAGGTATACCTACGTATTTGCAGTAAAATAACCACACAACTCCTAACACGGTTATACTTTCACTTCACACTGAGCTTCTTGAATAATGTTAGTCCATAATTATATCAAAACCATCTACCCTTTCTATCTTTGCTCAAATATGCTAATGGCGCTGAACACATGTCCAATGCCATGTTTTGGTACAATATCAGCAATTCAGGAATCATTGGAAATGCTTGGTTGCTCCAATTGAAGTGCAAGCAATGTGGTACTCTGTAGCCAAAAATATGGTGTACTGGCCAGAAATACAGTACGCTAGTTTGCAAAACTACAGTACAATCTGCTTTAATTACATAACCATAGCACCTGGTAGACTGACCAAAAGTCTACCAAATATACTATATTTCTAGCCCTCATTTTAAAAATGTGAGTGAGGCAGTGAACCCAAATTCTTTAAATTCAAGACTGCATAGCAAATGCAAAATTTTACCTGTGCTTCTGAAAATTTGCATGTCATCCACAAGAATTACAGAAAAATTGTGTAGGTTGGCAGGGATGTACATATTTTATGTACAATAACTGGCAGAACAAGCTTAGAGTATTTGTCCCATTCCATTGTGAAATCTTTCTCGAATAAAGCAACTGGGAATGGAACCAATGTCATATATTGCTGTTCATAATGCATGGAAGTTACGTTCATTGTTTGATGACTAAATAACAACTACGTATTGTCACTAAACCTAAATTTAAAAAATCTGAGGATAATATTTCTTAAAAATGCTTTGGTTAAGTGTGTTAAGACTATTTGTTGGGGATTATTATATTTTCATTGATACTTTGAATAGTTGAGGCTTGCGACTATAAAATACAGTGAACCCTTGATTTAACGAACTATGGGAGAAGGTCTGCCTGTTGTTGCCGATTGTCTGGTATTGCTGAGTGAAATGCACACAATTACTTGTTTATTATAAGTAAGCATGATAAACCAACATGATGATTCATCAATTATGTCATTTTCATCTCCGACATAAAACACTGTCTGATCATAATTTTAACATCCATAATCTGAGAATGTGCCTTTCTAGTATTTCAGTACATTGCCATGCTTGTTGATGGGCGAGGCATTTTCAGAATCACTAATATAAAATATGTAGTGGTGAACAAAGATTTTAGTCTGGCTAGTGCCTTCAGGCTTGAAATTAAAGACCTCTTATAACACATTGGTAGAGACCTAAAAAAAATAGCATTTGCGATAAAACAAAAAATAACGGGAATTTTAGCATTTTAGATCGTACAAAGCAATTTTACTTCAAATAAAGCTAGTTTGAAAATTTACACCGACTTTTACTTGCAACTAAACCAATATTCACAGAATGAGTGTTACAAAATGATATGTTTTGTTGCTTAGCTAACTAAATATGGCAAAAAGAAAAAAAAAATGCATAAAGACACGCATTGAATGTTTATATCACGTTTTGTGGTCGAGGTTAGGAATATTCGTCGCACTGTTTACCGAACGCCCTTCATTTTTTTATTTACGTACACAATTCAAAAATATTATAATCACAAAACAAAAGTGTTACTGTTGGGTAGCTGGAATTATTACAAGGCCTTGACGACCATAGAATACATGCAGCTAGATTATATTTGTCTGCAAATCTGAACGTAAATTAGCGCACGAGTTAAGATGAAATTTTCATCACTGCTGTAGAGACCTGAAAATTTAGCAAACGCTGTAAACACGAATTTTCACAAAAAAAAAAAAAAAAACCAAAAATTACTATTTTTCAGAATTTTAGCTGTAATTCACGAATTGTACAAAATCCTGTAGTATTTTCGCGGATTATTGTTTTATGTCACATAGTTGCTTCTTACGACGTATTTGATGTGTTTTTGCATATACGAATACGGATGCATGCAAAGTTAACCAGTAGATTTCTTTAATTTACACCAAAAACGAATACAAGTTTTACTTTCCATAACATGTGTTTACGGCCATAAATACATGAGCGCAAGTGATGATACATCACTTTGAGAGTACATTCTAGTGCAAGGCCCTGCAAAAGTTTATTTGCTCACTAGGAAACCCCGTCGTTGCAGTGTTCACGTCTACCATGCACCACGTTATCTATGGAATTTGCGCCAACTAGCTCGCTGAGTTTTTTTACATTCGTAGCATCGTCACGTTTTATGCAGCAATAATTTATTTTTCACAAAGCGGCGCAGGTGTCAAAAATGTGTTCATATGCATTTACTGATGTAGAATATATTTGTAAATTGAATTATCACATATTTTAATCTTGTATTCTTCCAGCTAACTGTATTTTTATCATACATATTCTCTGTAAATATGTGCAGTAAAAAACTACACATTTTGAACAAACTAAAGTTTTGTTAGCAGGCGTAACAAAAAAATCTGTTGTTAAAAGTTTAGATAGTTAAAAAACATAAAAATAGATTTCTCAAAAAAAAAAAAAATTCTGTTCGCACAAGGCACTTATATTATTTTTTTAAAACAGTGCTTTTATAATTGTGTATAAATTGTTTACATTAGTCTCTTCATGAAACAGTATGCCCTTGCCAGTGCATTGTGACTGTTGTTCCAGGTGTCAGGCAGAATACAAAATCTTAAGTAGGAAAATGTGAAATGGTTTTCAATGTTGTCTGTTGATAAAGGAAATTGGTGGTTTGTCTTAAAAATGTGGATGTATATTTCTCTAGGAGTTAGATATTTTTACAAGGAAATAACAATTGTTTAAAAACACCACTTTACAATAGAAATATAACACTGCCAATTTCAGGTTTTACATATAAAGTGACATTTCTCAAGCAGAAACCTGCATTTTTGTAGCAAGAAAATAACAGCTAGTTTTGACAAAAATAACACCTATTTAAAAAAAAATACATATTTTTGGAAAAAAAAAGCACCTACTTTTTTAGGTTCCTACACATTTCTGATACCAAATCACTTACCATGATAGATATTTTAACATTATTTGTTTACTTTATTAACAACAATGTACAATTGCAGTGCTTTTTTTTTTTTCTGCATCCACTATTTTGAGGTCAAAATTAACAATAAAAAGTTCATTGATTACACATATGAATGCACTAATAAATCACACCAATGGTATTGGGCTCGGTACTTGTAATTGGTTTTTAATACCTAGATTCTTAATCTTTTGAATCTCAATCCTACGATTCCTTAAGAATAGCTGGTATTGAGAAATCATAAAATAGTGTTTGAAATCCTTAGCTGTGACAACTTTGTTATCACAAAAAGGTTCTTAAAAGTGATTTTGCTCAGTTGGGTTGTGTTTCCTATTCACTTTCATACAGATTTGTTTTTTAATTGTGGTAACATAGAATGTTTGTTTTCTTTATCTGTACAGGATGATAGATTGTTTACCATTAATTTTCATGTATTTAACATGGGAAACATTGTCAGGGGGGAAGAGGGTGGAGTTCACTGCAAAAAAAAACCCTAAAGTATGTATTGGCTTAGCCCATCTCTCAACAATCTCAAGAAAAGTATGAAGTGATTTTGTGGTGTGAAATATGGAAGTAGTGACTTGTGGTAAGCAAGCTACTAGAATGAGTCATTAAATAGTTTAAGTAACAATTGAGGCTGACAGAATTGCAATACCATCACTAAAACATAAGACACTTGATCAAAGTTTTTTTGTATTGCATTCAATTTTTTTATTAATATCACATAGATTTCACCTGCATGTAGATACATTTACCATGTCAGCATATAAAATGGAATATTCCCTTCACAGAACCACAAACATGAAAAAATATACCACTTAACTTAAAATTAATGTAGAAATGTTGCAACTATTACATAAGCATACATTTTATTTTTTAATATTAGAGGTGGTGCCTAAAATTACATTTACCACTCTACATTTGCTGTAATAAGGAGAAAAATTAATATTACCTAAATATCTTGTAAAAATATGTCAAATAACGCTACAACATTGTCAGCAACACAAATACAGTGCTCGAATACCATACTAATTCTTACTCTCAAGCACAAAAAAAAAAAAATAAAGAAAAAATTCAAGTCCATTAATTATTTTAACATTATGTTTCTAGTAAGATGTTGACATAGAAGTAGTATTCTTATTTGTTGGTAGTTAAAAAAAATAAAGTGACTAATGAGTATAAAAAATAATTTTACATAAATTTCCATTTCTCGTCTGATATGGATGTACTTACAAGCTGCATGTCTTCTCATTTACACCCAGTATAAACTTCAGAGCTTGGTCAATGTTTAGTTTTTTCATGTGAAGTGATGCAGGTCCTTCTGAGAAGTTGCGATACTCATAGAATCTCTCAAGATACATCTCCTTCATCGGTGTCTTTGCCTTCTGCCATTCCACTGGCATCTTGTGCACCCCTAAAAAATAATGTGGCATAAACTGTGTATTTCCCAAGCACTCTGCCATAATGTAGGGGAAAAAATGTAAATTCTACAATAGTGGCAATGAAGGAAAATTCATTATCTGCAAGCATCAAAATGACAAACTTAAGTGCAAAATGTTGTAAATAGACAAATAAGAGTATGAAAAATAAATAATACCTATACTATAAAACTGACCAGTCAGACTAAATTCTTAAGAAAGGGAGTTGCAAACAAGCATCATCGTCACTGCAAAACATTCACATTACATTACCACATACATGGAGCAGTAGGTAGGTATGTCTGCAAGATCCTGGGGTGCAGCCTGTGGAGGGAGGTTTGTAGCCCTCTCTTTCACCGTAAGACAACAATTAATATTACAATTGTTAATATACCATTAATTGTGACAATATGAAATTGCTGTAAACTATGATGCATTTTATTATACTGTGAAGTAATTTTTCTCAAGGAATTATTGTTCTAATTACAGAGGTCTACGAGTACTCAAAAATCGAGCTTGAGCCAAATACCTGTTTGCAGTTCGAGCTTGGCTTGAAATATTTTTCAAGCTCACAAAATTTGAGGTAGGTCATTCATTCGACGACTGATCAGACTGTTTTACTGTTATCAAACGAAAACAATGCATTGTTTATTAATAAAAGGTAAATTTTTTAATGATACACGTGTTCCGGTAAAAGGATTCCTCACAAATGGAGATATGATAGCTGGTTTAACAACAAAATTTAGCCTAAAACTGGGCCGCAAATCCACTTAAGATGCAATGCCTGATGAGATAGTTTGTTAAAAAATAAGACATTATTCATTCACGAAACAATATTTTACAGTTAATATTATTCCTCAGAACTGCATATATGAACACAAATTCCCGTCAAAATTAGCATAAAAAGAGGGCCCTGAATCAGCTTATGATGCAGTGCCCAACGAGACAGTTTGTTTGAAAAGTAAGGCTCTATTCATAACGCCACTTGTTTCTCACAACAAACAAATACACCACAATTTCATGAAATTTGCTTTAATTATTTAAAATCTCAAATCAAGAAAAGCTTTGCAGAAAAAAAAAACAATAACTGCATAAGATTCACATGTGAAGGAGTCTCTATTTCGAATGAGACGTTAAAACTTAAAATGGTGTTTGTTTAGGATGTCGGAAAACGTGTTGAATCATACTCAATGTTAAGTTATTTTACGGCAATATAGGTTACAACAGGAAAATTTTACATTTTTATAGCGTTAGCAGTGTGAAAGTATTACGATACAAATATAAAGAGTATATGTGTGTGAACTCAGGAGAAAACCAGATCTACGATGCTGAATAGATTATTTCAACAAAACTAGCTCTCATGGCTTAAAACGTGCATAAAAACGGTGAAGTTGGTTAGTGGAATATTTTTTTGTTCTTGTAACCTACAAATTACAGAAACTTTTTAAGTTTTTGCAGTCAAATTAGTGGGCTGATGCAAAATGTGGCACACTGAAAGATTTGTTTTACTTCTGTCATTTGCAGAAGAGTTCTTTTTGCAGTGGCATTGTTTTTAGATTAGGATTCTATTCTGTGGAGGAATCATGATGGTGATGCATACCATTGCTTTTACTTTATACATTTATGTCAAATATATTTTATATGCACACATATTTAAGGTATACATGGACTAAGTATTTTTTTTGACCTGACAAGTTTCTGCCATTAAAATAAAACATTTAAGCATAAAATGAAGTACTTCAATTTAATATTTCTCTAAACAAAAATTAATTGTGCACATACTTTGTTTGTGATATTGTATTACATTCTAAAAATAAAAATTCTTGGTACAATTTTAGAAAAAGTACTGAAAAACATACCAAAATTACCTCATCAAAACTGAAGATATCATGAAACACGTAATGTTCCGGCCTCGTTACTTCCGTATTTATAATAATGCAGCCGCACAGTTTTGTGCACCATCTTGTAATGTTGCGGACGTATTACACTGCCGATGTTTACGTTGCCACGGCTTGCCCTCGACTAGATCAGAAGGTAGAATACGAGACTCAGTAAATTGGACGCTGGTTACTTAAGAAAGAAGTTCCAGATTAGTTTGCTTTATACTTTATTTATCATTGAAGTTTCACAGTGCACAGACAACTTTCCAGTTTGCAGAGTACGAACTTTCACAATTAGTTATACCAGTGCAGAAACCAGCGCCACAGTCGTTTACAGTTTATTAATGTCTCAAGCTTGCATCGCAAGACTAAGTTACGAAGGCAGGAGGGATGTTCGTTCCCTCCTGGCACCCTAACGACCCACGCCCTTTCGGACTGGTGCGTCTTCTCACGCCCGATGCGTCTTCTTCGACGGTTGGTTACTTTGTTCTTACTAGGCGATAGGCACCACCAGTATATATTAGGCAGGCCTATCCCCCCCTTCTCCTAAGATAAGCGCATGGCATCCGGCATCTGCCAGTAGCGTCATCCAAAACTACGCTGTGTCCCGCGCTCACAACATGTTATTGTCCCCGCAACTGTGTCACACGAAACTAAAACTGTTGACACCATCCACTTCCAAAGAACAGAACGTCACGTCGCAGCCGGAAAGTTTCTGTATAATGCTGACGCATAACCAAAACAACAACTTTCGAAACTAGACGGTAATCGGACTCCTGTTACAACGTAAACAGCAGATGTCCGTCCGATAACCTTCAAAAGCACACATCTGCTCGATAAACAAACTATCACGGGAAACAAACCACCGCGGCTTTAACTTTAAACCTGATAAAATATTACGAAGCTTTCCAAAGCTAAATACACACAAAAGAATTTTACACCTGTGTCCCAAAAAATTAAGAATATTGTGTCATTACAAACAGTTTCACAGAAATCAGGTGTACATATACATTTATTCACAAACCAAACAATCATTTAAAAGGTAGGCATGTTCTATTAAAAAGATTCTTAAGAATTACAAAGATGTACACATTACCTACAAAACGCTCATATTATCTTTATTATAAAAGTAATTTTTTTCAGTATGCAATAGAAGAGCTTGAGTTCGAAGATCGGGAACTTTTCAGTAGACTTTTTCGGACTCTGCTCGAACTGAAAATCCCCGGCTCGCAGACCTCTACGCTAACAACATGTCAGCACTGCTAATATCCGTGTAACCACCCTCCCTGGAGAAGTTTCTGGCTACACTACTGGCAAGGTTTGTAGGCAGTGCTGTAGCAAGGTAAGCAGCCATATATGGTTGCCAGTTGAGCATCACTGCTAACCAGCATGTGTGATGTAAGGTAGCCAATGGCAATAATCATGGTTTTATTACACCGAAGGAATAAAATTATCAAAGCCTTAATGATATTCCTAAACTTTTCATATTGTCTCAGCAAAAAATATTACACATTATGTGGAATTTTCAAGTACCAAACTTCAAAGTATGTAAAACCATTAAGTTAGAATATTTGAAAAATATCTGGCCTTTAAAAAATCTTGTTTTATTGAAACACTAATGATTTTTATGTGTAAAGTAAAATTTGCTGAAAATGTTTACATTGTGCATTTTGCACATCTGTATTAACAGTGGCATATTTATTGCGTTTTGTTCTTGCAAGAGGTTTTGAAATGTACGTAGCCTAAATAAATGCCCTTTTAGCGTAGTTCATTTGTATAAAGAAATCCAACCATTTTTATGAGGTGAGTATTTCTCCCATTGGTACAAACAGCGACACATTTGTTGCATTTAGTGCTTGTCTCATATAAGTTCGCGAGATTTTAAGTCAGTTAGCAGCAACTTGACGTATACGAAACAACGTGCCGTTTACAAAATCATCTATCAGCTGATGCACGAACGAACAAAAATTAATATTACGTTGGCTATTCTGAGTGCAGTGTCGACGCACATCAGATGATAAGCAGAAAATACGCGGATAAGAAAGAGTTCTTAGATTAATTAATACATTTTATTTTACGTGGTCATAAAACAGCGGTTGTTAGCGTTACAAACTAAACTTCGTGCTAAAATAGTAATGTATATTAAAACAGCCCGTATTCAAATGAAATACAACTTCAAACATTGGAAGTTCTTTTTATATTGTACCCCCATTCTCCACACCTTCCATGCATGCGTGATATTAATTCTAAAAACCTACAAAAATATTGGAGGGTATAGTTGAATAATTTGAGGAAATATATTTTAAACTCTTGTGGTTTTCAGCCAGTAATAGGAGAAAAGTGAACTTTTACATAGATGGAATCAAGAGGCAGTGCTGCAACCTGTTGTGGAACACGCTCGGCTTACAACACGCCATCTGTTACAACACGCCATTCCACACTATCTGTTAGCAAATTCCTGAACCACAACCAGCCAGCAAAAAATATAGTTTTCTTGTATAAAATAACAAATTTACGAACAGATACCAATGGTTTTATTTGTCTGCGAGCTCTGTATAATTTAAGTAACATTTGTATTTCTGTGTACAGCAATTTTTATACTAGAAATTTCTATTGGGCCGGTAATCGTTTTCGTTATGCCTATGTCCATTACACGCAAAGTTTTCCTCCTGCAAACTCACATTTTTTTTTTGTTTTCGTGTTGTTACTATTCTGTATTAATAAAACGAAGAAAGTGGGATGCGTGTGGGTAGTTTTGAAGCAATCTTACATTATTCCACGCCACATATTTCTAACTCAAGCTGTTTAGTATCAGTAATAGCAGAATAACTGCTTTGCAAAAGTTGTTGGTAAGTTGTTTGTTGGCCAATGAAAAGTGCGTTGTCAAGCAAGTTTCCTGAATTACTTTTATTTCTAGTCTTAACATATTAGCTGTAACATCCAAAGTGTGATAAGAACTGCAATTACAGTATCGCAAATGTTAACCCAAATTCGTTGTCTTTAATAAATAAATTTAAAAAAAGAGTTAACAAATATTTCATTTTTTTGCAAGGTTTTCTATTTTCCTTTTATAAAATACAATTTTTTTTAGACAGATGTCAAGTCATACCTTAAAATTTGTTTAGCATTACAATGGAAAGTGGATTAGCTGACAAAGTGTTAGTAAAATAAATATAGTCACCACTTGACGAACCAGCTGATGGCGGAAGGATACATTAACCAAAAGTAAACATTGGTGCTACTTTCGTCGAACTGTCAGAATCTTGCCAAGTTACACAAGACAGAGAATAGTATATTATGTAGCCACAACAAAAATAAAACACTTGAGAATGGCAACCAGCTACAGTAGCCTAAATACTGGACTGAAGTCAATCTTTCAATGCCTGCCATTTGATTCGTAGTTTGTTTACAAAGACAGTTTCCTTCCCCAACTGAACCGCAGTGGCGGAGGGATACATCGTGGCCGCACTTCTTCATGAACTCAAAATTTACTGGAGTTGTATGAAATGGAAAATAGCATATTTTTGTAATGATATACAATACTTAGTTCAACTTATATGTTTGGCATGACAGTCATACGTACATCCTATCTTCTGGCAGTCAAAGCCATTATAATACTGCTCCACGTTCGCCCTCTCAATAACTTCTCCCAGAAAAGGTCGCCGCACCATCGTGGGCAGCCTCCAGCCAGGATTGCAGCGACACTGGTAGCCACCTCGCCGGAAGCCCCAGCCATTAAGGGGCTCACACTGACACACACAAGCAAGAACCTCAAAGCATGACGTGGTGCTGCTACAAACTGTTGACAGCACTAGCACTGCTGAGGCAAAGACAAGCTGGGAGACAGGGGTGCATTCAGAAAAGGGGGGGGGGGAATTGAACCCTTCCCTTGAAGCTTGATTTTACAATGGATAGGGAGAGTATTCTAGAAACCAAGTACAATGTCAGCAATACAGCATTAACAAATACACTTAAAATACAACATGAAATTTTAAAAAGTATTTTGATTGCCTATCCACTAATTACAAACATTTATATGTTGCATTAAAACTGAAGGCTTACTGGTAAGCATGTGGTTTGAATGTTTTGCATAGTGTTCTACAACTCACGTAGCCCCCTTCTTAATGAGTTTCTAGATCTTCCACAGCTTGGAGGCAAAGGCAAAATGGGTGGCCAAGTGTAAAAACTTCAGCCAAGACTATAAAATGATGATGCATGCAGGAAAATGACATTTCGAAAAATGATTCTTTCCAAGTTCTTCTAACACTGTTTTAAAAGCAAGTTTCTCTTGACTCTACAGAATAAACAATGGTGCCCAAGATCACAGAATGAAAATGTCCTCAATATTATACTTACCATGCTATACCCAACAAGAGGGTGTTGCTGGCATTTCTGCAGCAACAAGTCCCCAAGAGCTAAATCTATTAGCATTAAAAAACATATTATTAATAACTGGTGTCCTGAAAATTGTATATAACACGTCACATTGGAGTGTTATTCAGAGCTTTCTTGTATAATGTTGTTAAGGTGCAAGCCAGCACGATGGGTAAGTTCAAAGATATGGAAGGCTGTAGGCAGACAGCTCCAGCACACTAGGTGGTGGAGTAGAGCTGCAGAGAATAGAACTGACGTTTTGGGGCTGTGCGACGCCAGAGTATATAGTCGGCCGGCTGCGGGTCCTTCTGCTCCCTTTGGCTGGTCAGGTATCTTTGGACAATAGCTCTTCCCTTTGCAGAGCAGGCCGTAGTCTCTAGGGAAGACTGGAAGTGGTTTTTTTTGTGTGCGGATTGCATTACTGCCGCAAGCTTAGGGGCAGCGCTTGGCTTCGTTGCTGGCTTCTGTTGCACACGGAGGTGATTAACAGACACGTGATGTCTGACACAGTAGTATAGACGGCCTTGACTGCCGTGTCCCTGGGTGCTCCTTGCCTAGGGGCGTGCTGGTGGGCTCTGGAAGCAAGCTGTCCTGGGTTCAAACCCTGCTCAGGGTGACGTGACATCATGTGAAGGTGAGGAGAAGTCGTATTTAGTAATTATGTCAGTACACGTCAAGCTTAACACTTTTATGGCTACAGATACAGGCAAACTTTGTTTTGGAGCACTGTCTGCATTTGATCCAAAGTATACAATGCTTTCAGATATGAGCCCTCTTTTGCTCACAAAGCTGACTTAAGTTTCAACTCTTAGAGCAATGGACCAATAGAAGATGATTACAAGTTTTGGAAGTTGAAAGAAAAATGGGAGAAACAGATGAAAGAAAGTAGGTTTGATGTGTTGAAGGCACTTGGTTGTAAAACTTTCACAACCTGGGTTTGCTGACAAATTGTCTAGAAGCAGTGTGGATGTTGTGTGCTGACGATTCTGAATGCTTTCTCTCACAATTCAGTAGTGTTCTCACTGATAAAAGAACAAATTTGAAACAAGAAAATTTAGCTACAATGGCAATTTTTTTCATTTAAAAGTTTTTTATTAATTTAATTTTTTTTGTAATTTATGAAGTTAACTCGTAATTTAAAATCTGAAACATTGAACTTTTGTATTTTAAACTAAGTTGTACGTTAACATTAAATGTTTTCATTGATGTTCCAAATATATTACAATATCACATAACAATTGTTACAGTTGTGACCATATATTTCAATGTGTAGTGGCATCCTTAATGCTTAAATTCATGAAAAAAACACTACTTTGATGCACAACATTTCCTATCCACTATACTTTTTGACTTTGCATCATTACATGCATGTCACGTGCCCCGAGGGAGTCGAACCCCGACTGGCAGCCTCCAAGGCCAGCGCCAACATAGTAAAAGGAAGTCGTGTCATCGCCCCGCTGTTTGTAATCCCGCCGAGAAGCAGCAGCCTGCATGCATGAGTTTGCCTCTAAGCGTGTGGCGGATCGCACAGCTGCCCAAACCACCCTGCCGCCACCTGAAACAAACCTGAAGGGTGATGGCCGAAGATAACTGAAGCACCCAAGACACGAAGGAACCCCCCAGCCGGCAGAATATAAGGCAGTGCGCCCGGTGAAAACGTGAGTTGTAGCGAGGCAGCTCGCCCTAACACTACCCAGTGTTAGGAGAGACTGCCATCCCCTCCTCTTCAAAGGAGCCAACACCGCAGTTGTTCACGTAGCTCGCCTTAGCATCATTTGTGCTAAGGCTCTATACTAACAGCCACAGTCCTCCTGAGGACTCTCCCAAGAGCTTCCAAAGTTCTACTAGCAATCTTCACAGACACCTTCTCTATGGTCCATACGGTATAAGAAGGCCACTTTCTGTCAGTCAGTGAGTGGTAACTTGACGTATACGAAACAAACAAAGTGTCATTTACAAAATCCTGTATTAGCTGATGTACGAACGAACAAAAGTTAAAATTACGTTGGCTATTCTGAGTGCACAGCCGATGCACATCAGAAAAGCAGAAAATACGCGGATAAGAAAGAGTTCTTAGATTTATTAACACATTTTATTTTACAAGGTCAAAAAACAATGGTTGTTAGTGTTAAAAACTAAACTTCGTGATAATGTAGTTATGTATAGGTGTTCAAAATGAAATGTACAATAGAACGATACAACGTGGAAATGTTTACTGAAGTTGTGCTAACTTCAAAAGCTTTTTCACGTCGTAGCATCCCTCTCCAACCTCGCTTTCAACGCGTCCTTGATATTAATTCCAAAAGCATACAGAAATATTGCATAATATTGTTGAATTATTTTTTCTAATAATTTGACGAAACTACACAAATTTGAAATATATTTCCAGCCCGTAATATAAGAACTATCAACTTTAAAAAAGACGATATCTGTTGACCAAAAAACGGGTTGCTCAAATTTTGCCGTGACGTGCTGTGCACCCCATCAGTCGGATATTTTGTGAGGTATTACCAGCCACAAATGAACCGCTTTACTGCGCAATATATAACAAATTTACAAACAGATGCCAATTGTTATATTTTTCCACGAACTCTGCATAATTTTTAAAGTAACATATATTTCATGTACAACGATTTTGAGTACAAGTAATTTATATTCGGCTGGTAATAGTTCGTCTACGTAAATTATACGCCATATTGTTCTCTCGAAACCCATCTCCTTGTTTCCGTAGAAAGTGAAACACGCGTGAATAGTTTTAAAGCAATTCTAACGTTATTCCACGTCATATTTCCAACTCAAATATATTAGCTATAACATCCAAAGTGTGATAATAGATACAACAGACCTTCTCGCAAATGTTAACCCAAATTCACTATATCGGACAAATTAAAAAAGAGTTAGCAAATATTTAATTATTTGCAACATTTTATATTTTTACTTTTATCACCTACTTATTTTTTTAGACAGATGTCAGTCTTAAAATTATCTTAAAATTTGTTCATCATTACAGTACAATGAGAAGTGGATTAGCTGACAGCGTGTTTGATAAAAAATACAGCCCCGACTTGACGGGCCAGCTGATGGCGGAAGGATACATAGTCAGATGTAAACAGTGGTGCTACTTTCGCCGAGCTGTCAAAAAGTGGCCTTCTTATATGGTACAGAATATACCAGTGCAACCGAAGAGTCATCGCTACCCCTGACACTTGCCGTCATGTTCACAACACCTGACACGTATACCATAAGTGGTGCCCTGGGTCCCTTCAGGACTACTAGCCACAAATAGGGTTTAGTTGTTTTCACGGCTACTTAATTGTTCGCTCTCGTCTGCTCTTCAAGCCGACAGGCCCCTTAACCTGTCTTGCCCTTATACATAGTCTGTTGAACAACTAGTGTGTGTAGAGGTAGAAAATAGTACAGATCACAGTGTTCTATTCTCGTGACAAAACATGTATTCCGGATAACTTCTGTCTTTCCTTGCTCTGAAGTGAACGTGTGACTTTTCCCCAACCTAGTAAGCATCACCCTAGAAGGAAGAAGCAGGAGACCGCGGATTGGCAACTGTTTCTGATGTATAGTAGGACTGTGGGCAGCCCCTAACCAGAACTGCACGTACGTCTCATACACCACAAAGTTGAAGGTCACCCTTACTGTGGACCAGGTATGTGAAGGTACCTGATGTGAACATACGGTAGAGCCCCAACCACTAAAAAGACATACGACGATACATCAGGTTGGAGAAGGGGGGNGAGGCTTGACCCAGGAACTTCTGGTTTACACTCTAGCTAGGGGTTTTTTGCCTGCCTACCTCTACAGGATGAACAGTAGTACCCTTCCTGCTCATGACGTTCGCCCACCGACGAGGAAGCAGGGCAAAAGTACGGAGGACAGCTGCTGTTCTCGCATTTCCCCACCCCTTAAGTAATCAGTATATAGTATATACCAGCCCTCAGGTGGGCGAGAGCACAAGCCGTCCGACACCTAGTACAGCCTCACTTCACTACCCTCCCTGCCAACCTCTTTGACCTCCCGATTAGGGTTCCCGGAGCTGCCCACCCTGCAGTAGAGCTGCCAATCCAGTTCCAACTAGCACACAGATGCTCAAACTGCCAGGCAACGTCAAGGTCAGCCTGCCCCGCCGCCCGCTCCAGCCACAGCCAACATCCGAGGGTCGGAGCAAGGGACTGCCCCGGAGTACCAACGCCAGTGGTAAACCAGCCACCCCATGCATTCCCGATGCCCGGAGGCATCACCTCGCACTTACAAACTTTGTGCCTAGCCGGTGGCCAACGCGCCCGACGTTTTATACGGGACCTGTGCTATGCAGACGCACAATAATTCAGACACCTCCACAGTAGAGTCTGCCCTCTAACTTCGCCAATGAGATGCGCAGAATCAAAAACCTATTTGATGTGACATCCTTTTCCCTGGCCAACATGCGTCAACTTTTAGGATAAAATAACATCAATTTTAGGGGAAAATAACACCAATTTTAGGGGAAAATAACACCAATTTTAGGGAAAAATAACACCAATTTTCACCACAAAATAAATACACCTTTTGCAGGTCTCTACTGATAGGTTGAGCCTCAACAATCCCAAGTAATAGATGGTACTAACAATTACAATACATCTGATCAACAATAAAAAATTAACACTATTATACCCACAAAACACGACTGTCATGCGGCTAGGACTTTGGAAAATATCAGTCTTTTATAAGACAATATGGAAAAAAATTTGTAAGATGTATTTCCACTCAGAAACTGAATCAGAGGCAGTACAGAAATATCGGGTAAAGTCATGCTAAAACTTTCCGTGCTAACAAGATACACAGTTTGACTAATTTTCTCACACTCACCACCTGAAAAAATAAACATTATTGTATAAAATATTATACTGTATTCACCCGAAAATAGATGACACTGAATATAAGTCGACCCCCATATTATGAGCTCATGTTTCAAGAAAAATTATTTACTCACAATTTTAAATTTTTTGCTTAGAAAGTCATTACACGGAATCACAAAAAAATAATAAGATCCATCACTTTTCATTTTTTTGCTTAAATCACTGCATATAATTAAAATACTAAATGACTGAAATTGATGATATAAATGTACACTACAATAAATGTTAGTATTTAATTATTTTAAGACATTAAAAAAATACTGTATATGGCATATTATTTTAACTCTTTTCTTTCAGAAAATATTTTTAGATTACTGTTTACAAACTTCTGTTTTGTTTACCGTGTTAGAAAATCATCACCATACACTAAATAACAATATGAACGTAGATACTAAACACTTGAAAGAAATGTGTACAGATAGTGCCACCCTTATGGAACCAAACCCATGCATCATTTACTGCGGGTCGTTAGTACTTTGGAACACTGCCATGGTATGAAAGAGTAAAAAGAGCACACTACTTTCATATAATGTTATCTACGAGTTTCATGTTTTGAAATCCAAATGGTCGCCATTATTTACATAGCAGCAGTAGGTTAATGCTATAACCACAATGTAAATATGGAAGTTTAGATATAACTGAATTAAATTTAGCGTTATTATCAACTGAATGTTTGTATATTTATATGAAAAATATATGCATTTACATGTGTTGTGAATGGCAGTCGAATTGGTATGTAAACATTGCGTGTTATTGTAGGTTGAAACAGTATGCTGTCAATTGTAAGAAGACTCCCATTTTTTTTAAATATAGTTTAAAGTGAAAACTATTATCTCATTTTTGTGTAAATAAGGTACTTTAGTATGTCACTGTATCCAATTTTGAACGAGACTCACTTCCGTTGTTCCTTTTTTACATCGCGCAGTGTCTGAAAATCTATTTGGACCACTATTTCCTTTTCCTTTTGGACACTGATTTATGTCTATCCTGTCATAATCCATTTCCAAGACAGAGACAGCTGTGTACCTGAAAGAAATACAAAACACTAAGAATCTAATGCCAATGATGGTGTAGCATCATATTTACAAAGCACAATATAAAACAAAATATAGGCTAGTGACAAACCCTGATTTCTTACATTTTTCCCTTTTACTCTTATCAATACATCTCTACAATCCCATTACGGCTTCTCTATTTACTTGTATGTCTTTCTGTACCTCTCTACATCTCTCTCATTTTACAATTCTACCTCTACAAATCTATTTCTCTACATGCCTATATCTCTACCCTTTTAGCTCTATAGTTTCATATGGTATTTTATTATACGGTAATGAAATGCAAAAAGCGCAACCACAATTTTGCCAAAAGTTTTTAATAAAATTTTGGAGAAAAAAAACTAAAAAAACAATTTTAACACACTGAATTTATATTTTTTTTCAGAAACCTCTTCAATCCAAGGCTAAGTTTATTCCTTACGCTTGATGCTTACAAGAAATGTACCCCACAAAAAACAGGTGTCATGATAACACCAGGTTTGTTAGAAATAAATGGCAGTTTACATACATCACACAACTATTGAGTCTTAAATTGGAGTAAACATAACTGCATAATTTAAAATACTCTTTGACCAGAGTGAAACATTTCTGCCAACAATTCACGATGCTCTCAACACTGTTACTGAAGAGATGCAGCACCTGTGAGATAAGGAAGTTTCTAGAAGGCACTTTCTGCACTAAGTATTTTTTGTTCCAAGCACACTGTCTTTTAGGTAATGACTTATATTATATGCATAAAAATTAGGTGCGCTATGTCCAGGGCATATGAAGAGTGTGGGATTACTTTGTACCTCAGGGAATATATAGCTTACTTTTCATTATTTTTGCCATGAGAGATCTGGCCTTATCTGCCAGGAGCAGAGAACTTTTCCTATTTACAAACAATGGCTGCTTTCTACACAACTGCTACTGTATTTCATCAGTTTCTGCATGGAATAATACTGCAGAAATGGTTTCAACAGGAGCATGGAACTTGTAATGAACAACACTCAGCGCTGTCCACTGATCTTACACCAAAACCTATGTAGTGTCAATCTTGGTTTTGGGAAGTTTTTCACCAACATCCGACCACTGCTCCTTTGACTTGCAATAACTGTACAGGATCCACTGCAAAACTGAGTAGGGGCTCATTACAGTGAAGAATCGACAAGTTATTGCAGAATGCAGATGTCAACCAGCTACTGTTTGCGATGCTAAGTCAGTTCATGTACAATCTAGTTGTCCATTTTTTTACTTTCTGTATTTTCTGTTGATGACTGAAAATAGTTGAACTGGAAACAAATTGTCAGCACGTCCCGTGATGGTAGTGCATAAATCTGACTCCGCACATATCTTGGAAAGTGTTGTTATCCGCCCCTGACTTGTCCTCTTTATCTCAAAGGCTTCAGTCACACTGGCATGAAATTTTTTAAACCAGCAACTCACTGTCCATTCTAAAATTACCCCTATGTCCTATACATTCACCATATTACAGTATGTTTTTACTGCAATCGCCATACATCCTAGTTTAAACATGCAACAAAATGGCGCTTAAATCATACTGTTCCTACATGTAACACAGAGCAGCGTAACACGTTTTATGACATCTGCATTTACACTGCAAATGGTTTGAAGGCTTCCTGTTAACATGACCTTTAACAGTTATTACTAAGAGCTCCATTGGCACAGTACATACAATACGAGACAGAGAGAGTTGAATGCGGACAGAGTTCATTTCTACCATTTATTTCCCAAAAACCTGGTACGACATACCACAGAACATGCTCCATACTGCCAGCTAATAGCAAACTTACGTTGGATATTCAATGTGACGGAAGCTAGTGTGGCGAGGATAAATGTCTGCTATTGGTACCACTGCAGCCACAAGCCACTTGTTGGAACGACCGCAGTCAAAATACGGACGAGTCCATTTCACCGGGCCTGGATTCTCATCAACACCTATTCATACAGGCATTATTTTAATGTTAACAGATTGATCAAAATATACAACAATTAAACAAGGGAAGCTGGAAGGTATTGTCTTAATACATTTTATAGCATGCTTGGCAAAATACTCTAACAAAAAATTAAGGACAGCCACAGATCAATAACACAAACACAATTTTTCAACATATCCAATAGTCTGAAAAACATTTTAAAAAATCTGTTTCTCATTATAAAGATACCTTGAAGTAGTTCACAGCATTACTTTTCAATGTAAATTATCTCATTTCTGCAAGTTAATTTTTTTATAATTTGTGCATGCCATTGTGGTTTTCACATGTGATTATGCAAATACTGGGGATTACCTGTTTCAATGAACAGTTAAAATTTACTAAAAAAAACTATTTTCGAAAGGTAGTGACACAAAAGTGAGGTCCACAAGTGCTTATTTTCTGTACAACATGACATTAGACATAGGTATGATAAATGCCATAAAAACACTTCTGTAATATAGAACTGTAAGAGAATGTAGTACAGTTAATTTCTCTCAACAATTTCATATTAATTTATTATATAAATAAGAACATTTATAACATTTGATTCTACTAAGAACGCCTGACTGATTTGCAGGTAGGTTCAATGTGTTCATAGTGCAGACTTCTTGAAAGAATAGAAACATTTTCTTTTCTACACAAATTGGCACTGTACTTATGTTTATGTGACCATTTCCTCAAGTCACCATATCTGTTACCCATACTGTCTCATTGAAATAAACAAAACACACAGCAGAGCACACCAAATTTCAAGTTTTTTTTATGTTTTACTATTCTATAATAGTCTTCCTGCCTCCAATCAATTATGTTCTTTAAGTGGAATTTGTTAGCACTGTTATTATGTCAAACTAGATCATCTGCAAATGTCATCAAACGACGATGATATAAAATATGTATACTTGCAGCAAAATCACTATATTTTCGGCTCAATAAGCCAAACATTACTAATATTTTGAGCTCCAACATATCCATTAAAGGTGGAGGTCAAATAAACAAGAGAAACTTGAGTGGTGCATTGCAACTTTTGGAAAACACAAATAATCCAATGTCAGCTAAATGGCAAAACCATTTAAAGCTCTTGTTTTAAAAACATGTGTGTGTACAAGAGAGCGCAATGTACCTCCTTCCCTTACCAACAATTGATTTTCTGACCACAAACACCAGCAGCACACCAAGGGATTCACATTAGGAAACAGAATTTTAGGAGACCTATCATGTTAGTGATTAGGATAGAACCACCTCATGTAAACCCTTGGGAGTCTGTGAGGTTGTGGACAGTGCAAGAGGCTGCATCAGTTATAGAGTGACTTAAACATCAAGGTTGGGGTGGCCCAATCAGTGGTTATACTGCTGGCTACATAAACTATTTCCAACTCTAGAAACCAGTAATGATGGGAAACACACATGATTACAGTTGGTCCTTCCGAAATGTAGGGTTCCCCAAGTCTTAAAAGAGCTGCACAACACTGCAGCATGTGGTCACTTTGGTGTTAATAAGACCCTCGACAGACTTCGACAGAGATTCTACTGGCGTCGTTGGGAGGATGTTAAGAAGTGGTGCCGAATGTGCAACACCTGCACAGTAAGGAAGGGACCGAGGACCATCAGACAAGGTCACCTCCAGAAACACTATGTTGGAGCCCCGTTCAAGAGAATGGCAGTACAGATTCTGGACCTCTTGCCTTTCACTGAGAGAGGTAATCTGTATCTACTGGTTGCCCAAAACTACTATAAGTGGCCTGAGGTCATTCCCCTCCCAAACCAAGAAGTAGGTACTTTGGCCAATGTCATCTCGAGATTTTGGGTTCCACTAGAACTCCATTCCGATCAGGGAAGAAATTTGGAAGCTTCTGTGTTCCAGGATGTAACAAAAATTTTGGGAATGAAAAAGTCTAGGACTACATACAGCCTTACACCCTCAGTCAGATGGAATGATCAAGAGGATTAACCACACTCTTAAGCAGTACCTGTCAATCTTTGTAGCAGACAGATAAAAGGAATAAGATTCAAAGGTACCACTGTTCCTCCTTGCTTACCGCTCGGCAGTTCAGGAGTCTACAAGGGTACCATAATCAAGGACGCTGTTTAGAAGAGAGTTACGCATGCCTAGTGACCTGCTGTTTGGCCAATTGACAGAAGAGGAAGCTGCTACCCCTGATTATGTCAGTGAATTATGTCACAAACCAGTTGAATTCATGATAAGAAAAAATAGTGAAAGAATGAAGACTCAATATAACAGGAGAATGCGGGATGAGGTATTTCAAGGACAACTGGTGTGACTGTACAACCCACAGAAATGAAAAGGATACTGCCCGAAGCTACATAAATGGTGGGAAGGCACCTATAGATTCTGAAGATCAATGATGTGGACCCTGGGCCTTGTTGCAAAGGCTCTCTGGCGAAGCCGAAGGTGATCCACATCAATGCGCTAAGACCAGGTTAGTAACCCAAGGAGTGTTAGGAGAGTTACAAAGGCCAGCCGCACGTACCACCGCCGTGGTAAGCATATCGTGACTCGTACCATTCTCTGTTCCTGAGCGGATTGAATTTCAACAGTTAACTTTGAAAGAATGTTCTGGTCATTGCTGTACCCTCTCTCAGCAAGACTTGTGGATGCTGTGGACATTCTAGATAGAGCCAGCGAGACTACTTAAGGAATGAAAGGCCTCCGAACCAACAGTTACGAGTTTGGAAGACTGTGCGACATAAGTCACAGGTGCGCAAAGCCAGCAGAGCAACAAGGGGCAACAAAAGTGACCAGCGGGAATGAGAGAGAGAATGGAGGATGGGACAATTAAACTGGATGCGTGAGTGACAAGACTTTTAAAACTATGGAAATAGACACATTGAATATATGTTAATAATGAGTGTGAATTAAATGACAGTAACCAATATAGAGACTTTGATAAGGACTTTAATTAAAGTTTAGATAGACATAAAATATTGCAATCATTGAGAATAACAAGAGTAATAGTGGAGATAGACTGTATAATAATGAAAATAAGCTGTATGAATAAATAAATAATCAAATCTAGCCCTTTTAATTTTATTAAGACCTTCATCCCTCACGAACTCGGATACACCCCTCTGGCTCTTGTAACAATATACCGGGTGAGTCGTCCACGCCTATTTTTCTGTATGTATGCAACCCGTACACAACACTACCCATCTAACAAAATATCTCCACTGTAAAATAATTCTCTCTTGTGAAGCCGAGTCCCGCGCTGTGTACGTACTCGTTACGGCACCCCATCTGTTAGCTGATCATTCAACGCTGTTGTCGGCCTGCACCAATCAGCGACGTGAAAATAGACAATGACTACAAAACAGCACGTGCGCACCGATTCCTTTTCGTCAATACAGTAAGCTGTGACTATATTTTTATCTCCATGAAGAAACACAATGGGACGCAATCGTCACACACCAACGTATTCAGTAAAAATCGCAATAATCTGTTTCAACACAATAAATGGATGTGCATTTTTTTGGAAAGTGCCTGCTTCTCAATGCATTGCTGACATAACATCATCCGTTCACCGCTTACTGCACTGACAACAAATCAATGCACATGTGGTGTTCTGCTACAATTGATGTTTGGTTAGATGGGTAGTACTGTGTGCGGGTTGCATTATAACGGAAAAATAGGTGCAGGCGACTCACCCGGTATAGTAATACCAGACAGCTTGTAAATATCTGACAGAAAACCTGGTGGTGGTATCACCTCTAGCCAGCAGATTGCAGCACACATTCATTAACATACATAATTCATTAATTTAAAAGAAAAAGGAGACGATAAACTTTATTTCTCTCTGGGGAAGGTCTACCAGAGCCATGTTATATACAATCATGAAAGCAAAACTCCAATTGTTTAATTTATAAAAAAGGGAAAAAAAAATGAAACTGACATTAACAATATATTACTTAAAAGTAGGGATGCAAATAGCAGTTCACCTACTAATCCAGGGCAACTAAAATTTTTAGGTGGGTGACCAAATAATTTTAGAACATAGGTATATTAAAATATAATACAAAAAAGTGGTCGGCCACCAAATTTTTTAATGAGCCACTGATTATTTTTAAATTATTTGCATTCCTGAAAAAGTTTCTTGTAAACATTCAAGGATCGCACTGTTCCGCCAATGAAAGCAAGTTTGAAACTACAGAAAACTGAGACCTCCAGTTTCTATGGGTGGACAACGATAAATTAATGCTATCTGATCATAATGGAAAGTGGATGACCTGGAAGTGCTTAAGGCTGAGCTCAAAAGTTGGAATACTCTGTATCTCATATAAGTTGGCGAGATTTTGACAGGCAGAACCACCTACTTTGTAGGGAAGTCAAAACACGTGTTTCATTTGCAGTGCATGTCATCAGCTGGTTTGTAACCTGTTTGTGAATCCATTCATATTGCAGTGCTTGGCTAAAAGTAGTGTGCAATAATTAAATTAAAACGTAAAATATTTCTCCATGGTAAATAACAATACATATTGATTTTTTAGTCACCTAATCAAATATAAAATAATTCTGCTGTTTTTTTTCTCATGTTACTTTAAAAATTTGCAATATTTATGAATGTTTGTACAAATACAGTGGTCCAAAGTGCTGCAGTCAGTCTTATGTTGTGTGAAGTGCTACCTGCACGAATTACAATCTTTGTCTGTAAGTGGGCACAATGTTGTTTGATTTATTCTCTTAAATATTATGCAAGTTTAGTGTTTTCGGCCTTTAACATTGATTTTGCTGTTTTCATGTCTGTCAGATATATAAATACCATGTTCACGCACTGAAAATTATCAACCATGTGGTGTGAATATTATTGACGCCAACGTGGTGTTTCTGTATGCATTAACCATATTAAAATCACAATTGCAAAAAATTTGTCCAAGTTTTTAAAATGCAAATGCTATTTACAGTCAACTTCTGACAAAATTACCCCAGTAATAACAACTCCCACAAAGTAAAAATCCTTTTCTGGGGAACAGTAAAAAAATTTGATGACAAACTAAAAAAAAATAGAAGAAAAAAGGTTGAAAAATAAATTTGATGCAAATATTTTGGTCAGTAATTATTGTGATACTCTTCACCATTACTATACAACTCAAGACAACTCAGGAGAGGAAAGATCTTAAAATAGAACTACTTACTAACTAATTACTGTTTGCCCTTCCAGCTATTAGAAGTTTGCATAAACAACCAGCTTAAAAATGGTTGTTGCAGGAAATCTTAAGTGATGGGATGAAAGATATTTTGATTGATGCAATATCTGATAAACGATAAAAGCAGGAAATTGTATCATTATGTATATCGCAATTTTGCCCGGACCACTGAAAATTAACGTTTGTTATGTTTTATCGGTACATGTGTTTTCGGTGCATCGAGTGTCCACTGTATACTTATATGGTAGTAGCAGCTTCATATAGCAAAATATTAAATGTGCATAGGTTGACTAAGCTATAAAATATGTCCAATTTGAGAGGACATTCCATTAAAAAAATTACACTACAACACTTTATCTTGATAATGAATATACAGGCAAAATACCAAAGCATGCATCATGTCCACCTTTTTTAATTCTATTAGAAATAAAACTCTCAAAATTACTGTGAAATATTGTTATTTTAATTTGATAAATTTGAGTCTGATAAACAGAAAAATGTGTTTTCAGGATGTATTGTTTTACATCAATAATTTGAAGGAAAAAAGTGTACTTCCTTAATATATAATTAAAGTTGTTACAAGAAGAAACGCAAGTAAATACACCTCCCATTCCCAAACAATATGTATTTAAGGAATGAAAATGACATTGCCTTAGGGAAAAATCATTATATAAATTAACTTCGGCATGTTCACTAATGTAATTTATGTCCCAGCTAAATAAAATTGATTACACCTTAGTGAAGTGTTACAAACACCTTAGCTAACTGTCACAAAATAAGTAACTATGTGCTAATTAATGCCTTATTTGCAATGTTATTTTATTTATAGGCAATTTGGTAATACAAATTTATTAGGTTAGTTTTATATGCACTGGCTTCATGAACATGAATTTTCTCATAATGCTGGGAAGGGTCGTTAAAACCATCGTATTCGGAATAGTTCCCAAATTCCACAAATAAAGCAAACTACTTCTCAAAATTTTAGTATAGTTAAAATTCTTAATTCAGAGCGGTGTTGCAAGGAGAGGTAATTAGATCTTGAACAACTCGTAAATGTAATTAAAGAGTGCCCGGACCTCTTTTCAACACCTCATGCCTTTTTGTTGGCATTAAAACAAATTCCTGCCCACATACTGCTACCTAAACCTTAGACTGGCATAGTGAAGAGTGAAGAGATTTGGATGGCTCTTAACATCAAAGTCTTGAGAGGATGGCACAGTGAAAAGGCAACTAAAATTGTTGAAAGAAATCAAGCCATTTTCAAAGGCAGTCAAAAATGCCACCTCGAGCAAAGACATCACAAACAAAATACCCCAAAGACATCCCAAGCTAAAAACGTACTTCTTTGAAACTCAGATTATTAATAAAACTATTAAGAATACAATAACATTACAAAAGCAAATACTGATAATAAAATGGGTATGTGCGTGAAACATTACAGGTATAGAGTTCTTCAAAATTCAAGAAGGGGGCAATCCTTAATTAAAATTAACTGAAAATATAAATAAACAGGAGATATTAAATTACATAAACAGAAATTAAACATTAATGAACAATCTGTTACTGCAACTGGTACAATGGTTAAATGTAAATTTTACGCTGCATTTATTTATTCTCAGTTTCGAATACTTCAGTAAATTTTGACAGTTCTCGAAAAGTGCGGCCACGACGTATCCCTCCGCCACAGCTGTTCTGTCGGTGAAGAACTATCTTTGTAAACAAACAACGAATCCAATAGCAGGCATTGGAAAGAAAGACAACTTCAGTCCTGTACTTAGGCTAGAATAGCTGGTTGCTATTCCTAACTGTTTTATTTTCGTTATGACCACATAATATACTAGTTAGGGTTCTGTTTATTTTATTGGTCATGGGGACTCTATTTTAACGCCTTTCATGAGACGTGATAGTTTTGCGGTTCTTTTTAAGAGAGAGTGGCAATTGGAACTTCCGTTGTTTTAACGATGCAGTGGGAAATTTTGTTCATACGGACATAACATTTAATTTACTATAACTCTAAAAGTTTTAACTTCATCGAAATAACTAAACGTGATAAATGTGTAGTTCGTACCAATGCGAAAAATACTCAACACATAAATATTGTTGCATTATTTTATATAACAAACTACTCTAAAAGGGTGTTCATTTAGGCCATGTATATTTCAAAACCTCCCATGAGAACAAAACATAATAAATATGTCACTGTTAATACTGATGTGCAAAATGCACAATGTAAACATTTTCAGCAAATTTAACTTCACACACAAAAATCATTAGTGTTTCAATAAAATAAATTAGGGTAAAACGAGGTTTTTTAAAAGGCCAAATACAATTCAAATATTTAAAAAACAATTTAAGAAAACATTATTTACAAAACTCACACACTTACGGTTCACTTTGTAATTGCTAAACATGTGGCAAAATTTGGATTATTACTTCACTAAAATCACTTTTGTTGGCCACTGATACGAAATACGTATTTTATTTGCTGACTTATTAAATTTAAAAAAACACTTGAGTTATTTCTTGAAAACAACACAAATTTAAACTTCACAACCTAAATACTTTTTTGCTCGTGCTTCGCAATGGTAACAGAAAATGGCAGACCACAGCACACAACTATTCGAAAAAGGCACATGCGATGAACTACATTTAATAAAATTTGCAAACACCAAATAATAAACTGCATATATAATATTCCGACCACACCAGTAAATAACTCTCGCATATAGATAAATTATGATGGAAGAAAGCTCAATGGCAATGGCATTTCACCAGGCAGGTGGAGACCATAGACAAGGGAGATTGTTGGAGACCTTTCACATAACTATAATGTTCCCATAATCTTTCTAAATATTTTTAAAGCCCTTGCTCTATAACTCTGAAAAATTGTACATTAGCCAATGAGCATAATTGTAACCAAAAATGTTGTAATTATCATTAAATTTAAACATTATAATTTTTTATGCAAAGTACTATTTTCTTCTATAATCATCGCAGACCGCCAAGATAGTAATATGCATTCTGCAACAACGTCTGTCAAATTTTACTGAAGTTACATGAAACAGAGAATACTACAGAATACTGCATCTTAAAACTAAAATCTAACACTATCACTGAGCTACACAAAACTATTGATTAGCAAGAAGTGAACTTACCTGGTGGCCCATGAAATGTGAATGTCTCATTTGTGTTGTTTGCATAGCGAATCTCTACTTGATATGTTGTCTTAGTGTCGTGTCGCTGATCAACATTGTCCGGTAACCAAAATTTGTACCTGGAAAGAGATATATTTATTTCTGATAGTAAGGTTTTTCTTTAAAAAAGTAAGTAACAATTGATAACTTTAAAAACTATCAGAAAATACTTTATTTTTGATTAAAATATATACAAAAAAAACTTACAAAATTACACAATAGACCTGATTGGCTATACTGCTCTCTCTCTCCATATATATATATATATATATATATATAAGTTTTTTTGTATATATATTTTGTATATATATATACACACACACATATGTATATACTAGTGATGCAACGAATATTCGCATGTTTTTGAACATTCACATTCGCAAAAATGATGACAATATTTTGCGAATGTATTTGGCAATGAAAAATGAAAATGTTTATTAAATAATAATGCAACTGCTATGATTAAGACATTTTTATTTATTAACATATTTTTTATGTATAAGAGTGTATTTTAATGATATTTGGGAAACAGCCTTGTAGTTATTCACTAGATTACATAACAGACACACACTCTTGATATTCTTTTATTGTTATTTACCTAAGCAAAATCAAATTAAGGCAGGTAATTTCTTAAAACTTCGAAACTATATTATAACACAACTGTATGATCGAATATCATTGAACTGCTTTAACACAAAACAATGAAATAAGATACAACCCAACCTTTTTAATTATACAAATCAATTTTAAATGAGATCTTTCGTAAAAACACTTAACAATATGCATTTATGCAACCTAAAGGGTATCTTATTCAAATATGTGAGATCTTTTAATGAACTAGTAATCATGTTTAATTGTAAATCAAATCGACTTCTTATGAATAAAGTTAAAAATATATTGTGAAGAAAAACAAACAATATAATAATCTTCTTTTCAATTAAAACAAATATGTTCTTAACATTTTGTTAATTTTAACTTTGGTACTAAAACTAACTCACTAATTATGTAATTTTTAAGATATCTATTAAACATTACTTCTTGAAATCAAAAAATAAAACTATGAAAAATTGTTTATATCTAAGCACAATTAAGTGAAACACTTAGTAATTAAATAAGAGTAGAGGAATATTAAACTTCAGAAATAGAAGTTTTGATGCCTATTCTCCTTGCAGCCTATTTCGGTGGGGTGTGTAAAGAAGACCACTAAAGACCCTTTCGCTAGGCACACTAGTGGGNAGCCTATTTCGGTGGGGTGTGTAAAGAAGACCACTAAAGACCCTTTCGCTAGGCACACTAGTGGGTGGTGTTACTAGATATTACCTGGCTATGGGAGAAATAATACCATACTTCTTATTATTTACCGCCCACCATGTAAGTGGATCTACATCATTTTCCACACGTTTATCTAATAAATATTCATTGATGGTTTTTTTTATCAAAACTTCTATAGGGTTCGTACATTCATTTTCTTCTTCTTCACTTTCGCTGGAATCCATCAGCAATTTCATGGTGTCTCTTAAAGATATAGATTTCTCTGTCAGACTGGCACTGGAACCAGATGTTTCAATCCGATGAGTAGTCATTCTGGCACGCTTAGGATTTGAACAAGACGATAGGCTTGATTCATCGTTTCCAATTGACTCTAAAATATTTTTCACAACTTGATCTCTGGTTGAAGAATTTTTGAAAAATTTTAATTTGTATCTCGGGTCAATAAAAGTTGCCGTAGCAAACAATACGTCATTTTCCAAATGGGAAAATCTGCGACATAGTTCTCGTTTAAGAACTAAAATCGTATTCCCAACGCATTCGTCGGTCACATCAAATTCACCAATAATTTTTTCCAAAGTGGACAGTAATGGAATTACTGAGGATACAGAAATATGGCTGCACTTAGTTCTTTTGTAATTTCTTCAAAAGGTCTGAGTAAAGTTATTATTTTTTCCAGAATAATCCACTCTTCAGAAGTTAGTTGTAGGGCTGAGCCGATACCGGTACCGATATATCGAAACCGGCCGATATCGTAATTATCGGAATTGTGCGNCTGGCACTGGAACCAGATGTTTCAATCCGATGAGTAGTCATTCTGGCACGCTTAGGATTTGAACAAGAAGATAGGTTTGATTCATTGTTTCCAATCGACTCTAAAATATTTTTCACAACTTGATCTCTTGTTGAAGAATTTTAATTTGTATCTCGGGTCTATAAAAGTTGCCGTAGCAAACAATACGTCATTTTCCAAATGGGAAAATCTGTGACATAGTTCTCGTTTAAGAACTAAAATCGTATTCCCAACGCATTCATCGGTCACATCAAATTCACCAATAATTTTTTCCAAAGTGGACAATAATGGAATTACTGAGGATACAGAAATATTGGCTGCACTTAGTTCTTTTGTAATTTCTTCAAAAGGTCTGAGTAAAGTTATTATTTTTTCCACAATAATCCACTCTTCGGAAGTTAGTTGTGAAATCTTGTTATTCTGGGAAGCATAAAGACATAACGAATCTTTGTTTTTCAAAATACGCTCTAACATATACAAGCTGCTATTCCATCTTGTAGCACACTCTTGTATGATTTTCAGCTTTGGCTGATCGAGTCTTTCTTGTAGAGCAGCCAGTTCATCTTGAGCTACATTTGAGTGATGAAAATGTGTTGCCATCTTTTTACATTTTGCAATCACTGTTATAACGGAATCTTGTGCCTTAAGCCCCTCCTTGACAACCAGCTGAATTTGGTGTGACGAACAATCAATGTCTCTAATTAATAACAAGGAAATACCTTTTTTCATGTTTGTGCCACCATCTCTAACAATGCATTGCACTTTTTCTTTAGGTATTTCCCAATGCGACAACATGGTTTCAAGTTTTATAGCTATATTTTCACCAGTATGTCGGCCATCGTTAAATACCTCTGCGTTTAACACAATCATTTTTCTCTCAAAGTTTTTTGTTATACCATGACATGTAGGACTCAGCAAAGATATTCCTGAACAAGAATTTGACCAAATATCAGTTGTAAACGCCAATTTATCAAATGACTTAATTAATCCCAAAATTTTATCTTTGACTTTGCCGTAGAAATTCTCATATGTAAACAAAGAAAAATGTTGTTGGCTTTTTATATTATACAACGGACAAAGATGTTTCAATAGTCTGACAAATCCAACACTTTCGACAAAACTGAAGGGTAAGTCCTCTAAAACAATCATTTTGCTTATTAAATTATCAATTTCCAAAGACTTGGCATTGTTGTTATCCCACTTTTTTGTTTTTTCGACGCAATCAGTCAAAGACATTTGTTTCAGGTCGGTTTTCGTACATTGTCGCAAAGTGGAATCTAGCTATCCCGCGCCCTACACACGTCTCGGCGAATGTTTGCGTCGGGGGGGAGGTTTCGGCGGGTTGCTGGCGTTGTCGTGCTGTCTCGGTGTCTCTCCTGGGCTCGATCCCTGGACGTGCAGTTCTCTCCTCGTCGCTTGTCATTCCTCGTATCTGACTCTCTCGTGACTCCGACGTAACTGTCTTGTCGCTGCTGCTCCGTCGTAAACGTTTTGTAACTCTCGCGTAACTGACCTCAACTGTCCTTCACTCTCGCGTAACTCTCTTAACTGTCGCGTAACTGACTTAACTGTCCTCCGTGGCTCCTGTATATATACGTTTCTGTTCTATTTTCCATAGAACTCTGGACTTACCCTCTCGTGTTTGTGGTGGGATTGGGGTAGGCGGGGTGCACTGTTTTTCCCCGTATTTGTAATTTCTTGTGGCGAGGGGCGATAATACGCCCCGGACTCCCCGCATTCGCAGCATCACGTCGTGACTCAGGCAACATGACAGGTGCAGTTGGTTCGAGCTCTGGGATTCCTCTGGCCGTCAGGCCATCGGTTTACGGCGTGGGTAAGAATAGCGTCGCCACTACTGGTAGATATGAGCGGTACGTGTCAAGGTAACGTCAAACTAAATCTTTATGAAAACATTATTAGCAGCTAACTTCATTCAGTAAGCCAGCAATCACGATTTGTTTACTTCGTTCAGAGTCGGGGCATATGGGCTACTCTCGGTTTTAACATGGCCACCCAGTTCTAAACGCGCGGTAAAATTCGAGTTCATAGGCGCACGCTTTTGGCGCCATATTTGAAAAACCAACATTCGCATTTACATTCGTGAATGTCGGAGGTGAATATTCGCATTCGCATTCGCGAATGTGGAAAAATCGACATTCGTTGCATCACTAATATATATATATATATATATATACACACATATATATCAGAGAATTTATTACAGAAGGTACAAAGCTGAGCTAACTGTTGAACAGTAAAAATCACTCAATAACCAGTCCTCATATTGCAACCAGTACCATAAACAAATAATCTAAAAAAATTAAGTCTGACAAATTAAAAACTACTTTTCAGTTACTTTTCTTTTTTAGTTTAATGTCGTGATAGATTACAGTGATGCACAAAAACTGAATGAGACAGAACTGGGACAGCAGTGTAGTACTAATGAGTCATAGAATGGAAAAGGGCTAAATGCTAAATGGTCAGTAACTGCATTTCAAGACAATACCTACTTGCTCGATAGTCGCCAGTAGCTGATGTGTCTTCGTGGTACTGGGCAGGTCACAGAAGGTATTTTTAATAATGTCTTCTCATAACAAAAGTTGCTTTAGGAAATTTTGAATTTTTTTCTGTCTACAGTGAAACTTCCATATAACGAACACCCGTGGGGAATGAAATATTGTCCGCTATATAGAAGTGTCCACTTTTGGGAGAAAAATGAAAATAATGTTTTAAATTGTACATACATACATACAAGATGTGCCATAGGTAAATAATAAATTACGTACATATTTACGTGCAAAAGGCAATTTATTTCACAACACGGAGCACAGAAAACAACTACTGTATGTACAATAGTACTATTACATACGTACATTATCTTAAAAATGTATAAAAACAATTTAAAATATTTATGAAGCAATAAAATTTATGACAGAAATTAACACTTAAAAAAAGTCTGTTATTTTTGATTGATTTATTCTTTTAGTAAGAATTTTATTTTCAACATTTGACTGAATCCTCAATGCTAAGTCAAGTCCCTCAGCGTCACTGTTTGAAATAAAAAAATTTCTGACCCGCTTAATTTGTATCAAGACTTTTTCAGCCTTCATCGGTGGGTCATCGTCCTCCACTTCTGACTCTCGTAAAATTTCTTCGTCATTTAGGCTTTCCTCTGAAATGTAAACAAATGAAAAATTAATTTTTTTTAAAGACAAAAACATTATTACGTACATATGTGTACGTATAACTGTATGATTACGTACCTTCACGAATAAGATCTGCAACTTTCAGAGAATTATTTCCTGTGACCAGACTTCCATCGATGTCGGCGTACGCTGTTTCGCTCGTCGGGCCGTATGATGTTAGTAGGTCTTGAAGTTCTCCATCTTCATCAACATCTTGTAGATTTGCGGCTTCATCGCTGGAATTTACGAATCCCGACTTTATGAAGCAATGTAACACAGTTTCTTTGCTTATTTTTTTCACGGAGGACGTTATCCAGTGAATCGCATCCAGGATGTTAATTTTCTTTGCAAGATCACTTGACGATGTCGCATTGTCCATGTTGGCCAACAGGTGCTTCAAAACACACTTTCTATAGTGAGTTTTGAAGTTCTTTATAATCCCTTGGTCCAAAGGTTGGCATGTAGCAGTTGTATTCGGTGGGAGGAATACAATTTCCACATTGCTGAAATTTGTATTGGGATGGGAGGCTGCGTTATCCATAAATAAAACTATTTTTTGATTTTGTAGAATCATTTTGTTGTTCAATTTTGTCAACCAAATGTTCATAACATCTCTGGTCATCCACGCCTTAGAATTAGAATGCCAATCCACATGCAACAAATTGATATCGATACCTTTGAAACACTGAGGATTTTTTGACTTTCCTATGACCAGAGGGTTTTAAAATTCACCAAGCATATTTGTGCATAAAGCAAAGTTAAACGCTCCTTTGAAACTTTTCCTCCTTAACAACGCTCATTTTTCAACTGCATGGTTTTATCCGGAAGTGCTCTAAAAAATAAGGTGGTCTCATCGCAGTTATAAATGTTTTTGGGTTCAAAACCAACGCAATATTGTTGAAGCTTCTCTGTCCAATTTTGTACTACTTCTGGGTCTACTGAGGCCGCTTCTCCACTAATGGTTTTATAAGATATCTTATGCCGAGATTTGAATTTGTCAAGCCATCCTACAGAGGCTTTAAAATCCATTTGACCAAAATTTTTTGCAACTTCTAAGGCCTTTCTCGAATGATCGGACCGGTAAGTGGAATGTTTGCAGCCCGAGCACGGCAAAACCATTTGAAAACTGCATCGTCAATGCTCAAACCGGCCGTTTTTGGAAATGATCTACGGGATTCGTCATTTCCGTGTTTGCTGAATCTATCTAAAATTTCCTTTTTATTTTTTAAAATCTCACTCGCCTGAGTATTTCCTATTTTGAATTTTGCAGCGCAGTATCGCACACTTAGTTTTTCACGTTCACTGGGTTTAATTATTTCCACTTTTTGCTTTAAGTGTCAAACGCACACGGGGAGGCATATTAGAGCTGTGTTTATCGCTCGAAAATCGGAAACAAACTTAAGAGGTAAACATGTTTGTACAGTGTGGCGCGATTGAAATCTAGGAATTTGAGACAAAGGATGTTGGTGGCAGGCAAACCAAACAGAGGGGAGAAGGCTTTTCTCAGAAAACGTTCCTTTCCGTAAGGCTGCTGAAGGCTTTTCTCAGAAAACATTCCTTTCCGGGAGGCCTCTGAAGGCTTTTCTCAGAAAACTTTTCTTTCCGGGAAGCTGATGTCCGCTTTTGGGAGATTTTTGGGGTCAGAATATACACGAAAGAGCTGTCCGCGTCCGTTATAGGGAGTGTCCGCTTTATAGAAGAATTTAATATGAAGAAACGAATGGGACTATGCCCGGGAATCAGAATTTGTCCGCTCAAGAGAGTTGTCCGCTTTTGAGAAGTGTCCGTTAAGGGAAGTTTCACTGTATATGGGGAAAATCCCGCTCTCAACTTATGAAAGGATAAACTTGGCACACACATACTAAATGACTCATATTTCTCACAACTCATCACTTCATATGATTTCATATCTAACTATATTTGTCAATATTTTGTGAAATCACTCAAGTCATACAGGAACAAAACACGAAAAATTACAAATACTGTAATTTTTCTCTGAAAGATACATCCATTGTCAAGGCTACTAGCAGTTACAGCATTGTTCAAATCCTTGATAAGGCCATGGATACAAGAGCCATTTTTGGACAGGTACTTATATTTTTTTTATTAAGTATACCACTCATGGTTTTAAAATATCTTAACGTGTTGGTGCCTTGCATCGTTTTCTTGTCCTGACTCACTGGGGCAAGAAAACAGTGTGCCAAGGTCAAAGTGATTACACAATACAGGCGGCGAGTCACAAAGGGAAACCTCTGCATACTACTATCTCGTGCGCTCCTGACCTTCAGCAGATTGAGTTTCTGCATTTATTTGAACAATTTTCTAGTGGTTCATTGCCCTAGTTTCTTTCAGCATTACTCGGTGTGTGTTGAACCTTCCAGCTCAAGGCAAGCAATAGTATAAAAGCGTGACGGGCCTCCGAGCTGGGAGTTTATGAGAGTTGGGAGTCTGGGGGATTGTGCAACATAAAACGATAGACGAAAAGCTAGAAGAGCAACAAGTAGCGCCGGAAGTGGCCAACGGGAGGAAAATCTGTGACTGCGAGCACCTGTGCAGTAAAGGGTGCAACTGGCAGACGGGACTATTGGACTAGATGCGTGAGTGAAACACATTTCAAATGGTGGCAATAGACATAAACATGTATTATTGATGAGTGTGAGTTAATTGACTATAACCAAACAGAGACATTGAGAAGGACTGTAATTAGAGTTGACACAGACATTAAATACTGTGCTCACTGAGAAATAAAAATAGTAATAGTAGGGATAGATTAACGCTGTAAGTAATAGCTGTGTGAATAAATTAAAAATTAAATTTAGTTTTTTATTTATATTAAGACCTCCATCCATCACTAACTCAGATACACCCCTCAGGCATCTTGTGACACTGGTGCCAGAAGTGGGATGGAGGCATTTAATTGTAAATTAAGTGAAGCAATCCGCAAGTAATAAGTATGACATAAAAAGAAATTAATTAATTGTAACAGTTGCAGGTCAAAATATTAAGACTGTTTTGTACAATTATTACAGTGCATGTTAACTAGAAAAATGTCTGCAGAAATGGAAGCACTGCGAGCATTAATTGAGGGGCTAGGTAGCCAAATGGATAATGTGAGCATGAGTGTTATAGCCTTGATAACAAAATCAGTAGTGTAAAAGAACGTGTGAATGAAACTGCAAACAACCAAATTAGTTCAATAATAGTAAGTGTAAACAAGAATGTAAATAGCCACATAACAAATGTAGGTGATTTAGTATGACGCTATTCCCCACCTGTGTGATACAGGATGGTTCATAGGATCTCAGTTAATGTTACCAGGCACAGCCTATAGGGTGCCTTGAAGGTTGGGGGTAACAGGGTAACATTAAGGTAGCCACTCAGTGTTTCAGTTTACTGGTTGGTTATATTGTCAAGAGATTAAACTTTACAGAAACAATTCCGAGGTGGTACCCTAATTAATGTACTAGTGCTAACTGTAGTCGGCGTCTTGGGGGTGGCGCTAGGCGTCGGAGGGGTTTCTTTGAGCGACGACTTGATACTTATCTAGTCTTGTAGTTCTGGTCTGTTGTCGACAGGCTGTGGTCTGGTGCTTCGGGTGGCCTTGGGAAAGGCCCCTGGTTGCGGTGACTTCTCTCCACGACTGCGGCTCCGGGTTCGCTTATCGACGTACGCCTCCACGACAAAGCTTCTTCCAGTTCTCCCCATTTGACTTGCTCTCGCGCACTTCTGAGTCAACTGACCTGGTTCAACTGATCTCTCCCTTGTTTCACAACTTGGCTTTTAAACTATTTCCATCCCCCCTTATAACCTTACACGTGTCTTCCCTTGTTAGGGGAAGAGGAAAGGGGGAAGTGCTGAACAATGGCCACATCCTCCACGTGCCAAGGCTCTTGCAGGTGAAGGGAGAAGGGGGTGACCTACGGTGCTACTGACAAGCCCTGTCAGTTTTTTCTGCGGCGCGTGTTACCCTTCAGCACGTGTTTTAACATGGGTGGAAATCGTCAGTTTATCTGATCCTTTCTTTGGCATGTACAAGTTTCACGAGGTTACTAGAGGGGGAGGGGGTCAGAGGCCACCTTGACACGTGTAACTGCCTGCCTTGCTCCAGCCTGGCTTCGCCGCAGGCATTAATTGCTGCCACGTGTCTCGTGTGCTCCAGTGGAAAGGGGGGTAGAGTAGGGTATGGCGTGTGTTGTGACAGCTGAGTTTTTTCGTTGAATATGGCACGTGTCAAGTAGATAAGAAAAAAGACACTGTAAACTAAAATGTAGACAGGAAAATAGAAGGCATTAGTAAGTTAGTGAATAAAAGAATTGACTGTGTGGACAAGAAAATTGACAGTGTAACTGAAATAGTGGACAGTGTAAACGAAAGAATGGAGAAGGTTATCTCTGAACTACTGCAAAGAAACAGGGATGCCCACTCATGTGTACTAAGTGGCCTTGGAAGGACTAACCTGCCACCACTTTGATACAGGAGATGCCAGGCCCATAAAGCAGCCTCCAAGACAACTGCCACTTGCTTCGCATGAGGAAGTTGAGGGGATTCTGAAGGAAATGAGGGCATTAGATGTGATAGAACCATGGGTTAATTTGTGGTCGTCACCAACTGTACTTGTTAAGAAGAAAGATGGCTCTCTGAGGTTTGTGTGGATTATTGCTAGCTTAATATGAGACAAAGAAAGACTCTTATCCACTGCCAAGGATAGACGACACATTGAACAGCCTAGCAGGTTCGCAATGGTATTGTATTTTAGACATGAAGAGTGAGTACTGGCAGTGCGAGGTGGACTCAGAGGACCAAGAGAAGACTGCATTTTGTGTCCAAGGGAAAGGAAATAGGCAGTTCAAAGTTATGCCTTTTGGGCTGTGCAATGTCTCCTGCCACCTTCGAACACCTTATGGAAAAAGTCCTCCCTTTAGATATATTAGGTTTATCTATATGGCATTGTTATGACAAGAAGGGCATTTGAAGAGCACCTATCATGCTTAGACTTTGTATTCCAGAAAATGGCAGCAGCCAACTTGAAACTGGTTCCTGAGAAATGTCACCGGTTCCAAAAGAAAATAAATTTCCTGAGACATCTAGTATCAGCCCATGGAATTGAAACAAACCCCGAGAAGACCAAAGCGATAATAAATTAGCTGACACCAAGTGACAAAACCGAAGTGTGGAGTTTTCTGGGATTATATGCCCATTACAGTCTATTTGTACCTGGATTCGCCACGATTACCAAGCCACTACATAAACTGACTGAAGCAAAAAGGAAATTTCATTGAACCACTGAGTGTGGAGTTGCTTTTAGTAAACTAAAGGAAATTCTGATCTCTCCAGCAGTCCTGCGTTTCCCAAAAAGTGAGGGCATGTTAATTTTGGACACTGATGCTAGTGATGTGGGCATTATAACTGAGTTATCTCAGGCCCAGGAGGGGAAGGAAAGACCACTAGAATACTTCAGTAAGGTATTGCATAAGCCTGAGAGAAATTACTGTGGTACACGCAGAGAGCTTCTGGTCATGATGAAGGTAATTTCACACTTCCACACTTCCAACCAACCATGCTTCATTCCACTGACTACCAAATTTCAAGAACCCTGAAGGTCAAATAGCCCGGTGGATACAGCGTCTCCAAGTATATGACTTTGAAATACAGCACAGGTCTGGACGCCTTCACTTCAATGCAGATGCACTTTCTAGGAGGCCATGTGAGCCATTCTGTTGTCATTGCAAACACCAGGAAGAAATGAGTGGTCAATAGCTGAGATATGGAGGACAAGATTTCAAGGTTCTTTATTTTTTGACAGGTCACCTAGCTGGAGTGATGAGGGTATTAAAAAATATGCTGAATGATCCCACTTTGCAGCCATTACTATAACGGAAACAAGCTGGCTGTCGGCCAAAATGGGAAGAGATATCTAGTTTGAGCGCAGCAGTCAAAGTATACTTGGCACAATGGAATCCCATCGTACTGAAGAATGGCGTACTTTACAGAAACTGGGAAAGAAATGATGCAAATCACACACGCTTACAGTTGGTCCTTCCAGAATGCAGAGTTCCCGAAATCTTACAGGAACTGCATAATGTGGCAGCCAGTGGGCGCTTTGGTGTTAATAAGACCCTTGACAGATGTAGACAGATTACACTGGCTTCATTGTCGGGACGATGTTGAGAAGTGGTGCAGAATGTGCAACACCTGAACTGCTAGGAAGGGCAAAGGGAACAGGGGACAAGGTCACCTCCAGAAATACAATGTGGAAACCCCATTCGAGAGGATGGGAGTAGATATTCTGGGTCCCTTACCTATCACAGAGAGAGAGAGGTAATCAATATCTACAAGTGGCTCAAGATTACTTTACTAAGTGGCCTGAGGTCATTCCCCTCCCAAACCAAGACACAAGTACTGTGGCCAGCGGCAGCAGAAGGCATTCGTCATTAAAGGGTCAAGGGTAAAACAAAAAAAAAATTTCATTAAAATTAACACTAGCAAGTGTCGCAATATCGCATATAAATTCTTACTAACTTATTAAGGCTTACTCAGAATTTACATAAAACATGTACACTTTTTTTTTATTTTAACATCATAACTGATATTGTTTATAAACAAGTCTCAGATAATACAAATTCTAGAAATACTGTACCATTCTACTAGAAGCATATTTGAAAATAATACTCATATTTATGTTTAAGTACTGTATTAATTTAACAACAAAAGTCGTAACTTTAGTGTGGTTTTATTATTTCTTATGAGAAACTGACCCTAAAAGCAAATTATTAAGGGGCCATATGACCCCTCTGACCCACTGCTTCCGCCACCTATGACTGTGGTCGATGCACTGGTAGAGCAAGGATTCATGAGGTTTGGGGTGCCACTAGAACTCCATTCCGATTATGGAAGAAACTTTGAAGCTGTGGTGTTCCAAGAGGTAACAAAGATTCTGGGAATGAAAAAGACTAGGACTACAGCCTTACACACTCAGTCGGATGGAATGGTTAAGAGACTTAACTGCATTCTTGAGTAGTACCTGTCGATATTTGTGGCAGACAACCAAAAGTATTGGGAATCAAAGGTGCCATTGTTTCCTTGCTTACCGCTCTGCAGTTCACGAGTTCCCAAGGGTAAACCATCAAGGATGCTGTTTGGAAGAAAGCTATGCCTTCCTAGTGACCTGCTCTCTGGCTGACTGAAAGAAGAGGAAGCTGCAACCCCTGATTACGCCAGCAAATTATGCAACAGACTAGTTGACATTCATGATTTCACTCGACAGTACCTTAGATTAATAGTGAGAGGACGAAGATGCGGTATGATAGGAGAATGTTGAGCAAGGTATTTCAAAGGACAATTGGAGGCGAAAAGGGTACTACCAGAAAACGCAGAAATTTTGGGAAGGCCCCTACAGGATTCTGAATAAGATCAATGATGTAGTCTATTGGATTTGTCGTCAAAGCTCTCGGGCGAAACCGAAGGTTTTCCACATCGACCAACTGGCACTCTATGAAGGTCCGGTTGTTGCAGTCTGTTTGGGATGAACAGACTTGAGGAGGGGGCAGTGTTACGTGTTGGTGCCTTGCATCACTTTGTTGTCCTGTCCCACTGGAACAAGGAAACAGCGTGCCATGGTCAGAGTGGTTACGCAAAACGGGTGGCGAGTCACAAAGGGAAGATTCTGCATGCCCCTGCGATAATGTTACTATTTTGCATGCTCGTGACCTGCGGATTGAATTTCTGAATTTATCTGCAGAATTTTTTAGTGGTTTGGTGCCCTAGTTTCTCTCAGGGTGCGATAGTATAAAAGTGCAATGGGCCTCCAAGCCAGGAGTTTATGAGAGTTCGGAGTCTGGGCGATTGTTCGACGTTAAGCGATAGACGACGAGCTAGAAGAGCAATGAATAGCACCCAAAGTGACCAACGAGACGAAAATCTGTGAATGTGAGCACCTGTGCAGTGAGGGGTGCAACTGGTGGCAGGTGGAAAAATTGGACTTGATGTGCGAGTCTCAAAAATTAACAAAAGCTACTAACCAGAAACTTCTGTGAATAATGAGTTTCAAACACAAAAATTACTCTCTAGAAAAATAACAATACTTGGTGATGCTTTAAACTTAAAGACAATAAATTGAACTATTAAGAGGAAACATGTAAAATATAAACCCAAATATCTTAAAACAGGCATAAATCAGTAGTTAGAAATTCAATTCTGTCTAAGTTCATTCCATGTATTATACACAAATTAATTTAAATTTTATTATACCATTCATTAATCCTGTAATATTCAGATGTATAATCCAAGCTGAGACTGTCTTTTGGCACAGCACCCAGATCTCGAACAATGAAAGTATTCAGAGTGGATATCCTTTCCAGGTGGATAGGATCATTGAAGTCATCCGCTCTGAAAGAGAAGAAAAAAGTCTATAGAATGCATCATAGAAACATGAAATTATGTTGGAAACAACATAAAGACAAAATTTGTTTTAACATCTGAAACTTACATTTGATTTACTTTTCAAAATGCACAATAAGATACAAAACACCTCAACAAAATTTTAACAAAAATAGGTACAACTGATGTTCAAAACCCAATTCTTCTTATTATTGTCAAACACTTCATAATGTATTAACTGTCTTAATATTTGTGCTTTCCAATTCTACTAACACAATTCGCAATACAAGAAAAATATTTAAGGATGATTGCATTTGTAAATGAACATGATCCTCCTGTTTATTCGTTAGGAAGAGAAATAGCTGTTTACATAAACTTAATTCCAATAATACCTTGCAGAATGGCATCCATTTAACTGTAAACATAACTAAATCATACCTACAGTTTATTTTGCATACAGTAAATTTATGTATATTTGTGTTAACAGATCTTATTGAACTGTCAAAGTATGCTATAAAGACTACATCTTTCCTCAACAGATAGCAGCATCATTGATAAACAAATGACTATCAGAGTTGCAATTATACCATATTAAGTCTGCCCTTGTTAAATACTCACATGTTTACTTGCAATGTTTTATACTTGTCCAGACAATTTACACACATTATTTATATTCCTTTCTCATACTAAACTCGTCACACATTCTGGTGGCAACAGCATAAACTACGAGAAAACAGCAAATGCAACACAGAAGAAAAATTTTCAAATGATATAGTAATGCACAATAATATTACACTTTCCATTTGTAGCTACAATCATGGACATCTATTTTCTTGGAAAATCATTATTGCATCAATAGGTATGTCCGGAAGTTATTCACCGGAAGCAAAGTACATACACGAACACGGTGACTGTCATAAGTACACAAGTACAACTAGCAAGTAAAAAAATTCATATACTTGCCAATTGGGGGTCCTTGCTATATATAGAGCCCCTTCTGCCAACTTTAGCAACTTCTTAAGATTTCTTGAAGCAAACTTTAAAGCCATTTAGAGAACCAATCTATAAATTATTCTCTGTGAAGACTTTATCAATTATTTAAAAGAAAGCAACCAAAAAAATGTACTTGATAGTCTACTTCCTTAAATCCATAATATACTTTGCTACTAGAATAGAAGGAACCAGTCAGACAGCAACTGATAACATTTTCATTGATAGTAACGCAGTTGCAGAGTGCCACTGTCCCCCAGCAATAAATAGCTTGTTGGACCATATGATGCACAAATATTAATTGTCTTCCATAAAAATGCCCTCCAAAAGCATTTCCTATAAAAAAAATACAAAATTTTTTGCTGGAAAATGTCTTTCTAAACAAAAGTGAGCTTAGTAGGGAGCAATGGTCAACATTGTATACTTGTACCAAAGTAAATTAAGAATTCTGTAATTATTGAGAATAGGGGCTTTTCTGAAATAAAAGAAAAAATCATAGAAAGCTGTATATTTCCAGTCTACTAATTACACAGAACACAAATTTACTAGGGGCATTAATGTATTATCAATACAAACCACAAATACGATCATGGTGAGGGATATGAAGATCAGAGAAATAGTGAGGTAAAATAACTAAAAATACAAAAATACCTTAATTTAACATTTGTGTGCTCAATTTCGTAATATGTGCCCAACTAACTTTACCTAACCCCACGATGAGTGAATCACTATTTAAAATTTTTAATTGAACCTAGGATTGTAGGGTTTTAATCTAACCTAAGATTGTATGGTGTTAATCTAACGTAGGATTATAGGGTTTTAATTTAACCTACAATTTCATTCTAATCTAGGATTTTAGGGCTTTAATATAACCTACGATTTTATTCTAATCTAGGTTTTTGGGTTTTAAAGTAACAGTAAAACATACCGGACGTATATGAATTAACTCACCTACGTATGCGGCGGGTACAACTCCACTGTCCTCGGCCAATTCAACTACCGTCGTGCATGACTTGCACCTTACCTCACTCTACAAAACACCATGATCTACTAAAACGTCCAAGTAACACCTGCCATATAGACAACCATAACGCACAGAAGCACTCGTACTTGCGCCCTCCATTCTTAAATCACAAGCCTTCACACCGTCGGATTCGGAATACACAACTCATGAACCACACTGTATTGCTTCTAAACAGTAACTGAACGCAGTTCACGTCTGCGCCGACAGCATTACATGGCTATTCAACATGGCGTCCAACGTAAACAAAAGGCCGAACTCCTCGTATTTTAACTATTTTATTTAGTATGTTCTACATATTTTACAAATATGCCATCCTCAATATTAAAAAGGTAAGCAGTGCAGAACCCATTTATGTTACTTTTGTGGGTGTACTGTGTTTCCTTCAGAAAGGCACCTATTCTTAATAATTACCAACAATCAATTCTTTGCAACCAAAATTATCAAGTGGCTATGATGACTTTAGCTGTAGGTTATTAAAGTAATGTGCTTTGAATTCAGTGTTCCATTAAGCCATATTTGTAATGCTATCTCCAATACAGGATGTTTCCAGACAGACTCAAATGGGCTATGGTAAATCCATTGTTTAAGAAAGGTGATAGACTGAAGTAACCAATTATAGACCTATCTCACTTCTTACCTCCTTTTTAAAAGTAATTGAAGAACTAATTTACAGGAGATTACTGCAACATTTTGAGAATCACAAGATTTTATCAAAGGAAACACTACTTAATTCTACTCTGAAATAGGAAAAATCTAGCATGGGGTCCCACAAGGCTCAATATTAGACCCCCTACTCTTCCTAGTTTATATAAATGACCTCCCATGTGCCTCAACCCCAGGCACCACTCCAATTTTATTTGCAGATGATATTAGCATCTTAAGTCTCTGGAGACTCAGTAAATTATCTTATGCAAAAAAACAGACACAACATTTACAAAGCTAAATGCAAGGTTTACTACAAACAAATTAAATCTCAACCTAGATAAAACATATCTTATGAATTTCCTCCCAAAGAACAGAAAAAAATACTAATTAATTTGTTAGCAGGGTAATTATCCAGTTTAACAGCTTTTCTGAGCAAAACGTCCTAGACCAACAAAAGTAGCATTAATGGATTCTGCACAGCTTACCTTGTTCATATTTATGAGGACGTAATGTTAAAATAAGTAGACTGTATCAAATAAAATAGTTAAAAGTATGAGCAGCCCGCCGCTTTGTTTACGTCGGACGCCATAATTTTCATGATTTTCGGCATCGTGCCGTCACCTTATTGGCTGTAGGTCGTTGACGTCATCATAACAGTCTTTAGACGCCATCGGCATGGAATTTCAGTTGCCGTTCAGATGGGAGATAGTGTGGTTGTGTTGTTGCGACCGGGAATTGTGACGTCCGAATCAGACTGTTTAAAAACTGAGAGTGCAAGAACGAGTGCTTCTGTGTGTAATATTCGCCTATGTGGCGGGTGATACTTGTTTCATTGAGTGAGGTAAGATGTACAACAGTTGAATTGGCAGAGGACAGCAGAATCGTAGCCCCCGCCTACCCAGGCGAGTTAATTCATATTCTTCCGGTGTGTTTTACGGTCCCTTTAAATCCCTAACATCCTAGATTAGACTAAATTTGTACGTCAGTTTAAAACCCTAAAATCCGAGGTTAGTTTAAAACCCTACTATCCTAGGTTAGACTAACACCCTACAATACTAGGTTAGTTAAAAAATGTAAACTAGTGATTCACTCATCGTGGGGTTAGGTTAGCACATATTACGAACTTAGTCATACGTTAATGACCCTAGTATATTCGTGTTCTGCGTAATTAGTAGTGTGGAAATATACCACTTTTCGGTGTTTTTATCTTTTACAGAAAAGCCGCTACTCTGGATAATTACCAAATATGCTACCTGTGACCCTGCTACATGTTAAATAAAGGCACTGGCTCCTGGGTTCTTGGAATGGAACCACCCATTACCAGAATACTGACCTACTCTGACCACGCCTACCTGCATACTGTAGTGGGAATTCGGACAACGCTAGTTTGTATGTGGTGACGTCAAGGGTAGAGCCAAGTACGGACGTGACTAGGAGAGAATTCAGACACAGCCCTAATTACTAATCTGTAAACTGGAAAACGACCTCTGCCCTTATACTTGTTTGAAATTCAGTCCACAATTTAAATTTTACTGTAACCAGGTTACGTTCATGGCCAAACACAGGATAGTCTGTGGAAAGAAAAATACTTGTTTACTAAACGCTACTCACCGGAATGTACGTGGTGCGAACAGGGGCATGGTTTTATTGAAAAACCCTCTGTATGACGGTGTGTAAGAAGAGTTGGGTGCGAAGTACACGGTACTAGCATTGATGAGTGGGTTGGCTGAAACGTCCGCCACTGTGGAGAGGAAATAGTACATCATTCCGGGGTCGTACGTATCGTTTATTGCAGGACGTATGAAGCGAGCTTGGAGAATATAGCTCCAAAAAAAGGATCGTGTCATGGCCATGTTGTGTAGATGTACCATCGCAGTCCGGTTAGGGAAAACAGGGTTTATGGTAATGTCTTTGATGTCGGGATGGTGGGACACAGAATCTTCTGGCAAATATAAGTCCCCAAGGTGTTGTATGGGGCAGTTGTCGGCAGTCACTTTGTCTATTTTCACTCTAATTTCGTCGAAAGCATCACGAGGCTGCCACTCGAACTGTGCGTTCACGCCCATCGCAGCTAAGCACACTAGCCAGAAGCACAAGAACACTCGCCCCATTTTCATTGCAACGTCAGGCACAAAACCACCACACAGCTCCCCAGAACACAATAAACACTGCTTAGTAAAACACAATAATTGGTAAAATACGGTGAAACACACATCACACCCACACACAATTCAAAACACACAATAAAACATGGCCGTTAACACAACAAGACACAATTCCTCTGAGTGTTCTTTTTTTTTTTTTTTTTTTTTTTGGTAATGTGGCCAATGGAAAACAACTGTTAAAAACAAAAACAGGAGAAAGACAAATAGAAGGTTATATTCAGAAAACATCGAAGAAGGAAAATACTAAACGGAACCACATATACTACTCTTCTCGGTAGATGCCCATCAATCATGAAAGGAAAGAAAGGCCATACCCCAAACTCTTAAGAATAAATAATACCGTGCGCAAGTAAAAACCGAGCAAGAACGTCACAAACTACCCGAGGGTCATGAAAAAGTACCGAAAGGTAATATACGGGAAAAATCATACGAAGCCTACGAAGAGCAGCATACAACGAACTTCTATCGCCACCAGTAGAACACTGAAACAAAAAATGTGTCAAATCTGCACTAGGGGCCCACAAACAAAGGTAGGATTAGGGACTATATTAAGTTTATACAAATGAGACTGGGATGCATTATGACATGAAAAGAGACTAAAATAAGTAACTGCTTAGCTAAGGGAACTACAATGATGATATTCTTGCCGAGAATATGTAGGGAATAATCGTACATATAAAGTATTAAAAACCGAGGAATAAGTTTCCCATATCTGTATCCAAAGCCTAGAAATTTCCGTGTTTAATAAGGGATATAAAACCTAAAAGGAAAGTAGGGGCTTCGAGATATCCTGTTAAACACTCAATTTTACAAATGTATCCACCATCTTATTCTCCAGAATCCCGACATGTCCTGGTACCCACACAAAGAGGACAGGAACATTTAGTTTATCCAAAAGGACACACTGTTCCCGTACGAGCCATATAAGCACTTCCTTATGTGGAGTAGGAGTAGACAAGGCCGTAAATACACTATGTGAATAAGATATAATCAGAGGATTTAAGACTTTGAAATCGTAAACATAATGTAAACCATATACACTGCAAAAGTTTTGGCATAATAAATTGTGGCGGTAGAAGGGAGCTTAAAGAGTCCAGAACATGTATGTGAAGAATCAAGATAAGCAGACCCAAAACACCTTCGACAGTTTTTGAGGCATTAGTGTAAATCAAAGTACAGTCGGGATATCCAGAGATCCTAATGTTCAAATCTTGTTGAATTACAATGGGAGAACAATATCTAGTAGGAGAAAGAAAGATAGCACAAGGAAAACGAAACGAAACCTCATACTGCAAACTGTGTAACAATCTAGGTGGAGGGTGAACAAAATATGCCACCGTTAATAATATTTTCGGTTGGACGTAACCAAGGTTTGGAACAACCTGTGCCACATCCCTTATGCGAGAATTACGAGTACGTATTCAATGTTTACTTTGCAACAGTCTATAACTGTCGCACAATGACATAAGGAAAGATTCCATACTGAACATCATAATGGGCGTAGAACAGAAAGTGCCAAGAATTAGTCTGATGCAAACGTTCTGTATAGTCTCCAATTTGTTCACCAAAAAGAATGGCAGCTGGCCAGCAACCGGAGTACCATAATCTAAAACAGACCGAATGGTAGAGACATAAAAAGAACATAGAGCAAAAAGTTAGAACCCCAATGGAAATGGACGAGAGCCTTTAACATGTTAATTTTTTTGCGACATTTCGTAATAGTGTATTCAACATGGGTAGTCCATGTGCTACGGGTCTCCAAAAAGATACCCAAATACTGTACCTTTGTCACACAGGAAAGAGGATAACCTCTGATGGTTGGACAATGTAGTGGCGACTGAGACCTCTTATGGGTAAAATACAGGATGCGACTCTTAGCCACAGAAAGATTAAAATCATGGTCATCCAACCAAAGTGATAAAGAATCAAGAGCCGTAGTCAAAGAAGTACAAGTTTTGTCTTAGGAAATACATTCAACCCAAAGTACAATATCATCAGCATATTGAATAGAACGAATGTGGAAGCCCAGGTGAGATATTATGCCTTGATCATAATAGATAAATAGCAAAGGACTAAGAGTACTACTACCTTGAACCAAACCATTGGACACCTGACGAACAAAATCTACTCCATCAGGAACTCTAGGCATATAACGACGAATGCTAAACAAAGAATATATACATCGTATTAGGGTATAGAGTACACCTAGTTTAGACAGTTTACCAAAAAGAAGTTTAAGATTAACATTACCAAAGGTCGATTCCAAGTCTAAAACACAGTACCCAATACATTCCGGTGAGTATAAGCTTTCCGAATATGTGAAAACAATACAACAATAGCATCCAGGGTTCTAATACCAGAACGAAAACCAAGTTGTTCTGGACGAAATAAACAATTATATTCTTACCCGCCAATTAAACCAGTGTTTGACCAATCTCTGCAAACGTTTCGCCAAACAAGAACACAGTGAAATCGGACGATAAGGCTCTGCTGATAGAGGAGATTTACCAGGCTTCAAAATCACATTACACATCAGGGATACAACCATAACAGAACACTTGATCATAGAATTGGGCTAACCACACTAGAGTCGTGTGAGGAAGGTGCTTAAGGAGACCATAAGAGATGTAATCCAAACCAGGTGTGGTATTACCTGCAGTCTACAAACAATGGCTTAATTCCTCAACTGTAAATACCCGGTAAAAAAAAAACCTGATGATCACATGAAGCAGCATGAGAAACAACTGAAGGCAAACAGAAGGTAGCATACTCCGGGACGGTATCAGGGTCAATGTGTTCTATAAAAGCAGGTACAAGGGAGAGGAAAATATGCTGCGAATGCTGGCCCTCTTTACTAGCGCTAAAGGCTTTAAATTTACCCCATAATATACGAGAGGGAGTAGTACGAGAAAGTGAAGCACAAAAAGTATTCCAGCCAGCCTTTTTACATTCAGACCACAACTGGTTGGAATTTCTTAAGGTGTAGAAAATTTACCACTGCAGTTTGACGTTTAGATTGGTGAAGTGCATTCACAGTTGTTCTCTTCTTCTTCACTTCATCTTATGCGGCGCAAAATAGCCTGGCCTTTCATCAGTAGCCTGTGCAGCCAGTGAACACCACAAAATCTTATACAACACAAACCCCCAATAATCGTCATAATTCGAAATATTCAAAAATTGAAAGACCATTACACTCGACAAATAGTCGAACGGCACACACACAAAATGACATCGCAACCCCGATGTCGAGGTTCAAAAATACGAACCGTCACAGACAGCGACTACAGAAATGGTATAACGGGGTGGAGTGTAATGTGGCCAACGACTAAACCCACGTGCAAACCAAAAATAGGAAAAAGATAAATAAATGGAAATATCCACCGAAAAAAGAACAAGGAATAATACCAGACGGGATCACTAATAATATTCTTCTCGGTAGAGGCCAATCAATCATGGAGGGAAAGAAAGGCCTTGGAACATGGGATAGCAAGATAGGAGAGGGCCGGTTACCTAGGACATCTAACAGGACACCAAACGCTCAAAATCAGATAACAATATCCTGCTCAAGTAAAAACCGAGCGAAAACATCGCAAACTACCCGAGGGTCATGAAAAAATACCGAAGACAGGAAACCTCACACGAAGGGTTTCTACAGAAGAACTTGCACGGCTGTTCACAAATGAAAGGGCAATTATTTTTCTAACTTACCCTATTGCTAAGATTAAGTGTACATCCGAGGTAGGGACGGGAGATTATTGTGTCTAAGGTCTAGGCCCAATATGCCTACAATGAAGAGGATTCATTCAAGGAGGTGTGCATCGGAGCAGCGAGGGATTTAGGCAGCCCTAAGTGTACCTATAGCTGAGTCTATAGCTAAGAAACGAGAGTGGAAAAACCAGCATAGGCACCATAAAAACCCTCCCGACAGGAAAGAAATTCAAAACTCATGCATCCATTATAGAAAATGTTATATGAGACAGCAGGTGTGGATTCCATGCTCTTCAATGTGGAGTTGAAAATCTAGAAGAGAAAGGGACTGGGCAGCTCAGTATTGGCTCCTACTCCATCTTCACTTTTCTGCGCTGACATCAGGGTCCCCATGGAATGGGTGAAGGCAGGGAGGCTTGGCCGGAGAGCTACCCCCTCCATCATGACCAAAATAGTCCGATTGATGGGGAGGGGGTGGCTTCCCCAGTCAAGCCTCCCCTCGTTTTCCCATGGCGTGGAGACTCTGGGGCACTCTGATCAAAGGGTTCCTGTACACTGTTTGCAGCGCTCAGTGGCTGTATACTGAACTGCGCAGGAATGGTGGGATTTTCGAATAGCTCAGTACAAAAGTGCTCCTTAAACCTTCCCAAATATATATATATAATATTTATATATATACATATATATTAAAATATATAAATAATAAATGAGCAAATTGTTAACATTTACAGGATTGGGTATAAAAATCAGGGCAGAAATACAAGTTACATTACTGCAATTTCAAATTCCTAAAAACGATTTTCACTGTTTCAAGGACTTACAGTTAAAAGTATATCAAATATCTTCAGGAAACACAACAACTATTTCCAATGTAAATGTTGCATTAATAAATACATATTGCAAATGTTTACAAGACTAAATGTAAGACACTTTCTAAGTCAAGCACTGAAAAAAACATAGTCTCTTTAACTACTTATATGTTACCACATAAACACTGGTATGAAGGCTCCCAGTTAATTTTGCAGAGAATTAAATGAAACAGTTGCAACTATTAATATGGTATTGAAAATACAATGTTTACATTTATGGCAGAGCAATCTGGAATTTTCTTCTTTATTCACATTGCAATACAATTTGTATTATTATGTATGTATTTATGTCTCTAAATCATTTCTCTTTTCCCTACAGGTGCACGAATTAAGTTACTAGGCTCATCCCAATGTGAATTTTACAGATGACTGAAAGGTACAAAATGGGAGGAAAAGTAGATCTTAAGAAGAGCTTTTGAAAGTGCTCACTTTACTGTGTACAACCTACGTAAACTTTCTTTCTGGAAGTTTTTAAATAAATAATAACAACACTATAGAACTGCATCTGCCAAAGAAATGACATTCAACAATAATTTTGATTGAGCATACATGTGCACAATGCACAAATAGTTTTCACTAAAAATACACTAGCTGCAATCACAACACCTATTAAATAAAATTAAACTCAACCTGCGAACCACACTTACTCTATGATATCACACATTTACGTCTCAAACCTGCAGAGTCAGGCAGAACCCTTAAGCATTTTAGAACCTTTGAGTGTATATCTGAGGAAGCAATAGTGAATAACATACCCAACATAATTCCTTCAGATGTGACAAAAAATTTTAGAAGTTGTATAATATTACAAATAATTTAACAATGTAGATATGATATCTAACTATTTATAAATGTTGAGAACAATGCTGATTAACATGGACGAAATTAATTCCTTCAAAAGAGACTAAAATTTAAAAAAAAGTACCACAATACAAACCATTTGGCAATGTTTATATGACACTACAATATAAAAAAACACAATAAATTTTTACAATGACAAAAAATTAATGCAACATGGTTTAGTAAAACAACACTATTCATTCTGTGTTGAAGAGAAGTCACATTTACTTCTTGTGTTTGTACTTTAGATACCTTGCATATGCCAGCTGTTCCACAGTGTCTCCAGAGAAGCGAGGTCTGGCCTGAGATTGATGTACATATTTTCCAGACAAAATACTATTTCAATTTTTACACCAAGTGTGTATCAGCATTTTAACAGCCAAAGAAACAAAAAGTTTTTTAGTTCTGTATTCCTTTCATTGTAGGAAACCCATATTCATTCATTTTCAAACCTGAGCACTTAAAAGTCTCAACAATCCACTGTGATGCCCCATGAATGGAAAATTACCAACAACTACATGTGGAATTTGGACAAAAGTTCTGCTGAACTTGGTGTTTGTGTGACATAGTGCTTTGGGAGAAAATACCCAAGCAGTTATTAGAAAATCTTCTTTTCTGTTGCTTGTTGATGACACGTTATAAGAGCATGTTTTACAACCTTTACAATGCTTCATAATTTGTCGTGCTAAATTCCCACTTACATATGTCTTCACTGCTGTCAACAAAGAAGTTTTCTTCATTTCGGTATCACCAGAATGCAAGCTTGTTACAGAAAACTTGAAGGCATGTGAGTTAGTTTCCACTGCACCATCTTCACTCTGCAACACACTGACCTCAAGGCCACCAGAAACAAAAGAACAGAGAGTATCTAAAGCTCCAGCTGAAGTGTCTTCTTTACAGTTAGAGCCTACAGAGTTTGGAGACATGAAATTGCTAATGAGCAGTGATTTGAATGAGTTGATAAAAGAACAACACATTGGATTTACATTGCGGCAAACATGACTTCTCACGTAACAAAAAAGTTTTCTAATGGTTGATATTCCGGACACAAAACACTTTTAATCCAAATTTTCTGAGTTTGTTCCAAAGATATTTCAAAGAGCATAGATTGAAAATTCCATTCTTAACTAATGGTGGTACTGACGCCTTTCCTTTACTATGGTAACACTTGACAGTTCTCAGAACACCTATTGCTTCTTCCCAGAATTCCACATGACGCGAAACAGATGTAACAGCACAACGAAAATATTTTCAATTCGTTGGTTTTACTACTGTGCCATTCGTACTATCGAAAAGTTGATCCATGAAAAGAAGGAAGTCAGTTGTATCAGCAACTTCAACATCCAAATCAGAAATGTATTTCCCATCTTTGGCCAACAATCTCATGGAGGCAAATACCTGTTGGCTAAAAACTTGGGCACAGTTACTCACCTTTATTGGTTTTATTTTTTCCGGCACTACATGTTCGTGTGTCGGTTTGGCGCTCATTTTTAAATCATAGTCACCCTGATCAAGTTCATAAAATTGCTGTACATGTTTCCAAGAAGCCTTCTGAGTGCCAAATTTTTACTTGAATGTAATATAATTTGTCAACAAGTTGCTGTGGTTTCCTTTCAATAAATGAGATGTGTCATAAAGTGGCACGACTTCTTCATCATCTACTAAAAATTCCTGTAATCTATTTTCGATGCCCTTACTTAAACACAGCTGTCTTGCCTCTTCCAATAACAAATTTATTACTGCCTGGTTATTTGCACCTTGATCACAAACTGTGGCTGCAACCTTCAGCCCACTTAAACGAACAACTCATTATTACATATTTAATTATTTTACACAGTGGCGCAGGTTTTTGGGTTAGGTTACTCCGGCGCTGAACATTTGTGATTCGTAAGCAAGCATCTAAGGTGCTTTTTTGTTTAGAAATTTTGAAACAAAATAAAGTTCTGGAATCAACAGCATTACAAAAGTGCATCCTGGATGTGACAAACACATTGTTGCTGTTCGAATTCGTGCTAAGGACACAGATGAACCCTAGAATGTCCCCTTCAGCAAAAGGAACAAATCACTTGATCTTCTAGAACCCTACATCGTTTTCCGATGCGCATATGTTTATAACTTTCGTTTGTAAGTGTTCACAACTTTGCATGCCCACAGAAAACACTTGCTAACGTCACAAAGACAAATGAAACTTCGACAGAATAAAACTGGAGGTGGATACGAATACAAGAATAAAGAATTCATAAACGCATTGATGCATGCCACGTCCCTCTCCCTTAGCCCATTCTTCCCATTACTGGGGAGTCCACCTGAACATTTATGTGCTAACATGTAACCATAAAGGAATTATTATTGTTTATGAGTCAATCGGACATGGCTACTCACACCCCTCCTGGGGAAAAAGTGGACTCGCCAAGCTCGAGCCACCCCATGTCACCCTTCAGTATGAAACTTTGAGTGTGTAATTTATTTTTGTTATCTTTTCATTCATTGCTAATTATGTTTGAAACCAAGTAAATCAAGCAATGGACTGAGTGAGACAATTCCGAAAACTTGTCAAAATACATTGCATAATAAATATGATACAAACACATTTATATTTTTCATGCAATGTAATTACCTTAATCAATTAGCAGGTGTCCATTTGTTTCGTAATTGCAGGTTATGGTATGTAAGTGTAATTGCATTTTTGTTACTAGTGTTGGTGGGTTGGCGTAGACTCAAAAGCGGTAATAGGTGTTGAATAATTTCGATTGCAGATTTATGAAGGTTGGTTTTTAGGGTTATTTGGATAATAAAGGCACCAGCTTGGTTGAGCAGAGACTCTTCTCTAGAAGGGGGCCGTTTTCCCATGTGGCTGCTCCTGGACTCACCCCACACTGACGATGACGTATTAATGAGAGAGTAGTCCTGTATATTTGTTTAGTGAGGAAGTAGACCTCTTCATACACAGATAATTTCCGGGTGAAATTGTCACTGCCATCTCACACGCCAATAAAACTTACGTGCCCTAAAATCATGTTACTTGTGGGGTGCAGTGGTCCAGTGGGTAAAGGACCCCAAATTATGTGGCCATGAATCAGCCGACAGTAAAATGTTACACAATTTGTAACATAGGTTCTTTTAATTTCTGCAATAACCCTCCTGGGAGGCACTTGCATGTTTCCCAATGGCTATGGTGCAATGGCAACCAATGGTGTATAAAAAAGAGCACCTAATAGACTGATTACATGTTGAATTGAATAGAGTCCCGGCGCATTTGAGCTGGCAGGACGTGCGAGTGGTGCTACCTCTGGGTGACGAAAATTAAATTAAGGTTCTATATTAAAATAAAATACTATTGACAACTATACTGTGGTTGACGCAAGACAGTGAAGGCCCAGAGGTACGCAACACGAGACTAACCTCGGTGAGTGCTATCAACCAACTGAATAAAATGGCGGGGCCCTGCCAAGAGCTCAGCCCAAAAGTGTGCATGAGACACTAAAAAATACAAAAATATATAGTATTACAAAAATAACAAGTACACTGAAACATCATTACCCTGCATTACAAAACAATTAAACACTTATTAATTAGCTTTGACAAACAAGTTAAGTATTAATATAAAAATATGTTGGTAAAAGATGTTAAGGAGAGTATTTTTGAGAGGCTCCAGGGCTGTCTCTCCTTATTCATTTACTCGTTCATTGAATTACACAATAAGCACTGCAATAAAGTATTTACAAAATAATTACACTCAAAATTTTTATATAGTTAAGTGGCATCGGTTGGCTCGAGCTGGGCGAGTACACTTTCACCAAAGGAGGGATGTGGGAAGCCATGCCTGAATGGATTTAAAACAATGAAAACTCTTTGCCAAGATTCTTTAGGCTGAATTCGAAAGTGACCAGATATTAGGAAAAATTGCCTTGATGTTAGGTCACACTCACATTGCCCGTACATGCACACACGAGAATGTAACATGTGTACAGCGCCTGCACGAAGGTTGTTGCGTAATCTCTGGAGCTATTGTGGCCCCTCGCGGCATTCATTTCTCTGGTGGCAACTTTACTGAGGGGGTGGGGTTGTTTGGTGATAGTGGACGGCCCGAATTAGTATGCCCTCAAAAGTTGCCTCTTGAGGTCATTAACGTGGGATTGTCACCTGATTCTAGCCGACTCCCCCAGTAGAGGGCACGTCACAGCTGCACAAGTGTAGTGGGACGAATGGGCTATCAAAAGAGGAATGCAGCACACTCATCATATCCCTCCCCCCCCCAAATGCGCCTTTCTTTGAAGGGCATTCGTTCGCTGCAGCTCGATGTCCCTGCTGCGAATCTAGTGGTTGCAAGTCAGTTGACGTGGCCCTCGCTGAGGCCGCATGTGGTATGGGCCACGGATGTGAAGGGTAGCTGGAGCAACTGCTCTGCTGATGTGCCGGTGAAACTGCTGCTAAGAAATGCGAGTGGACACCCTCCCCCTTCCAACCATGTCATGCAAAACGCACGTGGTGGACATCGGAGATTCTTGGAGTGTCAGATGGGCATGGAGCCATCCTCCGACTCGGTTTCGTTGATGCTGCTGGATGTGGAATGAGGCCTGCAGCCTGGCCACACAAAATGCTGGGTAGATGGCTGGTCATTCCCAACATGCTGTGGAAGCATGTCGACCGCTGGCTCGGTCAAGACATCACTCACTGAAGTGGATACTGGGAAGCCAGTAGGCATCAACAATGACTGGCGCCTTGATTCAGCGCATCGCGACACTGAATGTAGCTGTATCTGGATGTTGATTGTCGGCAATGGGGACACGAGTGGTGTCTGTCGATGGTCCATCTGCTGCAGGCCCCTGAGTACATCGGAATGCCAGGCATCGCAAGCTGGAACAGGCTTTGGAGGTTGCCATCACTCGTCGGCTCAGGCTCCAAGACGTCTGAGCTGCTTGCAGATTGAGGCAGTGGGGCATCCGATGCGCCATTGCTAATTGGCACATCTGCCCCAGTGGTGCCAGTCTGATTCAGTGGTGCTCGCAAGAGAAACTGCACTGCACAGGTCGCCATGGTTCACAAACACTCGGCATCGTCTTCCTACGCTGACTAGATAATTAGTTTTTCCCAGTTTACTGATGACCCTGTGTGGCTCACTCCATTTCGAGCCAAACCCGTACAGAATTTCTTGCAGCCGCAGACAGCTGGTTAGATCTCAAGTATAACAGCTAGCCTGGTTGGAGTGCAGTTGGTGGGCAATTGGTGGCCGGTAACCATTGCGCAATGTATTTATTCTGTTGCTCGTACGCCTGCTGTAGTGCCCGCCCATGGCGGCGCCTGCGAGCTTCACTGCTCTTGGGGTCGCTAGCGTGACCTTGAGGAACATGAGCGAACTCCCCGGAAGCGGAAGTTGACATCCTTGTATTAGCCCAGCCAGTGTTTTCCCTGTTCCTAGGTTGGTGCGGGAGCATAGCATGAAAATCTGTCAGCAGATGTTTAGTCTGTGACATGCGATTATCACCCACATGTAGCCACAGTTGTGGCACTCTGTTGTATTGGTGTGTGTACAATAAACAGCAGTGGTGTTACACAGTACTCCCAACCTAGTGCAGCACTCACACCATTTCGCCTAGTTAACTGTGCTCCAATGTCTGACAACAATACGAGTGGGTATCCCCAACATGGAAAAAATTCAATTTCCAGCTGTTTGGCAACACACTTTGCATGCACACTAGGAATGGGGTATGCTTCTACCAATCTGGAGAAGGGATCAGTCACAATAAGAATTAAACTTTCTCTCATTGCAGTACGTGGGTATGGGCCCATCAAGTCTAGAGCTATAGTCTGAAATTGTTCTGTGGGCAAGCATGGCACTTATTGGGTACTGCCAGTGCGGCGGTTTTTCAAACAGTTGCGTGCAATACACACACGAACATACTGGCGCATCTGCCGAGAAATTCCTGGCCAGTAGAAATTCCCTTGGGCATTACGCTGTGTTTGCAGAGTGCCTGGGTGACCAGCTACCTCTGTGTCGTGCGTGACCTGTAGCACAACTCCCATTGTGGTGTATGTCACATAGGTAGTCATGTGCTCGCTCTTGTTGTTGACACGCATTTCCAAACTCCCGTCTACTACACACCATCGCTCGTTTGTTTTTGTTGCGCACTCTTTCGCCAGATTTTGTGTTATTTTGCAAGTTTGTTGTGCTTGAATTACATGTGTGTGGACGTCTGTAAGTGTAGGGTTCGAGGATGTGGCAGTCAGCTGTACAAACGTAACTGCGTTGTTGCTAGCAGTCGATAACTCACCTGGAGAGGGGGGAGGATTGCTTCCCACTCCTCCTCATCTCGCGCCACTGTGTCACCCAGTGACCTTGATAGCGCATCGGCCAGCTGATTCTCTGCTCCTGGTACATGTTGTACTTCAAAATCAAATGATTGCAGGAACAAAGTCCAGTGTGTGAGTTTACAGTGGGCTTCTTTCATATTATGTAGCCTGACAAAGAATCTGTTATCTGTTAATAATGTGAAGTGCTGATACTCCACAAACTGCTTGTATCGGTTTACCTACCAAACCACAGCTAGGCATTCTCTCTGATTTGCATCATCATGATGTTCTTATGTCATGAATTTAGCACTACTCTAGTCTATGATACGTTTACTTCAGTCTTCACTGAGCTGGTACAGGACGGCGCCTAGCCCACGTTCACTCGCGGCTGTATGTAAATACAAGTGACGTCTTGGGTCGTGTTGTGACAGTGAAGGGTAGTTGTGGAAGTAAGTTTTTATTTGAGTTAATTTCTCGGAATGTTTCTCAGTCCACTTGAATTTTTGAGCAGATGATAACAAATTGGTTAATGGAGCTGATATTTCTGCAAATTTTTAATGTACTTACATAGACAGTTAATAAGACTGTAAAATTTACACAACTGCTTACATGTGGTTGACTGAGGGATATCGTCAATTACACTCAGCTGCTCTGGGGTGGGGCAGTTACAGTTTTCGTCAAAAAAGTGCCCGAAAAACTGTATACATGCCTTCCCGAGGTGACATTTCTTATGGATTCATGAGGATGTCTCCATACCCGTACACGTCCATCCACCCTATACAATTGGAAGCGAGACTCATCAGACCAGGCAACGTGTTTCCAGTCATCAACAGTCCAATGGCGGTGTTGGTGGGCCCAGGCGAGGCGTAAAACTTTGTATCGTGCAGTCAACAACGGCACACGAGTGGGCCTTCGGCTCCGAAAGCCCATATCAATGATGGTCCGTTGAACACTGGCACTTGTTGATGCCCCAGTGTTGAAATCTGCGCCAATTTGAGAAAGGGTTACACGTTTGTCACGTTTAATGATTCTCGTCAGTCGTCGTTTGTCCCGTTCGTTCACGATTTTTTTTTCCGGCCGCAGCGATGTCGAAGATTTGATGTTTTACCGGATTCCCGATATTCACGGTACACTCGTGAAATGGTCGTACGCTAAAATCCAGATTTTATCGCTACCTCTGAGATGCTATGTCCCATCTCTCATGCGCCGACTAAAACACCATGTTCAAACTCACTTAAATCTTGATAACCTGCCATTGTAGCAGCAGTAACCGATCTAGCAACTTTGCCAGACGCTTGTTGTCTTATATAGGCGCTGCCGACCGCATCGCGTTACTCTGATTGGTTCCATACATCTGTTATTTTCATACGCACGCCTATACCAGTTTTTTTTGGCTCTCCAGTGTATATGCAACGTTCTCAGAGTGAAAGTGAGTTCCGACGTACCAGCACCCAGTGGCATCTTGAGCTCCCTAAATTAAAAAATATAAAAATATATATAAATTCGAATTTTTAAGATACAAGCCTTCCATAGGGGCGGCGCAGAACGCCAGCAGCCGATTTTGTCCCCCCTCTGTTCACAGCGCCGCTTGCCAAAGTATTTTTATGGTATGTTGCTTGGAGCGGGGTGGGTGACAACCTGCGCCGACCAGGCTTTCTTCCCGCTACTGTACAGATGCGCCGGATGCAAGCGTACAGGAAGATAAAGACGAACGTAACATCTTTACTTGTACCTCAAAGCGAGTACGGAGTGTCGCGGCACCTTTCTGTTTGTATATTGTTTACGATTACCAAACTTAGGGATACCCGATTTTCGCGAAAAGATTTCACGACCAGTTGTATTTTATAACACTTTAGTTCAGATCGGTTTTCATAATTCTATGGTTTGCGTGTTACCGTTTTTAACATTTGCGTGTGAATCACAGACGCACTGTATTGAAGTTACCTAATTCTGATTGGCCAGTAAAATAAGAAAATAACTTCTCGTCGAAACACGCCGCCAATATGCAGAAGAAAACTGCTGTTATGGCCGTAGGGTATTGAAATCTAGCATGTGCGGAAATCTTTTCTCGAAATTCGGGTGTCCCTACATATACTGCTTTCCTGATAACAAAATGTCGGAGAAAGTGTTCGTGAAATTATCACACAAACAACCCACTTGCCTCCGCACTGCTGCAGCCGCAAAAACGAACACGTTAGAGTGCTTTATCAGTCACAAAACATTTTACATTACATTTTCTTACTTTTTNTTTTTTTTTTTTTTTTTTTTTGAAGAAAGCATTTTGTGCCCCCATTTTACAAGCTTGGGTAAGAAGCTGTGTCATTGGGCGTTCCTGTGCCAATATATTACGTTGCACCACTGCCACTGCCTGCTTGTAATCTAACTTCCAACGAACTCTGTGCTATATTCCATTCACGGTTTCTTTACACTTTTTTAATCAAACCTTTGAAAAATCACCCCAGGTATGACGTGCTTCCGTGTTTTATAAGTATGTCATTTATCACGAGCGTTTTATATACGTGTTAACATAAAAATACCTTGTTTTTATTAAATTGAACTTTTGCTTGTTTTGTTAATACATTATTTTATTTAACTTATAATAATTAATATGAATAAAAAAGGTAGAAAATAGGTGTATTAGTAATGCTTAGTAAGAAATAGTTCTTATGAAAAATAGTATTACACTTATTGCGCACGAATGCAGGGCGTTGTCCTTTTGGTGTAATTTCCAAGGATCGGTTAAGCTTAGTTTGCATGAGGTGGAGGAATATCCTGGAAATATAAATTTAACAGGGCTTCAGAAAATTTTGAAGTAACCGTGAATGGACTATAGTCAACAGAATGTATTATAAGTTTGCTTACTACAAATTTCTCTAACCATAAACGGCCATCAGCAGACGTGATGTGGGCAAAGTACCTGCTGGCCAGACTCAAGCTGGTGTGTTTGAGCCCTCCATATGCAATAAACCGAAGACTGTAAGAAGTTAATGTCCCACCTCAATTAATTACAAAGTTAAGCATTTTTCTCAGTTTCGTTTCATAGAAGAAATATTTCTGAAGTTCTGTTAAGCAGTTAATGACGTTGAGTGGGAGCAAGTTACGGAATTGTAGACAAACTGTGGTTGTGGTGGGAAGACGAACTGTGGTGTAGGTACAGCTGCCCGTGCGTGTCCGTTGTTGGTAACGACACGTGGAAGCATTCCCCCTTTTATTATTTTTTTTTCTTAACGCTAGCAAGGGAGGGAACAACACAATAGCAGCTGCTAACCGGTATTTCTTTGGACCACATACGCCTTGCACTCCCCTCCGTGTACTAGCCATACTACATGCACTGCCGCAGTTCTACTTTCAAGATGTTGCTACGAGGAAAAAAAAAACAATTTTTTCACCATTCTGTTTAACGGGGGGTATATTCTTTTATCGCACGCCATTCTATTAATCTCAGATTTAGCATTGCTGCTTCAGCTGAAAAGTTTTAACATATTTAAATTTTTGTTTGTTTTTACTTTGAACGACACACAAAGTACTGCTCAATGCATTTTCTGTCGGCAAAGTTATAGTCGGCAACAAACATTTTGTATTTTGCTTGGGAACTTAATCAAGGTCTTCTGCAAGTTGTGTACTGAGTATTTTGAAGCTAGTCAAACTGAAGAAACAATCAATCTTTTTTTTTATTATCATTATTATTATTTTTTTATTTGGGCTGTTACACGACATTTTAAACTACAAGTCGAATTTTAATTATCCTTCTGATGGTAAGTCGTCTCGCAATAATTGTCGCCTTCTCAATGCCAGTCATCAAAGTAGTGCTTAAGGTATATAATTTATGTGTTATTTAAATAATGACAGCAATCACACAAATAGAGTAACACTTTTGACTTATCCAAGAGATTCAGCTATTTATGTAATTTCTGTTGCGTGGAGCTGTTCAGTAAATGTCATATCACAATACTTTTTTTTTTTTTATCAAAGAGGCTGTTCTTATAAAGTCAAGGAAAAAAGTCTCACCCAAGCTTTGCTCACTCTGCTCAAGGAAATTTCGTTTACCGTAGTGGATGTGAGAATCAAATATTTTGAATTTTATCAAAATTTATTATTATCTAAGCAAATTGTCATGTTTGATTTGTGAAACTCATATGTTCATTTCTCTTCACTGCATATATGATGGGATGTAGGTAGGAGTGTAAGCGACGCTATCTTCCTCATGTATCGCATCGACAAAAAAAAGTGATGTAGAAGTAAAATGTTTGTACACATATATATTCTCATTTAAATGTGATGTGCATGTTCTCATATGTGTATGTAAATAAATATTAAATATAAATATATATGTATTTATATATAAGGTAATTCAGAACGATGGGTACAAAATCGGACAATTTATTCCTCACCGGAAAATGGAAAGTTTGATATAGGATACCCATGATACGTCTCAAATATTAAGGTCTGTAAGAACCCCTGAAAGGGGGCGTATCAAAAGTATATCATGGGTAATATTTTGAAAATTACTTTTGTTAGAACAACTAAATTGTGTATAGAAATAACTTAAACCAACATTGTTGATAAAGTAAAGGAAATTTACGTGATAGACACCCACTCCATATTTTAAAAAATAGGGGCAGACACCCATTTTTTGTGAAACAGTATTTCATACAAAGTATTATTTATTATTACTTATTATCGGTATTTGATAGCAGAACATAAAAAAACAGTAAACACAAAAATATGGCACTTCTAAAGATTCAAACGAGTCATGGTTAGTGTCGTACTGAGAGAAGTGCAAAGCATATTTTTTGTGAAGCTTCAATTTTTTAAATTATATTATGAGGAAGTTACATTGAAAGACTTAAGGGCGCCGTCTGGCTGGAGCTATTTTGCGTGTCCGGGTCCTAGAAGATTGAGGGTGTCCCGCGCATCGAATATCTGACCGACTTTACGCTCCAGGCACTGAACTGACGTACAGTCTTTCTCATGTCAACTCGCCTACATATGACCTTCAGTGGTAACCATGTAATTTTGTGGTATAATAAGGTGTACAGTGAAATCCAAATGAGAAAATAATGCGCAGAAGTCTTCCGACGTGTCGGACGAGTCGAAAGAGGTGAGGTTGTTCAGTTCAATAGGGACAGCGGCAGAGTACGGTTGAACGAGAGCTGCCCCACATGTGCATATAACCTGTCGAAAAAAAACGTAGGTAGCGCATCGCCGTATTTAACAGCGCGGTGGTAGAGAGAGATTATATCAGTTTGGTGTGTTTAGCGCCAGCAGTGTCGCGTGGTTTCCCTCCCTACAGCGGCAGGCGCTCGGGAGCGCTCTCCGCTTCCTTCCCTCAAAGCTGTGCGGAGATTATTTTCTCATTTGAACTTTACTGTACTGAATGTTCCTATGCTATGTTAAGTAGCCTGCACCAGAAGTTTCACGCCTTAAAAATTATTGTGATAGAAAACGGAAAACAGTCTTCGGGCATGGAAAAATTTCTTAAATGCTATTTGTACGCAGACGTCGCTCATAAATACTGGGCAGTTTACAAATGACATCCATACGAATGGAGTACTGCGTTCTGTTTGGGAGCCTAGACAGACAAATAAATTCTTTTAGGAATAAATGTAGATGAAGTCTATTCCAAGTGCGTCTATTATGAGAAGTTATTCATTATTATGAACTAAGTGTAAAAAATGCTTGTGGTCAATGTCCGAACCTTATTCCTTATGTAGGAACATGATCTTGAAAGCAGAAATGGAAACAGTATTTTCTTTTGAAATCAAACGATTAGGTTATTTATTTATTTATTTATTGCAATTTCCCACGAACAACACTGTTCATAAAGAGAAATGTTACAAAATTAAATTTTGGCAGTTTGTAATGCATACACAAGTAACATAGAACACAAACACGATAACATACAGTGTTAAAAAATATAAAAGAAGGAATTTAAAAAGGCATTTAAAACATACAGTACACTTACATTTTTCATAATAGTAAGAGAGAAATTGACTACAGTTGCAAAAACACAAAATCATTTCATACCAGATGAGAAATTATTTAAAACATTTTGAACATATTGCTGCTATAAATTACAGTACTAAGGAAGGAAAATATTAAAAAGCAGTGTTTATAGACCAGTGGTTGTCTACTCCTCTAAACAGTGAGATATGTATCTACTCCCTTCACAAATATAATTGGGTTTGTCGCCCCCGTATAATTATCTTACAGTTTGTAACTGTATGATGTACTGAGTTCACAGGGGGATTATTCAGTGTTTGTAAATACATTGTTGCTGACAGCTCAGAAAAACCGTAGAAAGTCGTGGCTAGTTTCTTTCAGATAACAGCAATAATCTTCAAGTTTTTTATTTTTTTTAACTTTCCATCGTAGGTTCTTCCTACTAGGCACGGGCCCCTGCGTCCAGCCATGCATATGACTTGATGCACCATAAACTAAAGATAAGGTAAACCACTTATTCGTCTTCTGCGTATGTGCCCAAATTGACCTACCTTAAAGGAACACAACTGTCAAAGTCACATGGTCAACAGTGATAAACGGGTTTGTTTATATCTTAATTTTTTAACGATAAGCACTATTATATTTAAAAAATACTTTTACCAGTTTGAATTTAATCAAACTGCATTACAAATTAGTCAGAGGAAATATAAAAATACGAGGGTTATTCGGAAAGTAAGGTCCGAATTGCCGTAGCTAATCGAATGTCGCGCGAACATTGTAATGCGCATGCGCACCGACTCCCAGCATGCCTTGCTCATCAAACGACGCTATTTTTATTGGTATTGTTGCAGTGTGCTGTTTACAGTGTCAGTTAAAAATGTTTAAAACAATTGATCAGCCCACTGACTGTGAAATACGGCCAGTGATTCGATTTTTGACAGCAAGGAACGTTTCAGCAGCGGAAGTTCATCGACAGATAAGTCAAGTGTATATCCCCAATACGATGAGTGACAGCAAAGTGCGTAAGTGGGTGAGAGCTTTCAAGGATGGACGGGAAAATGTTCATGATGAACCGCGATCAGGCTGACCATCAGTGATCACAGAAGATTTGGTCAAAGCCGTGGACGAAAAGATTCGTGAAGACCGGAGATTCACAATTTCAACTTTAGCATTGGAATTTCCGAATGTGGGTAGAACAACTTTACACAAAATTGTCTCTGAAAATTTGCAATTTCACAAATTGTGCGCACGTTGGGTTCCCAGGCTGCTTACTGAGGAACACCAAATGAAAAGAATGGCTTGTGCTCTTGATTTTTTGGACCGATATCATAAGGAAGGTGATCAATTTTTAGAGAAGATGAAAGGTGAAAGAAGCAATTACAGACTGGTTATCCTCACAGGTGGCAGACGTCTATGACATAGGCATACAAAAGCTTGTAGAACGTTATGACAATGTTTAAACAAATATGCAAACTATGTAGTAAAATAGAGAAACATGTAAGGAATTAAATAAAAAAAGTTTTTTTGAAAAAATCTGTGATGGTTTATGTTTTATAAGAAATCGGACCTTACTTTCAGAATAACCCTTGTATCACAAAGCATTTGTTTACTAAACAGTGTTCTAACCTCAAATCCAATCCACGCCGTTTTTGCTAGCCGTAATGGCAGAAAAGCTGTTCAATTTTGGGGCACGGAGACTGGTTGTGCACAACCAGCGAGATCAGTCTACCTAATTTTTAGGCCAATGTCACACGGGCGCTTAAAACAACGCGCATGAAAACTGACGCGGCGCTGCTCTAGTGCGTTTTGAAGCTATTGTCCGTGAGGTTTGGACCAAGCAACATGGACATGAGAGTCCATAATGCCGTATTCTGTCATTACGTGTGAAATTTGCATAAAGCGAAGAAAATACGACGCAGACATTATTGGGTACATCCTTTGATAAGTGATCGGTTACTGACAGGACATTTCTATCTGAAGCTCCCAAAACTACTTGAACACCTTTTATAATTACTACAGGATGTCTAAAACATCGTTTGAATATTTGCTGTGGAAAATAAGACCTAGTCTTATTCGGAATGTCATCAATATGAAATGCTCGTCTTGACATTGAGGTAAGAATGTAATATGCATGTATCGATTTCCCATATTTTAATATTCTCAATCAATAGTATACTGCAACAACATTGATTGTCCAAGGTACAGTTAGCTGAAGAAATATTGGTATAAACACTTTCCTTGTTTTTTAATTACGTAAGTGTTCAAAACATGATAACATGACCAATTAAATAAAGTAAGTCATTTGTTTCTTCACCACTGAAATCAACAAGTCTTAGGTTACTTCCTCTGGATGCAGCTGGCGAGAATTGTTGTACTGGTGTGCCTGGGGAGTGTGTCTGAGGTTCGCGGGCTATTTGGCAAGTGTACCTGAAGGATATTTGATGAGACTGGGCAAGGGGTGTTTGCGACTGTATGTGGGGTTGGTTTGATATTATTGGTGGTTGGTGTGGTTGAATAGAGGTTTGTTGAAATCGGAGAAGGGGTTGGAAAGCCTGAAAGTTTTGGAGATACGGATGTAAATCTATTTGATGAGGTTCGTTGAAGGCATGCTGAGGTTGGGTAGGTTACCGATATGGTGTTGTATTAACCGTAGAATAATGTGAAGAAGGCAAAACAGGCGATGGAGGCTGATGAGTATGTGATGATTGAGGATACACAAACAGTTGTAATTGCTAATAACCTGCATCCTAAATTGAAATTATTGAGAGGCATTCACAGTTTTCTTACAGTTGGGAGCATTGTTATAAAAAAAGACATGTCCCCATAATCATCGTAGGCTCTTTGCTGGCTCTTCATTAATTCTGAGGCTCTCTATAGATAAGAGGACAACTCGGACTCGATGCTAGTCACCGACTTTCGTTTCTGAGCATATGTTTTCTAGGTGCAACTGCTGTTGGCGGATTCTCAGTTTCATTTGTACTAAGACTAACTGGCTCACTTGTATCGGCGTTGTCTATGTCTGTAGTTACACCAACCGAACTTTCCTGCTTTTCACGTAATTCTAGAAGTTTATCGAGTAAACCTAGTTTGTCTGCATAAAAATACTTATGAAAGAGCTTGCTTCCTGATCCACTTTTCTTTGGCTCCTTTTCTTTCTTCTTAGCTCTTATGTAACCACGGTTTTCCACTTAGAAGGGACAGCCTTTCCTGAAACAAAAGAAAAAAAATGCGTTTTTATTTGAATTTATTATAAGGTGCTGCGTCCAGTTTTATGGGGGTGGGTTCGAATCCCACGTGTCACAAAAAAGGTAGCCGAAATTCAAATGCAGTTGTACTTAGTAAGGATGGTTTATGTCCTAATCAAAACATTACTAAATAAAGTACGATAAAGACATCGATAACTGAGAACTTCTTTTTCAGGTACCTTGCATCTGGGAACAGCTTAACCGATGTAGTTGAGAAATACAGTATCGGGCGGTCTACAGCGGGGAATATAGTGCGTCGAGTGAGTACTGGTGCTTGGAATGCCATGGAAGAAGAATGCATCTCACGTCCTACATTTTCCCCACTCTATAGGCGCCATAGACGGCAAACATATAAGAATAGTTAAAACCTACAATTCTGGTTCTCTGTTTTTCAATTACAAACATTTCTACATTGTTCTGCTTGTATTAGCAGATTCTAACTATCGTTTCATTAATGTGGTCATAGAATCATATAAAAAGAATTCAGAGTCAAATATTCTTAAAAATTATTCCCTGTGGAGAGGATTAACTCAACAAACTCTTGGTGTACCTAAGCCGCGACATATTTCTGGTGTTGCGTCACCTATGCCTTTCGTTATTGTTGGAGACGAAGCATTTGGTCTAACTTTTTGCTCACGCCTTACGCGGGCAATCATCATCAGACACAAAGAGGATTCTCAACTATCGCCTAACATTGGCACGCAGGTATGTAGAATGTACTTTCGGGATTCTGTCCAACAAATGGAGAATTTTCCATAGACCTTCAGACATCAGTGTGGATTTCGCGGACGACATTGTCAAAACCTACTTTTTTTTGCATAATTATGTCCATGATCGTGATGGCTATCATGTCGACGATACATTAAATGTTATCGGATTTGAAGATACATCAAATTCAGAAATAGCCAATACTGTGAGCCGGAATAATATTCAGACACTACGAGATACATGAGATACATGTACCGATTATTTCGTCAGTGAAAATTGGGAACTATCGTGGCAATACAGGGCAACAGCAACGCAACGTAATTTGCAACATTGATGTATGCAGAAACCACGTGCCACATTACTGTTTTAAGGGCAAAGTAGGTACAGTCACAACCGCAAACGCTGTTATGACAAAACACATGTGTAAAATTTTCCTGCGTTAGTTTTGCGTAAAGTCTATGCTACTAGTACCCACACACTGAGGTAAGATTGATTACAGACTACACATACATTCGAAATAAGAATGAACAAGCTATTCATTGTATCATAGTTACTAAACTCTGTATAAGATAGTGACTACAAAACTCTTCACTTTCAAATAACATAGTGCATTTTGTAGCAAATGCGACGAAGCAGACTTTGTTTTGAGATCAATACGGAACATTTTACAATGTATTAACGAAAGAGCCATGCTACGAATTTTAATTTTGTAATCATTAACTTATTATTTTTAAGGAGCATTTATAAACGTACATGTTTAAGCTACAATTGCTATAAAATATGAGTGTGTTTAGATTTGTTTCCATTGAATTATAATACATCTTTTAAATCTATGTTTTATTCTTTAAAATATGGACCTTTATTTCTGAGAACCACACACTTATCCTTTGAGTGTAAATAATGATTCACTTACCAAATACAATTTATTTTTCTTTTCTTTTTGGGTCTAAATGATTAAAAAGGCTCCGGCATACTTGTCTCCGACCTTCTAGCTTCTTATTTTTGTCTTTATACGTCTCAGAAGACGAATCCCACAGCTCAGGGTGTGTTGACACTTGTATAATCAAACCCTGGACTTCAAGATCCATTGTACCTGGTGATAGGACGCGCGCCCTTCTTCACGCCCGTCTGAAAACTGCAGTATAATCACGCAGGTCTCAGCACGCGCGTGTCACGCCGCGTCATGAGGGGAACGCGCGATGATTTCAGGATGCGCGTGTTTCACGCACGCCGATTTCGACGCGCGTGCTCGTGTGACCGCTTCCATACACTTCATGCAGACTCATGACGCGCGTGCTGTCGCACCCGTGTGACAATGGCCTAAGAAACTATGACGCCGTATCATCACAAAGCTGCCCTGTGATGCGTGAAATGGAAAGTCATACAGTCAGTGAGAATAAGATTGTGTATGATTGTGTGCGCGCCTGCTTTAATGTGTGTGTTTGTTGGTCGTGTTTTTTAATGTATACATTTAAAGTAGAATAATTTTTAAAAAATAACAATTTTTTTTCCAACAAAATATTTAATAATTAAAGAGAATTTCGTCAGGTTTTGTTATTCTTGGCATATGGTTCCACAGGTGCCGGTAAATAAAATGTAACTTTTGAAATGAAACAATGAATAAAAATAAGAAGTTTGTATTTAACACACATTTCGCCAAATATTGTTGTCGCCAATGCAACTATGTTTATGCTGCTTCAGTTTAGTGGTTTGGAGGTCGTCGAAGCAACTGCCACACTCCATGGTGACAGCGATTGACGTCACAGTTTAAGGTTGAACGATAGGAAGTCACTATACTTGTATTGCAAGTGTAATAGGTATATTAAATGGAATTACCATCAAAACAAATTGTTAATATTTTATATTAAAATAAAGGGCGTCAACAGACTTTAATGTGGTCGCTAATCAAGATTGTGGGTGTCCAAGAAGAACCGTAGAGCATGGGAAATATTTAATATGCTCTGGAGTTTTAAAATACACTAACGTTTGTGAAAGATGCAACACCAAGAAGGATACATGTGATTGAAATGAACTTTATACCACAGATTAGGTGCGTGACAATACATGCACAATTGATTAGGATTAAATGATTTTGATATTTTGTTGATATTTATCCTTAACAGGGATATAGGGGCGTATACACCCATCCTCAGTGGTATTCTCGTTCCAATGACCCGACGACAAAAGACATCGCCCACGGACTACACTGTCCTATATCGGCTGCGTTGTCCCCGTTTCCTGGCCGGTGGAGGGGGTTCTGTGGTTTGCGATTTCATAACTAATTTCAGCGATCACGGCCCGTGTCTTGGATAAATAAGTGAAAGTGTGATCAAGCAGGCCGCTCAGTTAAGGGCCTGACTACAACTCGTAACAACATGCTCTCTGTCCTTGTGAATTCAGTATGGTGTGAAGCCCTCACATGCTGCAATCAGAGTCCCTAAACGTCGTGGCATGGAATCAAAGAGGAACTGGATGTGATCCTGGGCAATCTCCCTCCACGCGGTTTGTATGCGAGTCCACAAAGCTGGAGGTCCGTGTCGAACAAGTCACCGACCAACCATATCCCAGACATGTTCGATGGGCGACATGTCAGGCAAACGTGCGTGCCCTCAATACGTAGGAGTCGAGATCGCATGTTGTATCCAATGGCGTCCCAAACCATCACACTTGGCGTGTGTCCGCTATGCCACTCCACAATGCAGGCTGCCAGATTGCGGTCACCACTGTAGCGTCTAACACGTATGCGGCCATCACTGTAGAACAGGCTGAAGTGGTCCGAAAACAGTACATTTGGCCACTCAGCACGTCAGCGACGGCGTTCACGTGCCCACTGCAGTCTGGTGCGTCTGTGATTTCTCAACAATGGAAGTCGACGCAATGGCATGCATACCACAGTTCAGTCTGCAGCAGACGGCGTCGAACCGTCGACGCAGACAGGTCCACACCTACTGCAGTGATCCAGTGTCGAGCCAACACTGTACGGTTGTACGGTGCATTGCGGCCATGCGGACAAGATGGCGGTCATCCCGTGCTGTGCTCACATCACGTGGTCCAGTACCTGCTCGTCGCTGGATACGACCCTCTTCTATCCACTGGTGCCACATACGCATCATTGTCGTAGCAGCATGCCCTGTACGGGCCGAAATGACACGGTATGACAAACCCGTTTCCCGGAGACCGATCATTCTGACCCGTTCGAACTCACTCACATGCTGATATGGCACCCTTTGACGTCGACGAGGCATACTGGCACTTTCTTACATTTCGTTTGACGGCTATTCACAAACTGAGTTTGGCGTAACACTGACTTTTCCGGTCACACAAGAAAGGGCGCTGCTAGGCTTTCGTGTACGTCATCTCTCTGCAATCGTAATCTATTGCTAGTACACTGTTCTGCACATCCTCCGAGTTTCGATTCATTCGGACCATTTTTTCTGGGTGTTGCAATTTTCACAACAATGTATTTTTAATGCAACTTGCATTAACAAATTTCAGAATGGCTACTACTATATTCAGTAACTACTGTAATTTTGTACATATTTCTTTAAAAAATGTAAGGAAATACATTATAATTATAATGTCACAGTCAAGGTCACCCTTAGTCAAGGTTAAGGTCGGCAACAAACGATAGGGCTTATGTTCAATGAAATGATTACACAACATGTACCAGTTCAGTGGAATAGTCATTTCCTACTATACACACACAAAAAATTAGATTATGGCATGCTAATGAACTAGGCTCCAAGTCTGGTAGGAGTCGCCTCACCCGAGGTGCTCCTTGCTTTACGTCAAATATAACTCGGTGAAAGCTTGCATAATCTTATACTAAACTCTGTTACTAACCTTTTTGACGTGAATACGTCTTTAAATTTGCAACCATAGTGGGCAATCCAGAAAATCTAATGATAACAAAATCAGGGGATACAGTTGGCATTGCAGCTCCAAATCTATTGTAAACATCTAAAATTCAATTACACCACTCGATTGCCAAAGGATTAAAGAATTTGTTTCGTTGAGTGAGGACTGCAAAGCGTCACGCGCGGCGGGGGTGGGGCACCGCCATTTTGAGTTCGTTTCGCCGCGTCTCATAATTTCCGCGTAGTATAACTTTTGGCGCGGAGTAGCTACGACGCTCGTTTAAGTTTTAATCAACAGATCTCGTCGATATCAATCGATTGAGTGTATAAAACATTTGTGTGGCGTGGTGATGGTGAAATTTTATGAGTTTAAAGTAAAAAAAATTGAAAACCTAACACAATGTCGGCCTATACTCGTCAAAAAGCCAAGTCGAAATACAAAAATTATATACGGTTGGAAAGAGCATCTCAAGAGAAATCCAGTGATACCCATGAAACCCCATATGATCGAGTGAAGCGGTGCCGGGAACGTAAAAACCTAGACGTATTCACGCAAAACAAACGGCCGTGTCCCTGACACAGCTATACCCCATGTTTTTTGTCCTACATATCCCATATTATATTGTGTTTTAAGAATGTGTGATTAGTCATAATTGGTCTTGCATGAGCTTATCTAACTAACATTCGAGACGTCGAGGGCTGGATCGCAGCCTAGTGCATCCCCGGTAAAGGACAGGCATGCACATGTGTTGGCCACCTGCTCATATCTGTGCGGTCTCGGCTTACTATAGGGAAACAAGTTGAATGCTGCCAGCATTCAGAGTATTTGTTAATTAAACGTGAAAATGGCGCATCGCATAGCAATCTTGTGGGTATAAGTGTATAACAATAAATGGAACAGTCAGTCAAATATATTTTAATAATTATATTTGTAAATAGTTTTTCTTCAATTTAATTTTTAACTAATCCAAATTAACAACTCGGTCACTGACGAACATTTGTAAACAGCTTTTCTTCCTTCTGAAGTTGAGCAAATCCTAACAAAGTCAGCCCACAGACAAACGTTTTAAAAGTATAGTGGGAGTTGTTTCAAGTCAAGATATTTCACCAATTTTTGAACATTTGGTAACCATAATAGATGCCAGACGTCTAGTAGTACTTTATGATTTCCTAATTCTACGAGTACATAGTGCCTGTTTTTGCATTTGTTTACACTGACGAATTATTAGAATTATTTTTGTACCCCATTCAAGTGCATAAATTTAAATTGGAATGATAATTTACAATATTATTAACAAAGTAAAAAGCAATTTTTTATGTTTCATATATATATATGTATGTATGTGTGTGTGAGAGAGAGACAGAGAGAGAGAGATAGTGTGTGTGTGCGCGCGTGCGTGCGTATGTGTATGCTTTTCTGTTAGGCGGCCCGTTATATACAGTGGCTCACATTAATATTCGGCCAACTATTATTATCGCAGTTTCATGGCCTTATGTTACATTAGTAATGAAGATAAACATCAATCATATTCCACAATCATTCTTGTGTGCTTTAAATGAAATATAGCGGTAGCCAATAACGAAAATGAGCAATGCAACTTAACAAACAATATGATTTTGCCATCCCATGCTGCATAAGTACGCCACTTTAATATTCGGCCATCATCATTCAAACACAAACATAATCCTCTTTGCAAATTAAACAAACATTAATTAGTACCTGGTGGCATGGCCATTCTGTTTATTTACTTCTCGCAGGCGTTGTGGCATAATAGCAATTATATTCCTGGTACATTCGGAGCCAATCTTACTCCATCATTCATTGAATTTTTTCTCTAATTCTTTTGTGGACCTAATTGTTGTAGTACGCAGTCTTCTTTTGAGTTCATCCCACAGATTTTCTATGGGATTCAGGTTGGGTGATTGAGGAGGTGTGTTAATGACTTTGGGACAGTTATACAAAAGCCAGCTCTTGACAATGTATAACTTTTGTTTTGGGTCATTATCTTGGTAGAACTTAAACGTGTTCCTAATGCCCAGATTATCATTCCTCTTGTGTAGTTTACTTAACCGGAATATTCTGAACGTATGGATTCATGTTAAAGAACCAATCACAACGTTTCATTATGTAAGTTTCCTTGTGTGAACTCCTATATTTGTTCACCTGGACAACACAATGCATAAAAAAATTCTACGTAATTTTTATGCTATGTCTAGTTGGTTTTGCAAGCTATGTTTGATATATGGGGTTATATTGTGTCAATAACATGATGTACAACCAATTGGTGTTAAAAAAAATATTAGTTCATTTACTGATGTACTTATAATAATGAAAAATCTATTTTTACAGTACTTTGAATTTGTACAATTGCCTTTAGAACAATGTCACAGAGTTCTTATCAGCGAAATGTATTTTCCATTTTGTCTATAATTGAGTTGGAATCAATAATGAATTTCCTTGACCTTTGAATACTGATGCTATTAGTGTATCATATCAATCTACATATATACAAATTTCATACAAGAATCAATAAGTTTTTATGTAATGCACACGTGATTTACGCATACATTTATAAATGCATTAACACAATTAACAATAACTTTAGCAATGACATAACATGAAAACGTCTGATTGGTCAATTGAGGCCATAATGAGGCGTCATACGAAAGACTTGACATAGGTATGATGACATCTTACACGAAAATAAACATACTTGAGACAGTTTGCGATCGTGTAGTTTTAGTCGTTGTCGCTGAAGTAGCAAGAGAAAAAAACTAGATGATATTTGACATAAGTTTCCATAACCTCGCGAAATAAACACTTTTACGACAATAACGTTGATTAGAGACAGTCTCTTCTATATATTATTATAAAAATATTAGCGCTTTGCAAATTAGTCCAAGATCGTACACTCTAAGAAATCGTTGGTATATATACCACACCAGTGTATATACATAGTGAGAAAGAGCGGGCAGTAAAGTTTTTTCCCGTACAACCATGGTAGCTTTCCTACATTTGCTCAGGAGACAGCATAGGGAGATGACCAATCACGTCTTGTAATGACGCTAGGCATTTTATATTTGCTGCCAATATATGGTAGTATTTCCATACAACTTTCATTACAGTTTAGGTGGTTTTATTATGGAAAACCACTTTACGAGAGACTTTTCTGTTACTTAATTATATTGTACGTTTGAAGTTGACGTACACTATAGGTCAATATGACCTAGCAGCTATCTGTGAATTACTTAACCTGTAGTGAACTGTTTGTACATTATATGCAGTGTAGCGTTGTGGTTAGCATCGTTACTTTCGACATAGAGACATACTGTATTTGTGAGTTCGAGTTCGTTTTTGCTGTGGTGTATGTTTGTTTTATTGTACGATTGTTTTGTTTACGTGTTAACGTACTAGTTATTTTCATTTTTTTCTTATCACAATGCATGTAAATTATAAAAAACAATTAATTTATTATCTAGGGTTTATATTCACATATCCATTTATTGCGAAATAACATTTAGTTGGATTCTATTGTCTGAATAAAGACAAGGCACTGCATGGTGGTTCGTGTTGTCCGTCTCGGGTTGTCACAGTGTGTGATCTGCTTGTTACTTACAGTACTTATAAATGTCTGGCAGGCGGCACGTATTTGAGATGAACATACATTGAGTACGGTCATGTACAAAAATATTTTTGATGGAGACATAGTTCATTGCGATTGTTGCACGATGTGCTCGATACTTAAATCTGCAGATATATAAGACACACATATGTTTAGTAATTGCGTATCATGTTGTATTTGTTCCTGTGAAATGGTTGGCCACTCTAGGGGATCGAACCTGCAATACCTTATTTTCAAGGATGATGCACTGTATCCAGTGCCGTCAGGGTATATGAGTTATTTCCTATAAAATTTCAATAGCATATGTAAAAAGTAAGTATGTTTTGTCAAGGGTGGTGTAATAACAATACTTGTAAGTGGCGAGTTGCTTTCTTGGTCGTTAATGTATACCATGAACGGAAAGGCAGGACAGTCTTTGTGGTCTGTACTTCCATTGAGTTAACATCGATAGCTACGAGATGCACTCGCGGCCTCCAGGTCTTCTGTGTATGAAACAGATACACCAGTTTTTTTTGTCAGTTAAACCTCTTCTCTTTATGTTTTGGATCTTCTAAAAGTAGAGTACATACATATTTGAAATTAATGTGTGTGTATGTGTGTGTGTGTTGCGATACCTTCTTACTATTCATTACAAAGTTCGTACATTTAATGATATTTCTATATTAATAAAAACTTTGTGTGGCCAGCGATTCATGGGTAATTCGTTTCGTAATGTGCTTACATAACGTGTTTCGTAATGTGTACGTATTCAAAATAAGCACATGTACTATTTGCTTTTATAATTTTTTTTATATATGTTTACCTCAGCGCATAGTGATGACATCTCTCTTGCATAACTAATGGTTTTAATGTATGTTGTTTCGTATATGCCTACAGTTCTAGCACTATAAATGGTGTGTATTCAACGGGATAAATTGTTACCATGTACTGTATAACTGAATTCCTCTCGTGAAGAGAAGAGCATGTGTGACTCGGCTTGTATGTCACCCTGTAGTCTGACGCATCTCTCTCGGTTAGTATTATATGCCATCCCTTCAATTTGGCGAAACCTGGGGGCAGTCTTACAGATTCCCAAGATGTTAGTTGATCGCACAACGTCGGTCGAGTCGGATGCGTTCTTCTGCTAGTGTTGTAAGTGTTGGCTGTACTCTGAATTTAACGGTTTCGTTTCAATCGGTTCGCAAGGAAGTAATTTGCTATTCTGTTGTACTAACCAGGACGGTCTGGTCTTGTCTAGCATCGTATAACACAGCGTACAGCAGACGACGCTCGTGTAATATGCGACTGCGCTGGTAGGTAAGTGCTAATAACCGTTTCCCTTTAGATGTTATCGTTATACCTGTTGCATTAGTGTGTAGCAGTGTTATCCTCTTATCGTTCCTGCACTTCACGGTGGTAATTTTTTCACCAAACATAACGTGCAGCGCTCGATACTATAGCAATATACACTGGTTGTTTGCTTTTAACTGTTTGTTTTTATGATTATTATTTTTTATATCTGTTTACATAGGCCCGTAGCAGTGGCGTCTCTCTTGCGCGACTAATGGTTAATATGTATGTTGTTTTGTGTTAAGCAAAGGAACACAATCTTTACAAGTCGCGTAATGTGTATCGTACTTGACACATTGTAGGCCTACTCATTTTTGAGGTTGTCTCTTGTGACCATTCCTTCTTTCTCATGTTGACGTGATAGCAACACTGATATCGCTATTATAAGCTGTGGTTCCGTCGGCTATTTTTATATGTATAAATATTGTGACTCGTTATGACATTATGCTCATGATGTACTTGCGTATATGCCAGTCCTTTATTGTTTTTTATGTGACTGATTTTATGTGTACAGAACGGTTTCATATCTTTTAGACTCGGTTTCCCCGACCCTCGCGTTAGACTGATTACGTTTATTTATATTAATGCGTACATGTTGTAATGTAACCAGCGACTATGTATGTCTTGTTATCGGTGCAATTGTATACCCTTTATTTTTAAAATATATTGCTCTGGCTCTTAAGGATTACCATGCTAACGATGACTCGGGCCGCCGGCCCTTGTGTTGAACTGATGGTGGTCGTTTATAATAATATATATATTTTTTACAGTTATCCACGACTATGTACGTCATACACACAGCACATTTGTATATATACCTTGATTTTTCCGCATATAATTGTTTTTTGTGTGTTACCCATGCTAACATTTATTTATGTATATATTTTCACATTTATGTATACAGCCTGTATGTCGGTGGGCGAAGGGAGGCTAGCTGTCGCTGAAGGGGATCCGAGTTGGTAGACACCTGCGATAGCAGACGACGAGTGCGTGCAGGCCGATGCGTATATGTGAACTATTTCAGACCCTACACTCCTACATATAACGGATACTTTGCGACGTGCCTGTATGTATAACTTTATTTTCTTTACATGCGTGGATGGTTGTTACATGTTCCCAAACTTCAAAGGTTTGGAAATGCTGACCAACTATATTTTATAAGTGTGCTTAGGGCATACTTGCCCTGCGGCCCTTTTCGTCGTCAGGGTGATGCCTATTGTATGAATTTGGTGAATATATCTTTAACAGTTCGGAAATTACAGCCAACTATGCTTATAAGTAGGCTTATGACATACTTGATGCACGTAAGGTGCGACTCTAGGCTAGCGTGCGTGGGCAGGTTTCACTCCGTTTCACACGGGTGGAATGACAGAGCATGAGACTCGTCCTGCCAGATGTCAGGTGAAATGAGACCAGAAGGAGTATAAGAAAACCAGGGTGGAATGACAGAGCATGGGACTCGACCACCGCCAGGACGCCAGGTGTAAAGAGACCAGAAGGAATATGAGAATACCAAGGTGGAATGGCAGAGTATGAGACTCGTCTCCCGCCAGGGCATTAGGTGAAAAGAGACCAGAAGGAATATGAGAAAACCATGGTGGAATGTCAGAGCATGAGACTCGTCCCCGCCAAGACACCAGGTGAAAGGAGACCAGAAGGAATATGAGAAACCCAAGGTGGCAGCAGATGACGGTGATGAGGGAACATCCAAGATGGAGGGCTCGGAAGGCAAGAGAGAGGAAAGGTTGAATGTAAAGGATACCGGAAAGAATATGAGAAAACCCTACCAAGGGATATAATTGATGGGAGACGAAGGTCTACGAGAAAACCCCCCAAGGGATAAAACATACGGGAGACAGGACGGAATGAAAAATAAAAGACAAGAGAGAAAATAAGGGAGACCGGAAGGAATGTGAGAAAATTCCCTTCAAGGGATAGAACGGATAAGAGAGAGAGAGGCAGGAAGTAATGAGGGAGTATGATAAATAAGAACAAGAGAGAAAATAAAGGAGACCGGAAGGAATATGAGAAAACCCCAAGGAATAGAACAGGCGAGAAAGAAAGGACGTGGGTGAGAGAGAGACTGGAAGGAATGAGAGAAGTTGCTTGACAGGGCAATTAAATCGAACATTTTTCAGACAAGATGGATGGTGCTCAAGGCAGAAAGAAATAAGGGAGCATGATAAATAAAGACAAGAGAGAAAATAAAGGAGGCCAGAAGGAATATGAGAAAAGTCCAAAGGATACAGCAGGTGAGAGAAAAGTGGGTGGAAGATAGGCTGGAAGGAATGAGAAAAGTTGCTTGACAGGGCAATAAACTGGAACATTCTTCAGACAAGATGGATGGTGCTGGCATAGAATGACAGAGTGTAAATGTCAGCGTAATCCCTCAAACTATCAACCCCTCATCACCAAAAAAGGAGTCACTTAGCCACATTGTCGGGTCATGCTATTTTCGGACTGAGTGACTCATATAAATATTGATAAGAGAAATTTCTGCGGGAAATTTTTCTGGTTTTGAAGGGAAATCGGGAAATGTTGGGCATTTTTAAGGGAAGGAGGGGAAATCTGAGGGGGGAAAAGGGAAAACGGCTGCCGCTAACGAGGAATGACGGAGCAGGAGGTTACCGCGTGACATCATCCAAGATGATCACTGTGGCGTCGCGGCTCCGCATCCAGCATCCAGGTTCGTTAGAAGTCCCATTTTATAACTACTAGTTTGCCCATGAAAAAGCTAGAAAAGTTCATGTGTAACTGCAAACAGTAGACAGATGGGTCATCACTTTATTAATATAAGAAAATGTAGTGAATAGGATGTTATTAATTTTATAGCCCAAGGGGACCGGAATTTATCTCGGCGGGCCTGAATTGATATATGCGCACTGTCCGGTTAAAAGCTGTCCGGTACAGACGTGTGTACAGTGAGCTCATACAGTGAACACATACGTCTGGATATCAGCTGATATTCCCGTCCGGCTGGAATCGGAGTAGAACCGGAGAACTACAAATTTAATTTTTGTCAGACGGTAATTTCCCGTCTGACACAGAACGGGCAAAAATCGGAGCGTGTGCAACGCATAGACTTTTACACATCGAGCTGGATACGCACAATTCGTCCCAAATCTTGGTGTTGAGCCATCAGTAAGGCCCAACGTTATTTCAACTAATGTCGAACACACGAATTGCATATTCCTTAAGTTATTTGAGTTTCACATGGCAATGAACTGACATCACATGCTGGTACACTAATCTCCGAAGGGAATTCCGTAGCACTATCGTCGCCTTGTAGACAAAGTTCCGGCTCGGCAGCTCTTCTCTCAGCAACAGCTGGACTGCTGACAGCTGCCTCAGCGAGAGAGAATATTGGACGACGATGGCGAAAGACTCGACAACGAAATTTATATATGGCGTGATGTCATTAGTCCCGACAACTTTTATCAATGTTTGGTGTAGAAGACACCATCTCTGATATTGCTGGCCCCCAGGTCGAGGCATTTCTAGCTTTGATAGGTCTTGTTTAAACCTGATTTATATAGTATGTATGGTGCTTGAATATTCAAACATGCAGAAAAAGACACCATGTTGTCGATGATTGGTAGAAATAACTACAGTTGTCAGCATGTGAACGGCGGTACAATTTTCAGGAAAGCCAACATCCTACAGGTTGGAGGGTCCCTTCTGTTATGGAAAAACGTGCGACAAACTCCATTGTTTCATTCCACTATTATTGTAATTTTTAGTGTTCGGTATTTATGTATGTATGTAGGCAACTATAGTATACCAGCAGTTACAATCAAACAAGAATGGTTGGGAATGGCATTCACATTGAAGTTCACTGATGAAATGTATATATATGTAGCCTGGAAAACAACTGAAAGCGTCAGAGCACTTTCTTTGTATTTATATCTGTATGTGTGTAAGTATTAATGCTGCGAGTTTCAGTAATTGGTGCAAGGACTAGTACCAGGAATATAGATGGTTTGTATGCACTTTAACTTCCACTGGAGCGTCACATCTTTGATGCCAGGCTCCAAAGCTTGAGGTATCGGGTTGTTTGTTCGTTGTCCGTTATTTCCCTCTCCAAACACCATTTTCAAATCTGCTGCGAGTTCCCCAGGGGGGAAGTTCAAACTAGTCTCAGATATGGCAGTGTATTTTCAGGAACTTGTGTAGCTACATGGAACTATATTCAACCTGTGTCATGTATTTCCATACCTTCGTGGTATTCACCCAATAACATTTTTGCTTCGAAATCACCATATAAATTAAATCGGGCATGTCAGTAAACTGATATAGCCGATGCGAGGACACAGATTCTGGATTAAGAGCCAGGGAAGATTGCACCATCACTCCTTCATACTCTTGTCATTTCTCATCAACATTTCATGTTCTGTTATTCAGGTCGGCAGCGATTATGTTGAAAGAAATTTTCCGAATTTGCCTTAAAATTTTCCGAATTTACCCCGGAAAATTGCAGAATCTCAATAATTTCACCAATTTCCCCTAAAACCCACAAAAACTCTCCATTAATTAATTTTACCTTCTTATTTCACTCATGTGTCAGCCCGTTTTCTACCCTTCAAAAATGCGACCAAGAGTGACACAAATTACTTGTACATGAATGCAGTTGCAGAAATGTGAAAAATCGCGAAAATGTAACCACACTCAGGTGCCAATAAGATACACATGTATAAGTACAAGTTAGGCAGTTACCTTTATTTTTTAACTATTAAAACTTAAGAAATATAGAATGTGACATATCTTAGGATGTGTGTTTTCGAGAATTTTTCCAATATGATATCAGAACCTATAATTACTCATTCTAAACCCTGTGTTACATTATTTCGGTACGATATTGGATTACATAGGTAAGGTATGCTATTCAGCTTCTTTTAAAGTAATTAGGGCATGCATATTAATAAAACAAAGCCTGAATATGGGTTAGTCGTCATTTTGTCTCAAGTCATGTTGTTATAAGCATAGTTTGGTCAATGTTTTGTTTCATTGTAGTAATTTAAATATTTATATCTTGCTTTTATATATCATTTACAACATTAAGAAATGCCACCTCCAATAATGCTTGTTAAAATATGTTTCATACAATATTCATTTAATAAATGTAGTGCTCCATTTATTTTTAATGTTGCATCCCAACTTAATCCAGGTGCTCCATAATACAAACTGTGATCTCATTTATAAGTTTTTGAGGCATACATCTCTAAAATTTTCTAATATATCAGTTAATAGTATTAGTACAAATATTGTTTCATATCTTCAATATCGAACTGCTCTCATGCCAGTTTTGCATGGCTATAGTGATATCAGGTTAGTAAGGTAAGTATATTGACGCATAGTGATGCAGCTAACAAACACTATGTCCTGGAAAACAATACTGCACTATTTTTAGCATTGCGCATTTTATCAGTCATCTTGATGTTCGCAGAGGCCATGAAAACCAAAGCTGGTGAAGGGGTCGAATATACGAAGCAGGAATGAGACGACTGATGTTCTCATAATGATAATTAACTGAATATGAAGCTTTCGCAGAAGAGGAGAATAGAGAACTAGTTGCCTTGGTTTGACAGTACCTAACAAATAACAAATTTCGCAGTAATGACACGACGTAGAGTGCACAAATACGATGGTTCTATGATTCCTCCCTGGCAAAGTTAAGTTTACTTTTAAACAACAAAAACACTTCTGAACTATGCAGATTATGCTTATGCAAAGATCCTAAACGATAATCTGAAACCGGTCTGAAATAATGTAGCGTTCATCGTTACTTCAGGCTCGCCAACAATATCATCTTACGCTCAAAATTTTAACAGAAACTCAATTCCATTTCTGCTCTCAGAAATCCTTAAGTCCTTTCCCCTAGCCTGTGCACTACAAAGTGTAAATGTACTCCTGGAACTCAAACCTATAATAATAAAAAGCAATATAGCTAGCACTATGTTAATATGCCATTCATATGCTAAAATGCAACGCCAGATTCCCGTATGTCTTAGTCCCTATAATAATTAATTAACATTTTCTGATAAATTGCGCTTACACCTTAACCAGTTTTCCACAAGGACTTTGTCGTCTTCTGTGCAGCCGAAGCTGAGCACCACGCCCCCATTCAGTAACAAATTTTTACTAAGCTCTCCATAAGTTTCCGATTATGTAGTCATTGACCATTCAGTAATTTCTTGCACAGCAGACCAGCATTTGTTTTTCTGCCGCCATCGTCCACTGCGCTGGTCGGGCTCATTTCGGTGACCTCCAATTTTTCACCTCGCTTCCTAACTCACTAAAACACACCTCACCTCGTCCACTTCCAGCACATGCCTCTCTCTCTCTCCTGTGCACTCCAGCAGAGATGCCACGAAACAGTGAAACACATGCATAATCTAACCTATATAGGTACGCGATCAAATAAGATGCACAGAGTGGTTCCACTTACTAAGGTTCAAGGAACACAGCACCTCACTCGAGGAAGACACCATCCCAGTCATATAAGAAATTACTAGAGCTAACACACTTGGCAATACTAAGATAACGAACGCCGAGAGTGATGCTTAAATGCGAAAATCTCTAAGAATATATAATTCTTGCTGATCGATTCAAGTAACTGACAAAGATCTTAAGAAGACAGAATACGAGAAGAACATTGAATATTTATTATAGGACAACTCAAACAAATTTGTTGGTGGGCTAAGACTATCTATCCCACATAAACGTGATGATTTCGAATGCTCCAGTGCTTATTCTCTTCGGATTGAGCACATTGAGTATCTTCATCCACTAATGCATATATTTTAAAACATTTTTTTGCATCTACATATTTATGTCATGTTCAAATATAGCTCAAATGTTTGGTACTCACGATCCATACGTTTCTGTAAAGACATAGCCTCCCTCTTTTCTGGGAAAGAGATAGCTGTGTACAGATGGGAAAATGTAAGTCTATCTGTGCCGAAAGAAAATAAACTCCCATTAAAACCGAAGAAGACACAGAAATAAAGGAATACACTTCTCCTCCTAGAAATCAATTAAATGTCTTTGTTATTTCTGAATGCCAGTATTATTTCGATGTAAATAAAGCTATAACAAGGAAATTTTATGCTTAGGTTGTAAAGTGATAATAATTCTACATTACTGCAATAGTATTTTAAATTTTTTTAATTTCCAATTATCTGTCAAGGCATGAACAAAATATTTATTACTTTTCTGTCAATAAAAAAGAAACCACTGACTTATGAGTAGTATATAAATGATTCTTCGGGGGCATGGGATCTGGCATCATATTATGATTTGGCTGCCATATTGTATAATGTCATGCCTGACAGTTCAAAATTTCCCTTTCTCCCCTCAAAGCTTTACGTTTTCCCTAAAAATGTTCCATCAAAACGTTCCTTTTTTCCCTCAGAATTTCCCATTTTTTTTAAGCCTTGAGGTTTACAGAGAAAGGTAGAAACCCAATTTTTGAAAATCGAAATGACTAACCCTTTAATTCGGGGGCTTCCATGATCATTTTGATCATTTGTGACCTTTTTCTTGACCCCGAGTGACAATAAAGTCAGCAAAGATAGAAAAAAATCTCAGAACATCGTAAATAAAATAAAAAATAACATTATTTAACCCCAAACATTACCTGAAATTCCTTATCCTTGACCCCAGGTAACATTGAACACGAAAAATCGAGAAAAATCGTAAACAATAGCAAAATGGAAAATAATTGCATTATTGACCACTACCACCAACTTGGATTTCAGTGATCTTGATTTTGATCTGGACATCCTTCTTGTACTTAAAAATTTAAAAAAAAAAATCACAAAAATTATTTTAAAAAATTGTAAAAATCGGGAAAAAAAATTTGTTATTGACCCGACCGCGATATTTGATTTACGCTACCATGACCTTAACCCAGTTAACCTTGAACACGAAAGAAACATAAAAAATTTGAGAACAATTTTATTAAACACCCAGGCCAAACTACTAACAAGACCGACCGACCAACACGACCCACAAACAAGACTGATTAGACCAACAAGGCCGACCTGTCATACCAAACAACCATACCGACCGACCATATCAACCTACCAGGCTGTAACAGTTATCAAGACCGACCAACTAAAAAAACAAAGGGAAAACCAATCAACAAGACCAATTGGGCCAACCAACCAAACTGTTCAACCTTTCTAAACACACCAGACCATCCAGCTAGACCGATCGACCGACTAGCACAACCGACCATACCAACCAACCATACGAATCATACCGATGCCCATACCAATAGACAATGTCGACCAATCTCGAAACAAGTCGCATAACATGAATCTCATTGCGAAGATCTTCGTGAAAAACTTCGTGAAACTGCTTGCTCATCGCAATAATGCAGCGAATAGAGTCATTATTATCGGAATATGAAGCGAAGCACATCGCAAACCACACCATAAAACAAGGCACGAGCTATGAAAACTGCCTCAATGCATGTTAGGAGCCATGTCGTGAACCAAGGCCCGAGCTACAAAAAAATGCTTAGAGGTATGTGGTGGGGTACATCGCGAACCAAGATATAAGCTACGAAAAAAATGCCTCCAGACATGTTGCCAGCCATTTAGCGAACCAAGGCTCTAGCCACGAAAAATGCCTCCAAAGCATGTCACGAGTCATGTGGTGAACCAAGAGTTGAGTTACAAAAAAATTCTTCAAAGCATGTCGCGATTCATTTCACGCTGGCTGGCTGTGGCCCAGCGAGCAAAGACGAGCTATAAGCAGTTAAATAAAAGAAATATATGGAGTAGTAAGTCAGTCGGACTGCCCGAGAAGTTCAAGGTACTTCCCGATGGTAAAGTACAGGCTCAAGTCCCACACAAAAAAAAATGTGTTTCAAAATATAAAAAGAAATCGTTATGTGAGAATTGCATAAAAAATTCATAATATTAGCCACAGTGGTCTCAAATCGCATAGCCTATTTCAAGTCCTTTAACATGTTGCGAATCACATATCAACCACATTACGAGTCTTGTCGCGAGTCATCAACTTGAGATGTCATTATAGCTATTGCCCAACGAAGTTCCAAGCCAGACGACTCGATACTGGAGAACAAACCATTGATACCACACGCTCGCGAGCATGCCCATGACTGACGATGTTGCGCCGTCTGATCAGGCTCGCATTGGCGACACACTCACCAATAACGTCAGTGCTCAGCAGCATGTCTCTCGTTTGTGAAGCACTTCATAAAACACTTAGCGAACCATACATCGTTTGACGAAAAATTTCTGGCACTGCTGTAGTGAGGGCCCGAAATTATACTCGCAGAAGACTTTATACCGTACATTTTAATGTAAACACATGTGAGCACTCTTGATGATTTTTTTTTGCTCGCAGTGCGGCATAGTCTGTATGGTTGGTTGACATGGCTGGTCGGTCGGTAAAACCATTTGGTATGGTAGGTTGGTATGGATAGTCTTGTTGGTCTTTGGTATGGTCGGTTGGACTAGTAGGTTTGTCTGGTTGGTCTTGTAGGTAGGTTGGTCTGTATATTCGGTTGGTCTGATAGGTTAGTATGACTGTTTAGTATGGTCTGTCTTATCCATTGTTTTAGTCAATTTTGCTGGAGCCAGTTGGGCAAAGGACAGTCTCGGCAAATATAAGTCTCGAAAGGTGTTAGTCTTGAGTGGAGTCAGTATTGGGTGGAGTCAGTATTGAAGTGAGCACGTGGAAAAGAAACAAAGACGTGCGGGTCCACACTTACCTTCCTTTCTCAAGGAAACAGCGTTTACATAAACTCCGACTTGGGGTGTATCTATTGTTTCATACCCAACAGACATCGCCACACGTTTTAACACTTCCTGCACTGTTTTATCGACAGCTATTTGCCTCGACAGTTATCTGCCATACAAAGCTTCATTTATTGTTATTTTCTAGATGTTGTTTAATAATACGTTGTTAAATATTGACATACGCTCAGAGTTTAGTATTTACTGTGCTTAACATATAACAACACCCTACTTTATTCAAGAAGGGGATGATATTATCAAGTCAGATTTTAATCGTTGTTCAACAATACACTATCCAAAAATATGTTAATTAATTTCCAGCAGTTTCAATAAATTTTATGTAGAAGCATTATATTTTCACGTATGCATGCCTCCCGCAATAATTACTGTAAGCCATAAGTCACATATATCTGTTATGCCTGTATTTCCGAGCTTGTAACATACTTTCATATATACACTGTGTGTGTGTGCCTCTCTCTCTCTCTCTCTCTCTCTCTCTATATATATATATATATATATATATATATATATATATACAGGATGTTCATATATATATATATATACAGGATGTTCGGAAATTAAACGCCCAAACTACGGGAGGTAATTCCTTATGAAAAATAAACTCGAAAATATACAGGACACCGTGTACCTAAACGGAATATTAAAGGAGATATGAGTCTGAAAATTGGGTTTTGAAAACGTACTTATGCCGAATGCATCGTACAACGCATACAAAGTCCGCAGCAAAACAAGTGATTTACGCTTCCCACGTTGCAGAGACACATGCGTAATGCTGGCCGTCCTCGGTCTGTGGGCACTGTTCGGCTTGAGCGTATCAACAGCGTGCACTCCACTAGTACACGCTCCATAGCGCGCCAAATGGGCGTGTACTATTCAACCACGTGGGACTTCTGTGGGTACATCGCCGCCATCCCTACCTCTGGCAGGAAGTACAAGGCATTCAGCGAAAATACGTTTTCAAAACCCAATTCTCACAGACTCATATCTCCTTTAACATTCTTTTAAGGTATATGGTGTCCTATATATTTTCGACTTAACTTTTCATTAGGAATTACATATATACACACATATACATATATACAGGATGTTTGGGAATTCGATACATTAGTTTTAAGGGATCGTAGGCTATACCACCAAGACGATCATTTTTGACATAGGAACGTGTGGCCGGAAACATTTTCCTGCAGTGCTACAGGCGCGGAACGCACAGCGCACATTTTAAACTTGGCGCGCGCGTGGCGCGGGCCCTTGCGGCGAATGGACAGCTCTGGTAACACCTTTCCGCCACAGCAGCACTGCCTTGCGCCTCGTCGTAAGCGAATACCATGTCTGCATACTCCACATACGCAGACGCCTGTGCTGCAGTCACCGCCATCATTATATTCGCTCGTCCGACACATCAACCAGCACCAAATGCGGGGGCTCGCTACTCGCTGCAGTGACAAGCACTGCTACACGTCCGTGGTCTTGGATTACGTCAGCGCCGTCCGTTCGCTGGGCGCCTCGCACGCGCCAAGTTTAAAATGTGCGCTGTGCGTTCGGCATCTGTGAGACAGCAGAAAATCATTTCCGATAAAATTTAATTCCCAAATAGCATACACACACACACACACATTGATTCAATGTGTTGAGATAACCTATAACCAAGCTTAAATTAGTCTGAGTAGCTTTATTTGGACTCTGTACGAACTACATATGGTCAAAATGTAGCCAGTCCCCACCTCACTTTCCTATTCGTCGATAGGGGTCGCGATGGTATAGTGATCAGACTACTCGCCTCCCACCTGTGTAAATCGGTTTAGATTCCCCGCGGGGTCACTCCCGGATTTTCGTATGAGGGAATCGTACCAGACGATACCGCTGGTTGGCGGGTTTTCTCGGGGATATCCAGTTTCCCCCGTCCTTGCATACCAGCGTTGCTCCGTACTAGCCTCACTTCACCCTCATCGGCTCTCAAGGCCCCGCTGTTAACAGCCGCCCAAATATTACACTCGGTCTTTCTCCTACCCCATTATCGAGCTCTCGGGTGGGAATCTGAAAGAAGGAAGAGAGGCGACAGCTGACGTAGTGTGTGCGAAGAGAATGTAAAAATAGATTTTTTAAATTAATTTTATTTATAAGTACAAAGTTAATTGTGGCAAAACAAATAACTTTAAATTATTTCTCATAATTACAAAACACAATCACATAATTTTCATGGAAAATGATTCAAATCATTGTCTTTTTTTGGCCACAAATCATTGTATTTTTGCACATAGTATAGTTTAACGGAGGTGGCATAGGATAGAGACCACATGTGGAGGGAGGAATGCATAAAACATATCTCGAAAATTAAAAAATTTCGATTTCGCATCTGATTGCATATTAGTTACTTGTGAGACGTCGGATGTTTTTTTTTTTTTTGCGTTACTGCCTACACCATACCGATTACCTTATTGGATATTTCGTGACTTTGATTAATCATTTCTCGTCCTTTAGAGGTATGTACACTAGTGGAAATGCTTTGTAGAACACCTAGTAACCATCGTCCAATCCAAACGAGTTTTATATCAGAAACTATTCATGTGTAGAAGGTACTCTGATCGTAAGTGGAAAGGCGCCACTCGCCTGCACCGGTCTGCAACCATCAGACCAATTGTCTTACCGGAGGTCGTCTGACAACACGACGAGTGCATTTTGGCTGTGCGATTCCATTGCGTGTGTATCACAGAGTGTGTTGGGGCCGTGGTGGTGTAGTGGTCAGACTACTCGCCTCCCACCTAGCCGAACGGGGTTCAATTCCCGGCGAGTTTGCCCCCGTGTTTTCGCGTTTGGGAATCGTGCCGGACGATGCCGCTGGTCGGTGGTTTTTCTTGGGGATTTCCCGTTTCCCCCGCCCTTACATTCCTGTGCTGCTCCATACTCACGTCACTTCACCCTCATCGGCTATCAAGACCTCGATGTTAAGAGCCACCCAAATCTCTCCACTCCACGCCCCACATAGTGTGTCTGCAATGCCTGGAAGAATACGGCGAATACCAATTGAACAGTAAAGTGACTCTGAGCGTGGCCGTATAGTGAAACTCCGAGAGTGTGATTGGACAGTCCGCAGAACTGCCATTCACTTAAGGCGTGACATGTCAGTGAATATGTGTGAAAGAGGGTTCCAACAGTTGCTTTACCCCACCAGTGCCACCTCGCTGTACTGATGAGCGCCTGGACAGAAGGATTGATCGTACCGCCCTGACTGACAGAACAGCAACCGCACATACAATCAGAACCACTGTGGCCTCCTATGCGTCTGCACGAACAATAAAAAAAACTATTATTAGAAATAGGTTCATGTTTTCTTGGAGTCGTCTCTGCCTTGGACAAAATGATGACCGTGATCGCTTTCGTAGACCTACGGGTGAGAGAAACAATCCATTGTGTATTCACACTCGCCATGCCGGAAGCACGTCTGGGATTACAGTATGGAGTGAAAAGGGGAAGGGGCAGCGCGTAAGCTACACAACCCGATCGCCTCTGGTATTCATTCAGGGGAGCATGACGAGTGCGTCGTACATCTGTGACGTTGTCAATCTTGTCCTCCGAAAATACCTCGACACACTGCTGTAACCAGTCTTCCAGCACGATGACGTGCGTCCGCATGTCGCTAAGACAAGACAGAGTGCTCTGCGCAGTGTATGCATGCTATCCTGCATGCTGCGGTTGGTATGGGCACACATGGCACTCTCTTAACAGCACAATAAAACAGACATTGCAGCCATTACAGCAGTCTCTTTTGGAAAACAACTTCATATTAGCAGCTGTTTGAAATGCGCGCCTCCAACCTCATCGCAGTAGGTGTAGCGGTGCATTAGAGACTGGCGTACTCTTTCGAAGACACGGTGTGTCCCGTACTTTATCACAGGCAGCCATTTGGATTGTTAAAATACCCTTCCTGTGTGAATGTGGCTTCGTCTGTGAACATAACAATAGAAGGAAAATCAGGAACCATTTCACACTGATGCAGGAACCACTGGCAAAACTCCCGAAGAGAGGCATAATCCGCTGGCTGTAAGGCTTGCACCTCACACACTGTACGGTCGCAGCAGCTGTTCATGTAGTCCACGTCATACTGTCGCATTCAATGCATCCATTGCACGTGCGATAGCACGGGTGCTAGTACAAGGGGTTTCCTCTGTACTCTTCAAGACTGCCTCGTCAAAACGTGGGGTTCGAAAGCTTCTCTGTTTGCCTGGTTCACCTCGCCTCAAAAACGTGCCCGTTTCTCGTAGTCGCTGTGTGACGTTTCCGAACGTCTGAATGTTAGGCTGACGTTGTGCAGGATATCGCTGGCTGTGCAAACGTGCAGCTTCCCTTCGGTTTCCTCTCACTTCTCCATACACCAACATCATGTCCGTCATCTCCGAATTAGTGTACGATGACATGTCCGTCTCTTGCAGTAGTGAAGCTACGCAATGACAAGCAGTGCATAACACGCTGCTCTGGCATCGAGGTAGGGCAGCGACAATGAGTGGTGGGCTTGGGATGGGGGGAGGGGCTGCTATGACATTCAACAATATGCGTCCACTATTGTATGCCCGATTCAGGGGGAACAAATCACTCACTGTAGTACCAAGTTACTGTTTTCCGGTCGGTTATCAGTGTCTTCATCACTATCGACAGTTACACACAACCTGCTAAAACACGTGGTTACATCTGCAGAGAGTTAGAGAGTTGCACAGAAAAGTTTTTTTCTTCGTTTCTACCCCCTTACTTCAATGTACCACCAAACATAACTAAACGTCGGTGTAGCGCATTTATTAGTTGTAATTTGTTTGCTGCCTGTTTGCCTAGGCGATAATTATCCAGCGTGCGACACCGTATTACAGCTAGTACGTGTTTACCTCCGGGCGTAGGACGTGTTAACTACACACCAGGCCATGATATTGCTATAACTGAAACGCGTTTTACACGAAAACGGTGGGTCCTAGAGAGATGCGACGACAGTGCCTTTTTGGCTAATTACGAAGTATTACTTAATACTATGGCACCGCACATAAATTTTACCTAAACGTAACAAAGTTGTATGCAATAACAGGGTGCAAAACTGCAATTTTTACATGTTAGGGGTGAGTACGACGTACCATACATTCATTTTATCTAAGATCTTGGTTTAATTAATTCGTATACCAAAGATTTTTCCTCTAACGCAAGTTCTTTTCATAATATCCTACATAATATGTTTTTCGGACTCCGTATTTAAGGGCTTCTACAGCCTTTAATATTTGAGATCGACCATGGGTCTCATATTTCAAATTTCTTCTTTTCATGCCAGCAATCCTCTCGCACAGTTTGGTTACATCTTTCTGAAAGACATCATATAATTGTATATTTTTCTTATCTAAATACTTTTAATTCTTTTACTGGGGCGTAACGTCATTGCGTGTATTCCACAAAATAATTTCTATAAGGGAAATAATCTGTTAGTAGCCTCTCTAAGCCAGAATGCGGGGAAAACGCCCAAATAGGATTAGCTACAATCTGTTCTATTTCAACTTATTCTCCAGCACCTTGCTTGTGATTAGTGGGGTACTAAAGGAAGTGCATAATGCAAAATATTTTCTTATAGACAGGATCCCGCCAACCGAGGGGTATATCGACCCAACAAATAATCCGTGAAACCTACAGAGCGTGATGCAAAACACCACTTTGGGTATTTACTGAAGAAATAAAAACATAAATTGACCATATTTTTCGGCACTGAGAGTGTTTACGATCCCGAAGAAATTATCGTATAAACAATAGGTTTATATTGGCTTTGGTTTATAGAAGAACGTAGTGATTACACTCAGACACAGCCTCACATCCGAGAATATTGCTGTTAGTCGGTTATGACATTTATAGTAATTTTATCCAATCAGTCGAAAACAGCAAACGAGAAACTCTTTATACCCACAGCATTTGTGTTTACTGAAGGTGAAGTTCTCAACTCCACCCCTTAGCCCTTCACTAAAAATACCGTATTTCCGGTTACCATAGGTAAAGGCGGCGGCAATAAATGTAAGCCTTTTTCCACAAGCATTCATATTCGCAAACTGTTCTGTATAAATCACGATAGCAATCATCCCAGATAACCTCGAAAATTGGCCAACAAACAAAGAAAAAATAATGTTGACGCGAGACAGACCTCTCGCTCCCAACAGGAGTTCTTACCTTCGTCCAATTAAAGCCACGGAGGTCAGGCGTTCTTCCAATAACAATTATTTTGCATACATGCCAGAAAATTGCAGTGCATTCCAACTAGGAGCTGCCGTGGTAGTGTAGTTTTCAAACTACTCGCTTTCCACCTAGGTGAACTGGGTTCGATTGTTGGTGGGAAAGCCCAAATTTACGCAAGTGGGAAATATGGCGGACGTTACCGGCGGGTTTTCTCGGGGAACCTCTGTAATCCCCTACCACTGCATTCCATCGTTGTTTCATATCCACTTCACTTCACCTCACTTAGCATTTGTGAACACAGAGCAACTCATAAGTCCCTCAGTGGGCTAGACCACGAAGCTACGGATTCGCTGGCTAATATCAGACTGCCAATTACTCAGAATAAGAAGCTTTTACGGTTTAATAAACGTAGAGAACGCGTATTTACTATAACTAATTTAATATAGATGAAAATGAGACGAAGGGAAATCCAGTATATTATGCAAATACAAAGCACGGAAGCATTCTAAGAAAACTCACATGCCCTGTTCGCATAAGAAAGGGTAACAAATTTAGAAAATACACAATTCTCGCCATATATATGCACAACATAACTATATAACAGTTGCGTATTAACATATACAAGTCATAAATCCAGTTTATTTCGCGATCACGAGTCACGACCATCACATTGCATAAGTGGATGTGTATTGCTTTCACGGGCGGACGCGAGAAGGCGAATGACCTGTTAAGTGTGTCAGCAGGCAGAGATACTGTCGTAGGTCAGGATTATTTCTGTAAACACACGCGCTGTACTTCAAGGCCGAGGCGAGAGCAGCCTCCCACAGCGGCGTATTGTGCACGTGAAGGACTCAGCACCATTTAGGTTTGAATAGTTTCACATCCGTAAAAATAAATTTTAACGTAAAATTTTTTTTAGAGCGTGTAACATTTTAGTAAGCTTACTCTTTATGCATGCAAAATTTTAAGTCCTCTTGGTTCATGAAAATATTTTTTTTTTGTGTATTTTACCCTTTTAGAAAGTAATTTACAGTCGGAACCAAGTCTTCAAAACCAGAATCGGACTTGATCCACGCAAAGGTACCATCCAGACATTCGTTGCGCGTGTGATGTCCAAAAAGTTAAGTCCATGAATGGACGAACCAGGAACCGGGTCCTTTTGAATGCGAGTTCCATGCACTACCATTGCATCGCGTATGCATTGTTGTACGACAAATGAATACCGTTAAGGAAGTGATGCATGTCTCCGGCTTTCTACGGTGCGAAATAGATGGAAACCTCGCGCTCGGGCACGATCTTAATTTTTTTCTTTCCTACGCACATTATTCTATACTTCCGCGGCACCGGAAACATCAGTGCAGAAATATCAGCACAGAACTTTTTCATGCCTGGCGCACTAAAGCCTAAAATAATGTGTTAATGGGACCAGCAAATGTGTCATGAAATTGTATGATTATGAAAAGCATACTGCATTCTCGGATGCTCTCATGCCAATGTAAGCTGCAGTGACGGAAGAACGAATACTCCTTCTCGAAGGTAGGGGGAATGCGCGTGACATATTGACCGATTGTGCCGGAGTAGTATTGGACATTCACAATAATAAAAGTCGCGTGGACGCATGATTATTTTCCCATAGCCATAATGTTTTTGTACGTGGTCGTGAAATTTAGGGATGTATTTGTTTTGCTTAACTCCGGCCACCTAAACGAGAAATTTTGCGTGTGAAGACTATCTGCGTTAATCAACGAGAAATTTTCTTATCACTGTTGCTGTCTCCGGAATCGTCTCCAGTTCGAACCACCTGCTGTGCAGGTATCTAAAGTTATGTATTTATTTCATTTTCGTAGCTTCTCGCGATATTACTGCACTTCGAAAATATTAATCATGTTTGCTTCTTTTCTTGTGTTTTAGATTTGAGGTTCCCTCAGTATGTTGCGCAGCATAATTCTACGTGTTCCACTAGTAGGCCTACACTCCACTCCACTTCTGATTTTTTTATGGTCAGTATTAAAATGAGGAAATGTTATACTTTACAACCATTCACCTTCTTTATTTCATATGAACTGTGTGCGTGCGATTATATTTGTGTGTGTGATTAAGTCGGTGTGTGCTGTAAGAGAAATATTATCTATTAAAATAAGGGTAATTTGTGAGTCTGTGTCTGTATAAATATGTGTCATTGTGCACGTGAATGGGTGAGTGATTGTGCAAGTGCGTGAGTGCGTGACTATGTGCGACGAGAGTTTAATTTGCGAGAGCACATGTATGAGAGTGTGATTATGTGAATATGTGAATTATGCAAGTGTATGTGTAGTACAGGTTGTTCACGGTAAACTGAGCACTTTTATAAGCCCTTCTTAAGATCTACTTGTATGCAAATTGTGTATATTCTTTCACCATATGTACAATTAACATTGCTGTGGGCCTGATCGCTTTATTCATGCATTGCTGAAGTGAAACACTGGAATCGTTATAAAAGTAAACATTTTACAAATTTTCTCATTATTACAATTAAGTGCATTAAAAAACATAAAGTAAAATAAATAATTTAAGTATTCACAAACGTTAACACAACACTTTTAATTCAACGTTAAGATGTGGAACTACTTTCCCTCCGTCGTTACCAACTTTATTGGACGCATGCAAGTCAGTGTGCCCGTTAAAATATACGCAAGTAGAGGCAGTGAAATTTTAGAAAGGTTGATTTCAAAAGTGCTTATTTTACAGTGAATATCCTTTAACAGACTTACGCATGCGGAAAACTGAACTTGGTGGTATTTTTGCAGATTGGCGTGATGGAATCCGCTGGGTCTTCCTGCGTGCCACGTATGATGAACATGGCTTCCTTGCTGCCCAAGTTCCAGGGTTCGCTTCCACCGACGACGGCGTCTGTTCTCCAGCCGTCAGCAACCCACTAGTACACCATCGCTGGTGGAGCAAGGCCAGCTTAATTTACTTCCGGCACTGCGGCTCCATATTCACAGCTGTTCGCAATGTTATGCATCATGAGGTCACCTGTGTAAGGAACAATGCAAGCTGTGCGAGGTGCAGATCTCACTTAAAGTCAGTATGTTAAGACATTTGCGAAGTTGTGATGGTACTGTATTTAGGTCGATGGGGGCCCACTGCAACTTTTCACCAAGCTCGCAATGCCCATCGACACGAAACGAGTGAGTGCCAGTTCAATCCTCAGCATGTGACGTTTAAAAGCAGTGAATTCCACATTAAATTTGCGAGAAAACAAAACTTGCTTGTTTATGCCATAATGTAAGTGGGATCTTCGGACGGAAACTTCCATCAAGAGACGTCACCTCGCACCACAAACTGAAAATGTGCTAATAGACCTCCAGCCCTTGACATTTAGGGGGCATCCTAAAATTGTAGCTGGGTTAGGTGGATGTAATGGCCGTGGTATCGTGAAGACCGATACAGCTTTCCACCGCAATTTAAAGACGTGCGGAGGGCGGTTCTCCGAAGGGTATTTGCTCATAATTTACCTTAGTTCAAAATGATATTATTAATCACCTTGTTCAAGAAGTACGAGAGTAATCAAATTAAATATTTGGCTGGAGAGCTCCTTTCGACACCTATCGGCGAAGGTATGGACAAAATGGCATTGAAGGCTGAGAATATACCTGTGCATGAGACCGATGAGCTTGAAAAGCCGCAAAGCCTTGTTTAGAAAAAAAATATATCAAGAGGGAGAAACATACAAAGAGTGCGTTCGAGGTGGGCGTTAACGAAAGTTTATTATCTATAACAACGAATCAACAAGCATCTCTCTTCCTACATCGAGCTGGCAGTAACAAGCAAGAAAATGCATGCGATAATTTACCCAAATCGAACAACAACCACAAAAGTGGTCGACTTTGGCCTGTTACGTGGAAGGTAGAGATCCCCAGCACGTATACCGATGATATAAAGCCTTCGAATAAAAATTTGATCTCCTCAGGCTGGAGTTTCCAACCCTGCTCTGTCAAATTAAAATCTTTGAGAACAACAACCCTACCCCATCGATCAATGTGTACTCACTCAACATAGAGGATAAGGTCGTGCCCATGCATGTGGTGAAGAAGAGAAGCCTGAAAAATTCTACCTGTTGATGCTGACTAGCAGCTTCGGAACAGGAGGGTCAAGAGGGGCATTTGCTCCTCCCTAAACAGCATAAAGGGACGCCACAAACTCCAAGACGGGGTGCCACAAGGGCACAAGCAAACATTGCACTTTTAAAAATGTTTCAATTAATTGTTATTTTAAGAAGTTCGAAGTCAAAGGCTTTCAATACTTTCGTGATTCTCAACAGCGATTGCTATTTTATGCATGCACGTATTATTGAAGTTTTATAAATATCTATCATTTTATATTGTAAGTTATCCCACTTCAATCAGATTACACTTTCTTGGCGCCCCCAACATAAATATATTTGTAATAGTGTTTTTTTTTATATTATTGTATTGGAGTTACGACCGCCCACGTGTCTCCTAACCAAAGTTGAAATGTTCTCAGCATGTGGTCAAATACAATAATGGTCAACAAATAGTGATATTAAGGAGCCAGTTTGCACCTGATAATATTGTTTCCCGGCCACTAATAACACTGAAATATTACTGACAAAACAGACTCATGTCAAAATTTCATACCGTTTATTTGTTAGCCACTTGGAACATTCGTTTCCTTTCTTACCATTCGAATGACTACTCGCTGTCTTAACTCTTTAGCGTTTGCCAGTGTCCAGTGGCCTTCAGCTTATCTTGGCTGTATACCTGAGGGCTGCGAACCTGCAGATTTATAGGGAGAGGAGTTCTAACTGTAAACATACTGCTGCCCGCGCAGCTGTGGAGAAGGGTGGTAAAAAACAACAAGTGCAGGGTGACCGGGCATCTGGCACAGGCGTGGTGTTTATCTGTAAGCAAACGCAGGTACAGTTAGTGTCGTGATCGTGTGCAAATTTCGGCCATTAGTTTGTATTTACAAACAAGTGAGTGCATTTGTCCCGGAATAACAGTTTTGTGAAAAAATATCGTGACTCAAACTGACGAACAAATGCGTTCGTCTGGTACTGCATAAAATACAAAAAAAAAAAAAAAACCGTCTGGTGCTGAAAACCGAAAACGAAAGAAAAGAGGAGATATTTCTATGGAGCGACAGCAAAAGTTTCTTACGAACTTTGTTGCAAAGGAAAATGAAGGTAAGAAACAGAATTGTACTATAATATTTTTAGGTAAATCGCTGCTATACAATACAACATTTTTGTAAATTTATTTAGACCTTTTTGTTACTTTAAAAGAAAACTTACAGCTCAACTTTTTTTGACATTCTGTGAGACATGCTACAACCACGTTGCACTAGTGTTATGTTATTTCCGAACGACTGACGTGAATGGATGGATATGAAAACTGAAAAAAGTGCTGTACTCCATTTTACGCAAGATGCAGTTGTATACCACTTGGTGTCGTACACATTATTATAATTAGTATTATTATTATTCCATTGTGTCGATGACGCAACCGAATATGTACACTTGTTAGCGAAAATAAACGTCAATCATCTCGCGGTAACTAAACAGACAAACTGATATATTACAACATATATAGAGAGAAATTGAGTTTGGAATTAGCTATGTTGAGCAGCGCTTAGACCACCAAAAACAGTTAATCAAGCAGAGCTAAATATCTGTCCATAGTACCAGAAAACAGAAGTAATGAAGATAATTTTTGTTGTTCCGGCAACTTCTGCCACTACAGAGAGGTCCTTATCCATACTACGAAGACTAATATCGTTGCTCAGCTCTGCTGTTGACCAAGAGAGACTTAACCATTTGTGTGTGTGTTCCATGCATATCCCGAAAGAGTGGATAAAATAAATGTGTAGGGTTTGATCAAATATTTTATACAGTAGTGTTTGCAAAAATGTAAGTGCAACTGTGAAATTATGGAATTCGTAAAATATGGACAATATATATTTTTACGTGACTTTACTTTTAATGTGAGATGTGAAGAGATGCGTTTACATTTTCATTTTTAATCAATTTGAGAAACATCTCTTAAAATACGTTGTGACTAATAGAGTTATTTGCATTTAGTATAGCATTTATTAAATTTGTTTGCCTAATACAGAGAATGTCTTGCAATTTTATTGAAGGATTTTCCCATTTTTTTCCAGACAGTAAAGTATTTAAGTTACAACATAATATATGTTTGTGTATCTATACTTAAGCAGGAAGAAGTGTTGCCTATTTCTATTATTTAGGTATTGAAAATAAAACACAGATCACTAAACAATTTTATTGTACTGTTATTACTATTTTACCAATAAGTTTATGAAAAAATATAAATGTAATGTGGGTTGTAAATATCAATGCAAACAAATTTGTCGCAGATTTAATTTCAGAAGAGGGGCTCCTCTTTTAGTATAATAGGCTCCAAATTCTGCATAAGAACATTCCCCTCTACCCTCCTCCAGGGTAGTAGAGAATCGTTCCGACGCCCCTGCTGCTGATGACCAAAGATGGGAACGCCCACTATTGCTACGAAAAAAAAAATTCCCGGCTCATGAGCTTACAATTGAAGACCCACAGTGGTAACATTCATATTCGCAAACGGCACTTTACCTAATGTTACGAGCGAGCTCGAGAGTCGGGATGGGCAGGCGAGCAGTGTTCAGACAAACACAAAAAGTACTGCAGTGAAAATGCTCCCGCAAGAATCTAAGTGCCGCAGGCGGAGAAAGATAGATGACCTTCAGTACTACAACTCCGAAATTACCACAATATAAAGTAATCACCTATCGTCGTCTAAGCGGACTTAAGAAGCCATACTCAAACCCATTTCTACCTGCGAACCGGACCCCTGCCACTCTTACATGCATTCCTACCAGAAATACAAGTCTTATATGAAAAAATTGTATATACAGTGGCTCACATTACNACCTTCAGTACTACAACTCCGAAATTACCACAATATAAAGTAATCACCTATCGTCGTCTAAGCGGACTTAAGAAGCCTTACTCAAACCCATTTCTACCTGCGAACCGGACCCCTGCCACTCTTACATGCATGCCTGCCAGAAATACAAGTCTTATATGAAAAAATTGTATATACAGTGGCTTACATTAATATTCGGCCAACTATTATTATCGCAGTTTCATGGCCTTATGTTACATTAGTAACGAAGATAAACATAAATCATATTCCACAATCATTCTTGTGTGCTTTAAATGAAATATAGCGGTAGCCAATAACGAAAATGAGCAATGCAACTTAACAAACAATATGATTTTGCCATCCCATGCTGCATAAGTACGCCACTTTAATATTCGGCCATCATCATTCAAACACAAACATAATCCTCTTTGCAAAATAAACACACATTTTTTTAGTACCTGGTAGCATGGCCATTCTGTTTAATTACTTCTCGCAGGCGTTGTGGCATATTAGCAATTATATTCCTGGTACATTCGGAGCCAATCTTACTCCATCATTCCTTGAACCTTTTCTCTAATTCTTTTGTGGACCTAATTGTTGTAGTACGCAGTCTTCTTTTGAGTTCATCCCACAGATTTTCTATGGGATTCAGGTTGGGTGATTGAGGAGGTGTGTTAATGACTTTGGGACAGTTATACAAAAGCCAACTCTTGACAATATATGACTTGTGTTTTGGGTCATTATCTTGGTAGAACTTAAACGTGTTCCTAATGCCCAAATTATCATCCCTCTTGTGTAGGTTTGCTTTCAGGATGTTGAGATCGTCTTCCTTTTTCATTGTTCCATCAACGTACAGCCTCTCCAACACCTGCTGAAGATAACAGCCCCAGATCNATCAGCCCTCTTGTGTAGGTTTGCTTTCAGGACGTTGAGATGGTCTTCCTTTTTCATTGTTCCATCAACGTACAGCCTCTCCAACACCTGCTGAAATAAACAGCCCCAGATCATAATACTACCTCCACTGTGTTTTACAGTAGGTTGTATGTTCCCAGGTTTTAGCTCCTGATTTGGCTTGCGCCATACTGTTACCCTGCCATCTGAACCAAACACATTCAATTTCGTCTCATCAGCAAAAATAACATCATTCCACCAGATTTCATCTTTGTCAGCGTGGTCTTTTGCGAACGTAAGTCTTTTCTTCTATTTGCCTCATTAATGAAAGGCTTCTTTCTAGATACCCTGCTATTATATCCTGCTCTTCTGATAACTCGTCGTATGGTTTCTGGATGGACGTTCTTTCCACATTCATTGAGTACCTCCGTGGTACGTTTGCAAGTACTAATTTTCGATCTTTCTTTATTTTTCTGATTACTAGACGTTCTTCTCTCTTGCTTAGTTTCTTTGGCTGTCCTTTTTTGAGGTACCTAATCTATTCTGTCTTCCTTCTCAAACCTTTTTATGTTGTCTCTGTCAGTGGGCCTCGGCAGATTCAAGTGCTCCGCAGTTTCTCCTTGAGGTTTATTCTTTGCATGATGAAAAATGACCAGCTGCCGCTGTTCAAACGTTGTATTCTTGCCCCTGCGTCCCAATTGCCTGACTGACGNTTGCCTCATTAATGAAAGGCTTCTTTCTAGATACCCTGCTATTATATCCTGCTCTTCTGATAACTCGTCGTATGGTTTCTGGATGGACGTTCTTTCCACATTCATTGAGTACCTCCGTGGTACGTTTGCAAGTACTAATTTTCGATCTTTCTTTATTTTTCTGATTACTAGACGTTCTTCTCTCTTGCTTAGTTTCTTTGGCTGTCCTTTTTTGAGGTACCTAATCTATTCTGTGTTCCTTCTCAAACCTTTTTATGATGTCTCTGTCAGTGGGCCTCGGCAGATTCAAGTGCTCCGCAGTTTCTCCTTGAGGTTTATTCTTTGCATGATGAAAAATGACCAGTTGCCGCTGTTCAAACGTCGTATTCTTGCCCCTGCGTCCCAATTGCCTGACTGACGCAGCCAACAGAGCTGCCCAATACAATATCTCAGCGCAGAGAGCGTGCAGGGAATGAAACGAGATACGAACGCAATGTGCATCGTGCCTGTGCCACGCGTCCACCACAACTGGCCGAATATTAAAGTGGCGTACTTATGAAGCACGCGAGGACAAAATACTGTGTTTCACTAACTTGCACTACTAATTTCACTTATTGGCTACTATTGCATTTCATTTAAAGCACACAAGAATGATTGTGCAATATGTTTTGTGTTTATCTTCATTTCTAATGTAACATAAGGCCATGAAACTGCGATAATCATCGGTGGCCGAATATTAATGTGAGCCACTGTACTCGTACATACAAGTGANACGCGTCCACCACAACTGGCCGAATATTAAAGTGGCGTACTTATGAAGCACGCGAGGACAAAATACTGTGTTTCACTTACTTGCACTACTAATTTCACTTATTGGCTACTATTGCATTTCATTTAAAGCACACAAGAATGATTGTGCAATATGTTTTGTGTTTATCTTAATTTCTAATGTAACATAAGGCCATGAAACTGCGATAATCATCGGTGGCCGAATATTAATGTGAGCCACTGTACTCGTACATACAAGTGAATATCGGATAGCTCCTACCTCGTTCATCTCGTCACTGCCGTTAAATAAACAGTACTGTATAATGGACTGGATGCAGTAAATCACTTTATGGAAGTGATAGTGAATATCGGCAAAGTGATCAAAGATACTTATGTTCCTTCGAAACATATGATACTGCTCACACCGGGCAAAAAGGCAAATCATGCAAGGGAGACGAGATGTTGCTAATGTGCTGCCCATTCAATACGAAAATATTGTACAACGTTAGGGACTACGACAGTAGTATGTTTATGAGAAAACATTCGCACTTGGTTTTTATCATTATTTTACATAAAAATCTATAAAAAAAATCAATCAATTATACGCGGGAGACCATATGAGAGCTGACGCAATTCACATTTTTTTTTTCCAAAAAATACGAAGAAAAATATTGTTCTCGAGAAAAACTACTAATTTATAATTTATTAATATTTTTTGCTAAAATATCAATAAAATAGTGTTTATGACAAAGATGACACATTTACAATTACTTGATAATTTTGAAACATATATGAGAGAGCTGGCGCAACTCTAATTTTCTTGATAACTTGGCCAAAAATATTAAGAAAACTTGAACCAACAATACTTTTTATTAAATATATTAAAAAATTTTCTGAATTTCGTTAGGCACTTAACCTACATTCTAATGACAATTTATAGGTTTATATATAAAAATATAAGTGATTTAAAGAAGGATGTTGCTTTGAAATATGTGTTAAATGAAGATCTTAAATCAACCTTACAAAAACTTTTGAATTGTAAAGAATAAATTATAAAAAATTCACCTTAATAAATAAAACAAAAATAGATAATAAAGACGAAGTGTTATTTGATTTAAAATTCACTAATCATGATCAATAAGTATACAATAAACATAATAATACTAACAATTGAAAAAAATGTGAAGAAATAAAATATATTAACTTATTTTCAGCTCATCCAACTGCAACAGATAAACATCGTTATATATGCAAAAAATTAAGTACAGAATATTTTAAAGATTATTATTCTAAAACATGTGAGAAAAGAGCAGAAAAGGTGTTATGTGAAAGTAGAAAATATATTAAACGATGATATCTTGAAAATCATAAAAAACTAACTTAAACAAAAATAATTAAAGAAAAGAATATTATCCAAACAATGTAAAAAATGTGAAGAAATAAAATATACTAGTTTTATAATCACCCATTTACATTAGATAAACATGTGTCTTTGTGTAAACAATGTTCAATAGAAAATTAATGATATATTATCGAAAAAAGAAAGCAGTTGAATACGAAAAAGATCATCATCTAATAAAAATTCATTTTTTAAGATATTATTACATTTTTTCAAAACCAAATAGAACAACAAAAAACTAAACATGAATTCAATTAATCTAATAAAGATCAACTTTCTAATAAACCTAATTTTTTATAACATTTTTTAGAAATATTAGAACAACTTTTTCAAGATATTTAAAAAAACAAAGAACAATGAGCCTGCAAATGTATATTATTTATGATGAAAAAGCAAATATCTGCTTTATTGATAATAAAGAATATAACTAATTAATAAGCAAAAGAAGACTAGAAAAATAGTGAATTTAAATAAATCGAAAAAAGATAAACAGCCTAATAAACCCAATTCTTTTGTAACATTTTTTTAGAGATANTAGTGAATTTAAATAAATCGAAAAAAGATAAACAGCCTAATAAACCCAATTCTTTTGTAACATTTTTTTAGAGATATTAAAACGCCCTTTTCAAAGATATTCAAACAACAAAGAATAATAATGAGTATAATATATATCTATTAATAATGTTGAAATATTTGACATTCACATTCCTGATAATAGAAAACCTAATTATGAAATATTTTGTAACCACATTCCTAATAATAACAAATATATTGATGAAATATTTGATACATTAAAAAAAATTTGGGGGGGGGGGGATTTAAGGTCATTCAAGCTTATGGACACGGGGTTAAGGTCATGGATGTTAGGTCAAGGTCACCCGAATCCAAGATGACGGTTGGGTGATGTCACAACATAGTCATCGGTCGGCTTCTGTTGCGGTGCCCCGTGTCCTTATGCCCGTGCTTTCAATTTTATTCTACTCAGAGCGTACTATATGTTATGTAGTATTAATAAGCAAAAAAAATCTCACGATTATTTGAAAGAGATAATTACAGAAGATATTTAAAATGTTTATATTTAATATATGAAGTTATTTTTTTAATGGACTAATGAAATATATTGATAATTTCATACAATATGTTAGATATATTCATAAATTATTCATTCGTCTCATTGAAAAAAGACACATTATGTGTTGGTGATAATGATTATTGGAGTTGGGTAAATAATTACATATACACATTTATTCCTATAAACATTACATTGTATATTGAAAAAAACGTTCTGTGTTGTTTTTACAACTTCATACCGGTATACAATTTTGAATAATTAACTCCATTATATATTTGTATGATGGTTAAAGTATTACATCGTAAAATACTGGTATTTAATAGAAAAATCATATATATTTATATATTTCCTTAATTTGAGAAAATGTATTTTATGTAAATATTTAACAAAATACCTTTCATGTCATATTAAATATTTCCATGTAATTTATGTTTAAATATTTTTATAAAACTTTTATTTAAAAAAACACAAAAATTTAATTTTACACAGTAATTTGAAACATTTATATGAATTTACTTAACTTAAAGAATTATCAAGGGCAAAAATATACTGCTACAAACTTTTAAATTATTGATATTAAATATGGTAAAAAGTTAATTGTATCCTAGATAATACGTATAAAATTGCATTACCATATAGGTATATAAAGTTATTTAATAAGAGTTATATAAAATTGCATTACCAAATAGGTATATAAAGTTATTTAATAAGAGTTATATAAAATTAGTTAATGATAAATCGGTTTATTTAACATATAAAGGCTTAAAAGTGAGACAATTAATACATCATATACAATTTTCTCAAATAGTAATATATTAAATTTAATGCTATGTTTTTTATATTTTTCTTTGAGTCGATTGATAAAAAGGTAGTTTTTGGTTTTTTGAGGTTTTTGTTATTTTTGATATTTTTGTTTAAAAACTGAGTTGAAATCCTTTAAAATGTACGTCAAAATTGAGGTTCGAAAATTTGGGGGCCTGTGCACCAGCTCTCCCATTTATTATTTATTTAATTTGTAAGGATGGGCCATGNTGTGCACCAGCTCTCCCATTTATTATTTATTTAATTTGTAAGGATGGGCCATGTCATCGCCACTTCCGGTCTGTAATTATCAACACTAACATCGATACTGCAAGCATGCCAGGCGATGGGAACACATAATACATTCTAGAGCAGGGGTGCTCAAACTTGTACCATCAGCGATCGACCGCAAAAAAAGTGGGCGGCAAGCGATCGACAAAAAAAAAGTAAGGGGGTAGAACTGAGCTCTAACATGACAGATGGTAAGCCTGTTGCTGTNATATAAAATTGCATTACCAAATAGGTATATAAAGTTATTTAATAAGAGTTATATAAAATTACATTACCAAATAGGTATATAAAGTTATTTAATAAGAGTTATAATTTTAATCAATTACTATTTAGCCAAATAAATTCATATAAAGGCTTAAAAGTGAGACAATTAATACATCATATACTACAATTTTCTCAAATAGTAATATATTAAATTTAATGCTATGTTTTTTATATTTTTCTTTGAGTCGACTGATAAAAAGGTAGTTTTTGGTTTTTTGAGGTTTTTGTTATTTTTTATATTTTTGTTTAAAAACTGAGTTGAAATCCTTTAAAATGTACGTCAAAATTGAGGTTCGAAAATTTGGGGGCCTGTGCACCAGCTCTCCCATTTATTATTTATTTAATTTGTAAGGATGGGCCATGTCCTCGCCACTTCCGGTCTGTAATTATCAACACTAACATCGATACTGCAAGCATGCCAGGCGACGGGAACACATAATACATTCTAGAGCAGGGGTGCTCAAACTTGTACCATCAGCAATCGACCGCAAAAAAAGTGGGCGGCAAGCGATCGACAAAAAAAAGTAAGGGGGTAGAACTGAGCTCTAACATGACAGATGGTAAGCCTGTTGCTGTTNGGCCACACTCGCGTGTTACTATGCCGAGTACACTTTGATCAGGTTATGTTTACATTTTGTAAATCGTTGCCGCCAATTTTCGAAGAGAGCGCGACCTAGCGAGATATTCATAACGATTAGCGCGAAGGAGTATTCTCATAACGATTAGCGCTCCAGGCGACGGATAAAATTGTTGTTTGATTTTACCAAACTTGCAAACTTGCCAAAAGGGAATAAAACTCACAAGGTGGCTTCTTAATCCAAAAAGCCATTCTTTACAAACAATGGGAGCAAACAATACTAAGCCGCGCCGACAACTCCGGCGGTGCACAGCGTTCTTTTCGGCGTGACTTTACATTTGATTATTACGTATCACAGTGTCACCATACGAGTGACCGATAGAAGGCGGTTAATTTTATTTTCTTGGGGTAATGTGGACATATGTCCGCGATCACCTTTTAAAGCTCTCGCGATCGACCGGTCGATCGCGACCGACCGTTTGAGCATCCCTGTTCTAGAGGTTGACATCGAGTATCCTGTAGCCTTGCATGCAGAACAAAAAACCAATAATGTCTGCTCATTAACAAATGTTCGTTGGACTCGAAACACCCTAAGCTGATGACGAAGCTAGTACACAATAACAACTACATTATTCATTACTGTAATTTGAAACAAGTGCTGTATCATGGACTAAGACTTGTAAAAATTCANAAGCTAGTACACAATAACAACTACATTATTCATTACTGTAATTTGAAACAAGTGCTGTATCATGGACTAAGACTTGTAAAAATTCACCATGTTTTCCAGGTCGAGCAGAGTGCGTGGCTGAAATCGTACATCGAAAAGAACATGCAAGCAACACAAAATGATTTCGAAAAGGAATTTTTTAAATTAGCCAATTATACAACTTTCCGAAAACTAATGAAGAATAAAAGTAAACTATAAAAATTGGAATTGGTATGCAGTAATAAACTACTTACAAAATAAACTGTAGCCAAGCCGACGTTTCTTAACTGGACNAATCCATATTTTTCAACAGGCCGATGTGTGCGGGGTTCGCAGTACTCGACTGTCCGAAAGTGTTGGTAAACCAGTTTCACTGGTATGGGGAAGACCCGGAGCTGTTGTTATACGGATACAGCAAATCTGTACGAGCTACAGACTGGAAATTTTTACAACGACGTGCTCATAGACGCACTGTTGTTCGACAAGTTCTGTACGAGTGCTTATCCCACTACGCACCCTTGCTATTCAGCAAAAATGTAAAAAATTGCGGGGAAATTCAAAACGAATGAGGCGGGGACGTCATAATCGAATTCGTGGGGCTCGGGGTAAAGTTATACTCACACAGGAGCAGTGGCAGAGAAATGAATAAAGCTGAAGGAATTCAGATGTGCGTAGTACAATACAAAATTAACTTTCAGGATTTTTTATTGTTTTGGAACATTATACAATAATTAGGGTACATGGACATAACTTATGGTGACAGCACAAACTGTTCAGTGAATGTATGAATAAACTGGCCTTGGNATAATTAGGGTACATGGACATAACTTATGGTGACAGCACAAACTGTTCAGTGAATGTATGAATAAACTGGCCTTGGCATTTAGAGATGATAAAAGGATATTGGACGAGAACAGAATACATACTGCACCATATAGCTTCGGTACTTTGACATGGTGTGATGTTTGGGTGCTGCCCATGTTGCCATTTTTTTTCATATGCTAATATTTTCTATAATTCGCGATTTTTTAAATTTTAGTTTGTTATGTAGACATTTGTAAATTTAATTTTTTTTTTTCAAAGATTACATTTTGTAACGATTTTTTTTACGTGTATATATGATGATTTACGAGGAGTTACCGCCACTCACAGGGCCTATTCCTTACATCCTTTGGAGAAAACTGTGCCATATACATGTGGGTTCTATTCCCAATATTTACAGAGTAATTCGAAATATTTGAAAAATGACGAATAAAATAATAACCCTTTCAGAAGTAAATAGAATGATGTATTATCAGAGCGTATTTTTATAGTTGAGCTTCACAATTGCGCCTAACAAGCTTATAAATGATGTTCAACAATGTTTCCGTCTACTTCCACACACTTAGCCGCACGCTTATGAACCGCACGTGTTGCTCTACGTAGCTGCACACGACTGTATTTGATTTCTATAGCGGCATGTATCATACGCGCAAGTAGTTCCTCACGTGTTTGTGAAGTCCTTTGGTAAACAATATCCTTCATCCATCCCCATACGCAATAATCTAGGCATTTACAATTTGTCGAATTACTCTGTAAAGATTGGGAATAGCACCCACATTCATATGACATATTTTGCTCCAAATGATTAAGGAATAAGCCCTGTGAGTGGCGGTAACTCCTCGTGAATTTTATGTGATTTTATCGTATGCTAATTTATGTTGTATAAGAATTTTTGTATTTTTATTTTGTTATAAATGAATTTTTGTATTTTTTATTATTTTCCCAAAAGGAAAAAAGGAGAAAAGGCATGGCCGACGTCAATATGTAGTTTTATCATGATTAAATTTATGTTACAAAATAAATTTTATATATTTTTATTTATTTGTTATTTGAACATTTTTTATTTCTTCTTTTTTTTAGGTTTAACATGTGGTTTTATTGTACGTCAATTTATTAATCGAAAATTGTATTGATTGTACGTCTTTCATCCATAACATATTTATTGATTACGATGGTACATTTTTATGTGTAAATTTATGTTTCACTGTGCACATTTATATAGTTTTTTTTATGTAAATTTGCAAATTTTTCTACGTAAAATTGTATATTTTTAATGTTGGTTCATAATGTAGTTCTATCTTGCATTCAAAACATGTGTACTTTATGTATTTTCCTACATTATTTGAATATATCGTTACGATTTTCCAAAGTCTCTGGGCGTAGACCGGTTCTCTAATAGCTGCAGGTCTTAATTGAATATAAGAGCTAATAATTTCTTAATTTAATTATAAACGAGACAAAAAATTCTTTATACATACTACCTCGACAACAATGGGCATAACGTCTCGTCGACAGCGAGGTCATTAGAGGACAACAGTGGTTATCACTTACTATTTACAGCTAATACTTGGATAATTGTCCCTCACCTCACTGAAATTAACATTCAAACACTTAAAAACAGTCTTCATAAACAGTTTTCTACCACATACTGAATGACGTAGTGTTAAAATTACACATGTATTTGCTATTTGGGAGTTTCAGCATTTACAATCTACTCAGTATCACTCGCCTATTCAATCCCACTTTGTTTCAGCCCGGACATCACCAGTCTTTCGTGTCCGGGATGTTCTGGAGCACCCCAAGTGCTCCTGTACACATCCGCACACTACTCGTCAGGTAACTCGCTCTCGGTCTCGCTCGTCTTTGCGGCCGCGCACATACATTCGTCCGAGCCGCCGCCGTTCATCGTCAACTTACCCACCACCGTGGATTACGTCACAGAGGAAGTTTGCGTCGACAGTTAGTCTCCCGAAGGACGACCAAGAGCTCTGATAGATATTCATGGTATTTTACATGAAAATTGTACAGATTCCCCAGACAAGTTTTCGGGAACCGCATGGCGCCATGCCCACTCCAGCCGGAACAATAACAACACAGCCACGTGCTTCCACCGCAACGACACAGGCGTCCACGCCAGCACGTTTCAAGTCCTTGCCAGGCTTTGCAAACCTACCAATTGAGGACTCATCGGCCTTCAGGTACGAAGCCCTTGTGGGGGCTCTTGTCCTCCCATTGGGTTATCATTAGGAACGTCCAGGTTAGGAGGGGGTAAAGACCCCCCCCCCCCAAACTGGTCGCACTAAATAAAGGCCGGTGTTCCAAAACGTTACTCAGAGAGTGGAGTAAAGGAACTGAGAGTAACAGCCTAGAAAAGCAAGAGTAGGCGTGGTTTTGGAACGAGCATGATGTAAATAGCATGCTGTGTTTACAAACATGTACTGATTAAGCAACCAATGTAAATTCCAAAATTTATTTATCACTTTTCCCAAATTCTTTCTTTTCCAAAATTTTTGTTATTTTCATAAACAGCTTTACTTACCATAAGTTAATCGTAAATATTGTGTCTAAAAATACAACCTTTATACAAGTTAACGTTTAAATACAAATACAAATTTTATCACTTGTCATTTGTAATTTACCGTGTATGCCTGTAAGCAGAATGTCCACATTTCCTTTCAGTTTTATTTAAATCTACAAAACTTCCCGCCATTTTCAGTTTACCCTTCATTATTCGCTTTAATAGTGCGTGTAAAAGTTTTACTCTGGTAAGATGCATAGAATAATTACTCTTCAGTTTTGGGACAGTGCCATGAGCGAGTAAAATATTTACTCATAGTGTTTTGGGAGTACTACCACTGTGCCTGTGATTGGGTTCAGTGGTGGTTTAATTGTGAATATTTATTACAACCGGACTCGAATGCCAAATATGTGCTGGATTTAAAGTGTATGTCGCGAGGACGTGGCCTGGAAAAATATGCTGATACTAAGTGCTGTTACTATGAGTTGAAGTTAAACGATAATAATTAAGTGACATTGGAAGGTGCGGCTAATATTTAATAATTAAACCTGAGTTATGATATTTGTTTCAGAGATGGTTGTAATTATTTACGTGACGAACGAGTTGGAGAAAGAAAGTTAGTAATTTACATATTTAAAGGCTCTAAAATACGTTGATAGCGTTTGTTTTGGATTTAAAACTGCTTTTGGCGGTAATTTCAGTAGTACTGTAAATCACATAAAAAACGGTTATACATTATAATTTAAGCTGAAAAACTGTACTGAAAATGAGAATTATCTGTTTTACGTGTAGAGACATTTCCGGGTGCGCCAGTATTTATAGTGTCAGCGCTACGGCCGAGATCATTCTTCACACATTGGCACACACCAAGGTAGGAGACGAAAAAGCTCGTGCAATAGCCCGCTGGTTAGACCCCAACTCCTCCAGGGGTTTGCACGCGGGTGGAAGGGGGGATTACGCCAATTAAGGTCAGTTGTAAATCCCCCCCTCCCTTTTTCCAAACCATGGTCTGCCTGGTGATGTTGTGGTCCACCATTGGGAGGGGCGGGTCAAGTTTTGGCGGCCATCCATCACTTCGCCGTAAGTGGATGCGCACGGCCGGTAAGGTTGAGGGGACGGAAGGTGCACATAACCGTATGATTTTTCCATCATATTTTCTATTTTTGGTCATGTTTATTCTTAGGGTTGATAAATATTTATTTATAATTTTATTTTCTTTCAATTCTGTCTATTTATAAGGTTTACAAACTATGAGATTATACAAACTGATGCAATTATTAACTTAATTTTGAAAAAAAAAAATAATAATAATAATTATGGAAATTTTATTTTAAAATATCCAAAAATTAAAAATATAAAAAGAAAATTATCTACATTACCTTTTTTACAGTGTACATGCCGTTTTTAGCCTATTTCCCGAATGAAAGATAGGCTTGTACAATCACCCAGTTGTCTGTCTGGAATGTACGTTCCCCCCTAATAAATTTTAAACCCGACCACCAAATTTAACAAAACTAGGCTCACATTTAGTATTTAATACGTACATCATACTTCTGACTTCTGTAGTTTTCGATCACGCCGGAAACTTATTTTTGAAATGGTGACAATTTTAATATTCTGGCCTCTATGTTATACTTCGGGAACCAATTATCCGATTTGAACCAAATTTGGAACATTGACAGTGCATGATGTAAGCATTGTATATATAATGTGGTAATATTATCACTCGGCCATATTGGAAGATAGCTCAAATTGAACAAATAAGCTTTCCTATTATATCTTGGGAATCATTTAACCGATTAAAACTAATTTGATACGTTGACAGTACATGAAGTAAGCAATGATTTAAGGAACCGATAAGCGTTAATTCGCTATTTTGTAAACTGGTGAAAATTTTAAAATGTAGCTCTTACATTACATCTCGGGAATCATTTAACTGATTTAAATCAAATTTGGCAAGTTGGCAGTGCATGTTGTAAGCATTGAATTTAGATACTGCTAACGTTATTGGTCCACCATTTTGGGAGGAGATACTGCAAAATGAAAAATAAAACTTTTCCATTATATCTTGAAAACGATTTAACAGATAAAAAGATTTTGTATGCTGACAGTGCATGATGTACGCATTGAATAGTGACAATGATCTTAACAGGCCATCTTGGAAGAAAGTACAACATGAAAAATAAAGCTTTTATGTTATATATCGGTAACTACACAATCGATTTCTGCCAAATTTAGCATATAAGTAATGCTATTGTAGGCCATGTTCATATATGCAGTTTAAATGGATAATGCAGTTATTTTCATAATTGCGGCTGTACATTACGTTTATTTGCAATATCTACCATACTGTTTGTCCAATTTCGATCAAACTTGCTATAAAAACATATATACTTTTGTAAGCCAATTTGTATGATAGTGCCACATGAAAATAAAGTTTTAATGTCATATCTTGGGAAACAATTAACCAAATCCTTGAAAACTTGGCAAACCAGTAATAAAGTGGTATGACATATAAATTGATAGGCTATGTTGTAAAAGGGCTAGGGGCTTATTTTAAAAATATCACCAATATAAACATACTACATCTACGAAACAATGTAACCAATTGCAACCTAACTTTGTATACTGACAGTATTTACGCAAGCATTAAATGAGATAATACATAAACTCATTTGTCCACCATTTTGAAAGATAGCACCGTATTAAAAGTTAAGTTTGCGTGTGNATCCTTGAAAACTTGGCAAACCAGAAATAAAGTGGTATGACATATAAATTGATAGGCTATGTTGTAAAAGGGCTAGGGGCTTATTTTAAAAATATCACCAATATAAACATACTACATCTACGAAACAATGTAACCAATTGCAACCTAACTTTGTATACTGACAGTATTTACGCAAGCATCAAATGAGATAATACATAAACTCATTTGTCCACCATTTTGAAAGATAGCACCGTATTAAAAGTTAAGTTTGCGTGTGCTATCTCGGGAAACTATTAACTGAACTAATCCAGGCGACAAATTATACTTTTGTAGTCCATCTAAATTTATATGACGAAGTATTAACATATTAGCAAAATCACAGCAAAGTAAATATTTTATGTCAATATGCCACATGTCCCAAACAATTTATACAGACTTTATTTATAACACTATCTATGACAAACATAAAATGTGCCAATAAATCTCAGTTTTGTTCTCCAGCAATGAAGATACCACCAAATGAGAAAATTGAGATTTTTGTCATATGTCAAGGACCAATAAACCGAATCCCACCGAACTTTGCACACTAGTAGTGCTACAGTAAGCCATGTTTAAAGTGTGTCTGGCTTTATTTACTGTATGCGTGAAATATGAATAATTGAGGTAGGTTTATGATTTCTATTAAACAATTCAACCAATTTAAATTAAACTTTGTTTACTGACAGTATCCATTAGAAACATCAAATATGCCTTTAGAGATCATATTTTGTTGCCTTTCTCTAAGAAAGTGCCAGGTGATAAAATGCATTATATATGCCATATCTCCGGAACGAATCATCAAATATCCACCAAATTTTTCACACAAGTAGTACTACAGTGGGCCATGTCAACTTACATAATTTAAGTTGGTCTAACATTTTCTTCAAAATGTTGCAATATAAATTATTTAGATAAGTTTGTCATATACATTAAATAATTTTATATATTTCAGATCTGTTAGAAGCATCAGTTATGCCTATATACAGCCGGTTTTAGGATGTTTTGTTCGATAGTCCCAGAAGAGAAACTATGGCTTTTATGNATCAGTTATGCCTATATACAGCCGGTTTTAGGATGTTTTGTTCGATAGTCCCAGAAGAGAAACTATGGCTTTTATGACGTATCTCGGGAACTGGTCAAGCTATTACTACCAAATTCTGCACACAAGTAGTATTAAGGTAGGCCATGTAAATGTACATGATTTAAGTGACTCAAACACTTGTTTTCAAATTTATGTCCATATAAATATTTGAAGCTTATAATACAAGTCTACAAAAACTTAGGACTGATAACTATCGAAGGTGATGTTCAGAATCTCTTCCCCCCGTAATGTAGTTGGTTGCACGCCAGCATGTAGTGGCAGGTAAGGCAGGTGTGTATTTGTAATTGTCTCACTGGTATTGCATTTATTTCTGGTTGCATCTCTAATGCTATCGCTATCAACGAGACGTCAAGACCCACCTAACATTCTACCTTTTAATAACTTCATCAAAATTATTCGCATCCATGTAAAAGAAAGTAGGTCCATTAATTATATTGATAACTTCTTGTTTTTTAAATTACTTTGTACCTGAAAAAAAATTTATTTTACAAAACATATTGGTAAACCACATAATTTTCACACTTATTCTAGAAAAAAAAATTTAAGTAATAAATAAATTATAAGAAAACTATTTACATTTATACTTTATACACATTACTTTACAAGCGAAAGGATATTTTCAGTATGATAACCTATCATAATGCCCGCATGAAGGTTTATAAGCATCTAGGTTATATTAACGAATCTTAGTTTGCTAGTGGTTGTTTTGAAAGGCATATCGTCTCAGCTCGTTAAAGCAACTGAAATATACTACGGAGACAAAGGTCAAGGGTCCAGCAGCAGTAACATAGTTTGAGGTTGGCACACTACTGTCCAATTCTTTCGACTGATGTATTAACAACATAGAAAATGTATCCCTGCTGCTATAACGATGAGGTCTTTCCGCACAAATACATCTCATGTCGGCATGAAATTCCTGGGTATATGAAGAATCCCAACTGCATAAAGTGTATTTGCTTTAATTGTGGGCGGCTGTTTTACCACAATGATACCTCCTGCAAACATACACAGCTATACAAAGCTAAACTGCCCACCCTATTCAACACTTCAGTGCCAGTTCTGCAAAAAAAGAAAAAGAGAGATAGAGAGATCTAGCAGCTTCCATCATCGGTGTGATGGGTGGCTGTAACATGATTTAGTTTCTTTCATTTTCCTCTGCTATCATAGCCTACTACAAGCAGTATGGATACCGAAACCGCCAACTTATCACTGGGTGAAATGGCATCTGTGTCATCACCTTCCACGAGCGCACCTCTGTCTCCAATCCCTGCTACTTCGAATGGAACAACAGACGACCCATATGGGTCCACCAAAATACCGTCCACAGTACTGTTAATGTCTTATTACTGTCGCTTTAGTTGCACAGACTTTGCGTTCAAGCTTACTGTATACTGCCATGAAGTGTATGAGTGTGCAAAGGCTTTATTTTGTTTTAAAAATGATTCTAGGTGATGTACATGAACACAAGTTGTTAGGTTTAGTATGTTCCAGCACAAGAACTGGGGGCTGCAAATCAGTAGATCTTCCACCATCTAGGATAATGTCATGGTGGCCATTTTGTTCTTGTCTGCCATCTTGTTTACGCTATTTTGTATCTCCCACCATCTTGTTTAAACTTGACATCGTATTTCCACCCGCCATCTTGTTTTCCTTCATTCAACATCTTGTGTGCATAATTTTATTCCTGTCCACCATGTCGGTTCTCTTGTCGCCTGCTAGAATGCACCACTGTTGTCAGCCATGTTGGTTCTCTCATCGCCTGCTAGAGTGTAAGAATGGTGTCGACAAAGTTGTTTCTCTCGCTCACTTAAGAGTGCCGCTGGTGTCTGTCATGTTGTGTCTCCCATTGCCCACTAGAATACACCACTGGTGCCTGTCATATTTGTGGTGCTGCTTCCTCATTTGTAAGGTTGTCTCGTGGAATATGTACAGAATGGCCCAGAATAAATTATACCGAAACTTGGCAACACTGAATCGCAAGACGAGCGTACGTGCACGTGTTCTGTCACTCTACAGTTTGGCCTTGGCTCGTCACCAAAGTAGTCGCAGTGCGCGGTGGACAACAATGGCTCTAAGTGTGCGAGGAAAAGCATTTGTTGTGGAGCATTATTTCCGATCAGACAGAAATGGTCGATCAGGGTGACCAAGTGTGAAGACTGTGCTGGAACGTTTCCAAGAGGAATTTAATAAACCCCCTCCCACAAAGCGAACAGTGCTACAGCTGGTTCAAAAATTTAGATGAACTGGATCTGTTCTGTGCAAACTAAAACGTTCGTCGGGTAGAAAATGCACAGTGAGCATGCAGGGGTTGTCCTCCAAAAGATTCTGCAATCCCCGAATAAAGGCCAACGCCGTACGGCGAAGTAACTGAGCATGAAGCGATCGTCTGTGCAGAGACTTGCACATTAGTTGGGAACATTTTCCTATCGAATGCAGGTAACCCATATAGCCGGATAGGGTTCAAAGAGTGCAGTGCTGTGCTCGTACTCTTGCAACTGTGTATGAAAATGCACATTTCCTGTTGAACATTTGGTTCTCCGATAAATGTCATGTTACATTGGAAGGTTAATGAACAAGCAAACAACAACTTTCCTTGGTTTTGAACAACCTGCAGAGTTTGTTGAACGTCCTCTAGACCCTGTANGCACAGTGAGCATGCAGGGGTTGTCCTCCAAAAGATTCTGCAATCCCCGAATAAAGGCCAACGCCGTACGGCGAAGGAACTGAACATGAAGCGATCGTCTGTGCAGAGACTTGCACATTAGTTGGGAACATTTTCCTATCGAATGCAGGTAACCCATATAGCCGGATAGGGTTCAAAGAGTGCAGTACTGTGCTCGTACTCTTGCAACTGTGTATGAAAATGCACATTTCCTATTGAACATTTGGTTCTCCGATAAATGTCATGTTACATTGGAAGGTTATATGAACAAGCAAACAACAACTTTCCTTGGTTTTGAACAACCTGCAGAGTTTGTTGAACGTCCTCTAGACCCTGTAAAGATTACTGTGTGGTGCGCAATATCAGGCCATGGTGCAATTGGGCCGTACTTCGTCGAAGACGAGGAGGAAAGACATGTTGCGGTGAACCAGCACACATTCCGTCAGCAGATTGTGGAACCTTTTGTGCGTGATTTTAGGGCGTTTTGTAGGCAGAAATTTGCGTTTAATGGAGTAATAATGTTTCCAGCAAGATGGAGCGACAGCACACACTTTTGGATAGGAGGGNGTGTAAGAACAGGTGTATAGAGATCCAGTGCCTCGTGATATTGAACAGCTAAAGACCAACTTCAGACATATAATCCATTCCATTTCCAGAGACACAATAGCAGGAATGCTTGCCAACCTGCGGCAGAGATATAAAAGATGTATTGAGTTAGCGGTTTCCTATCTGGAATATATCGTGTGATAATTTGTTGTGTTAAGGTATTGTATTGTATTCGCACTGATAACTGCTGTGTATAAAAATAAAATCAAAGACATGATTTCGGTATACCTTATTCTGGGGTATACTGTATATATATACACACATATATGTATAAATGTACACATATATATATATAGTAGCAGATACTGCGCCTGTAAGAGTGTATATATTTATGGTAAGACGATTCAAAGATTCTCTCTCGCCTTGGAGGGGCGTANTTCCCCTGACCTTACACCACCAGATACATATTTGTGTAAGAACAGGTGTATAGAGATCCAGTGCCTCGTAATATTGAACAGCTAAAGACCAACTTCAGACATATAATCCCTTCCATTTCCAGAGACACAATAGCAGGAATGCTTGTCAACCTGCGACAGAGATATAAAAGATGTATTGAGTTAGCTGTTTCCTATCTGGAATATATCGTGTGATAATTTGTTGTGTTAAGGTATTGTATTGTATTCGCACTGATAACTGCTGTGTATAAAAATAAAATCAAAGACATGATTTCGGTATACCTTATTCTGGGGTATACTGTATATATATACACACATATATGTATAAATGTACACATATAAATAGTAGCAGATACTGCGCCTGTAAGAGTGTATATATTTATGGTAAGACGATTCAAAGATTCTCTCTCGCCTTGGANATACACACATATATGTATAAATGTACACATATATATATATAGTAGCAGATACTGCGCCTGTAAGAGTGTATATATTTATGGTAAGACGATTCAAAGATTCTCTCTCGCCTTGGAGGGGCGTAGCAGCGAACTGCCGACCTTTCGGTCACCAGCTAGACGCCCTGGCCATGTGAGTTAAAGAGGCATGTTTCGAAGCATGAGTTAAAATGAAATATATGCAGCATCATGTGTGTATGGTGGGGAAAAATTAAGTTATTGTAGTCATGGCCCTCGTGGTTATACTTGAAGAATGCATAATATAGTCCATTCACGGTTTATTCCAAATTTTCTGAAGCCCTACTTAAGTTCTACTTCCAGGATATTCCTCCCTCTCATACAAGCAAAGCTTAACCAATTCTAGAAAATTATATTAAAGGGACTGTGCATTGCATTCTTGCGCACTCAGTACAATAATATTTTGCAAAAGAACTATTTCTTACCAGGCATTACCAACACGCCTGTTTTCTCACTGTGTTTGTTCATAATAACAATAAATTAATTATAATAATTTATTGATAAATAACAGTTCAAAATTTGAATTTATCTAAAAAATAAGGTACTCTTACAATAACCGATAAAACGCTTGTGACACATGGCATGCTTAAGAAATAAGCAGACATGTCAAACATAGGGTGATTTTTTAAAGGTTAGATTCAAAATGTGTGAAGAAACTGCGAATAGACTATAATAATTGTATAAAAAATATTTATATATTTTTTTTGTAGTCATGACTATTTGACATGATTGTGATGGATATTTTAAAGTTTCTGATCACATCAAACAAAACAATAGGCTATACATATTTAAAAAAAATATTTTTTCATAACTAAATGTAGAGGTGATAAACATTATTTTTGCCCAAGGTTAATATGTGGTTACATCTTGCCTGCATTCAAAATTGCCGTTTAATATGACAATATATAAAGCCATTCTCTATATATTATATGTATTAGGTGTTTTCTTAAAAATTACAGTAGTTTATGGGAAGGTATACCTTAAAAATAAAACATATGAAAAATTAATTTTTTAAGAATTTATTTTAATTTTATTTTTTTCAGTTTTATATATACCATGAAAATATATTCTAATAAATTTTCATATAGCACATTAAAATATTATATAATTTTTCTTCCGTAGAGTTTTTTTTCTCGTGCTTTTGTCCCAAGTGGTTATCCACCGTCGTTGCTCTCTGTGTGGAACTGGTCATTGTTATCTGGCATCATCTCTGTGCATTGCCATTCCACTTACCGCCCCCACAGCTGCTAAAAAAAAAAAAAAGAGCTAGCCTTGTGCGCGGGTCTCCGGCTGCGGATAGAGCTATACAGAATACTCGCAAGCACTATTAAGTATTTTGCAACCATTTTTCGTGTACACTGTCAACCCTAGACAACCCTAGACTTCTAAGGAAATATAACCTATATTTTCATGTATTAAAACGCTGGTTGTCGGGGGTTTAGTGAGATTGCGTTTACTGCAGAAAACCATTTATTACACCATTTTTTCCCCTTCAAATTAATCCCCAACAGCTTTTTTTTTTTTTTTTTNTTGGGGGTTTTTTTTTTTTTTTTTTTTTTTTTTTTTTTTTTTTTTTTTAAGTGGACAGTAGTTTGTTCACCACGGAAATTAAACGATTATCTTGATCTACCATTTTCACGACCACTTCTTGTACGCTTTTAGTCACGACCAGTGTATAAATGAGCATTTTATGAACTTCGATAAGCTTAAGACTGAGCAGAATCAGAGCCGAGAAGTCGTGAAATGTCTGACTCTGTTTCTCGTTAAGATATGAGTCGCCACATACAATTCTTATTACGTTTAGGGGCAAGATGTGTACCAGAAGTGTCATGTAATTTATTCGCTTAGTAAAATTTATTTTCAAATCGAAGCAAATGGGCCAGCGTGTCGCTTTTCGTAAAATAGATATTTGCGGAACAGAATATTTTTCGATTTTCAGAGTATTCGGGTTGTCACAAAGCAGAGAAGCAATTCCGTCCAGCTGCAAGGCCTTCCTCAGGTAGGCAGAAATATTGTACAGGTCGTAGCTGCCTGTGTTTAAATAAATTTCCCTAGTGGTGCCACCGACTCTGCTTTTGCATACCTGAAAGTACCGTTGGTAAGATCTATGTTGGGGAATTACAAATATGTCTGAAAGTCTGCCAGGGCAAGAGACAGGGCTCTGTCTAGTTTCAGAGTTGGAAAATAGGCGGAATGAATTTTCGAAACTCTACCCGCCAAAATCACAGTAACAGATATGACTGGCATTCAGTAACTAAGTTCACTAAAAACCACTGTGAAAGGAACCACAGAGACAAGTGACCACAATTCGACTAGCTAAGAAGGTGCTTGTATTGGTAGTTATAACCCATTTTCACACCACCCAAATACCTACTCAGTTCTAAGGGGCATACAGGTTGCAAAAGCTGTCAAAAAAACTCCACGATGTTTGTATGAAAGTAGAATGATTATAATTTCCCTTTTCCGCTCAAAATTCCTCTATACTACCTAAAAAAATTCCCTTTTTTCCTTAAAAAAGCACCGATCCCTACAGTTATAAAAATATCCCCGAAAGGCAATTTTTGATCTGTCGGGCAGATTTGGGGGGATCGTTTTCGAGGGCAGAGCAGTGGAGGCCATATTGGTTTTATAGGCATAGGGTATGCCAAATCGATACAAGAGGTCCAGGGTCCGGAGTCAGACCTAACCATCAGCCATATTGGTTGTCAGCCATCTTGTCCGCCATATTGGATCCAGGAGACCATGACCTTTGAATTTGAACCCAAAAATTTCCAGAAAATCCCAAAAATATCCAAATACCCTAAAAAATTCCCAAAATTTCTAAATATTAATAAAAAATTATTTAAATTAAAAAAAAATTATTGTTTGGGCTTAGAGGAGACGAAGGACTGGAACCGACCAGCCGCCATGTTATTATGTCATCCAACCCCCATGTTAGATCCAGGTGATTTTGACCTTTGACCTTGACCCCAGTGACCTTAAATGACCTTCAAATAAAAAAATTTCAAAATTGAATAAATTCATAAGTCAGCGAGCATATTACATCACTGACTGCTATCGTTATCTTGAATCCAGGTGACCTTGACCTTTGACCTTAACCAGGTGATTTTAACCCTTGAACCCAAAAAATTATTAAAAATCTGAAAAACTTCCTTAGAATTTATAAAAATCAATAATAAATATAATGAAACATTATTGTTTGTAAATTATTTTTGAAAACTAAAATTTCCAGAGGTCCCACACAGCACCACGTCCAGCAGACGACTGATCCCCCTCTAATAAACCACATTGTATTAACATTCCCCTCCCCTACCTGCTCACCTTTGATCATTCTGTTGAATGCACTCCACCCACAATGTTGGTTTTTTCGTTTGTCATTTGTTTCAATTTTCAACACCTTGGTGATTGTAGTGTATTAATTATCGATTAAGTCGCCAGAGGTGCTGTCGATTGAACCACGATGTTGGTTGTTGGCTTTGCTCTTACCCCAATAAAATTGAACTCTAAAAATCGAGAAAAATCATAGTCCATACAATTGTCGATTGCTAGCTGGTCACATCAAGACCCCATACCCACTAACACTACTAATTAACGACTGACTGCACACAAGACCGACTCCACCCAAGACTAACTCTACCCAAGACTGGTACCTGACGAGACTGACTTAGCACAAGACTTGCTCCTAACGAGACCAGTTCCTACAAAACAGGATATACCAACCGACAAGACCAACCTGCCATACCACCCACCTATACAAAGAAACGATGATGTACAATCTCGAATAAAGTTAATAACAATCTCGTAGCTAACCTCTTCGCATAAAATCTTCGCAGAATATTCGCAAATAATTTCTAGCAGAGCTGACCATACCAAAGTTTCATACTAACTTACTAAGCCAACTTACCAGACCAACTGATCAGGCCAACCAACTAGTTGCGAAACACTCCTCAAAAATATTCCCCTTATTTCATTCGTTTGCCATATATAACTCACCCTATTTTAAATAACCCGAGTAAGGCATAATACTTTAAATCGAACTATAGCCCCCTTACTGCATGTATTCACATATATTTGATCTAAAACAGACTCTCAAACACCACTGAATTATTAAGTTTTCCAGAGAAGCATGAGGGACTGTATAAGAAATTCAACACACATTGCAATATACATAAACATGCTCTGTCAGCCACGTTCACCATCTTTGATTTCGTTTATTTCTTAGTTACCTTTCTTTCATTATCTGTTATTTTCTTCTTATTTTTGTCACCACGATTAAGTCACCGAAGCTCCACCCACCATCTTAAATTGTATTCATGCTTTGCCATTTCAAGACGATTTAGTGGCATGCTGATTACTCGGTCCCCTCTAACCACCATCTTGGGTTACATCACTTCTGCAATATTTGATTATATGGTCTTGACCTTTAACCATCGAAATCCATTTAGTTCCTCATTTGTATTTACTATAAAAATAACTATGGTGTGTTAGAGCAACACCATCATGTAGAAATTTATGTAGTACCTCTCTTCGCCATATACCGCACTGAAGCAGGTCTGGCCAGGCCCGACTCGACCTTCACCCTCCCCTCCCTCTAAGTCTCAGGGTCAACATTCTACCATTTCAACAGCATTTTTTCATGTCTGCTGCTTTTAACCTTCTTAAAATGTATTATGATGCCAATACATTCTTATTTTTGTATAGTGAACTTCAACAGTATACATTTATTAAAATATTGTTGATTGCGCACACCCAGTGATGGGTATACACAAGAAATATTTAAGTACTAACTTTCAAATTATTGTATTTTGACTCATCATTTAATTTTTTTTATCATGCTAAACAAGAGTACCATAATGTAATTACATAGAAAAACTAAGGCTAACATATTCTCTATATAAGGGAATTAGGCATGCTAGGGCAAGGTACATCAACACCAGCGAGAAATAAAACATTTTTTCATTTTAATAATAAACTGAAGAGCCAAAATAACTGGTACACCTGCCTAATATCGTGTAGGATCCCCTCCCCCCCTGTCACCGAGCACGCAGAAGTGCCGCAAGACGACGTGGCATGGACTCGACTAATGTCTGAAGGTATGCAGGAGGCAATTCACACCATGAATCCTGCAGGGCAGTCCACAAATCCAATCTGCGCCATTTGAGAAAGGGTTGCACGTCTGTCACGTTTAATGATTCTTGTCAGTCGTCGTTTGTCCCGTTCTTTCACGATATTTTTCCGGCCACAGCGATGTCAAAGATTTGATATTTTACCGGATTCCCGATATTCACGGTACACTCGTGAAATGGTCGTACGCGAACATCCAAATTTTATCGCTACCTCGGAGATGCTATGTCCCATCTCTAGTGAACCGACTATAACACCATGTTCAAACGCACTTAATCTTGATAACCTGCCATTGTAGCAGCAGTAACCGATCTAGCTGCCGACCGCATCTCGTTACTCTGATTGGTTCCGTACCTCTGTTATTTGCATACACACGCCTATACCAGCTTTTTTGGCTCTTCAGTGTATATATGGCTATATATACACATACTTCAGACTACAGACATAAAAACTGAATCCTCACATTCTCCACGCCATTCACATAGTGTATTTACAGCAGATGCTCACTTTTCACATAGTCTATATAATCTGCTTATACCTAGCTCAAGACAGTCTACGCTAGCTAGCATCCAACCAGAACCCTTGGCATTATGTTCTTATTCATGACAAAGTTTTTCTTTCAAGGCCTCTACAGCCCGTGGAATGCTATCAACATTGTACAATGCTACGTTCTCAGTCTTGAATCCTCGCCGACTAATAGCTTCATCCAAAGTTTGTGGCATGTTTCAGCCAAACATTATATTTTATGCGACTTTCTTCGACTTATTCTGTTTATTGGTTGATTATCCTTTGCATAATGTGGTCAATATATGTACTAATTTTTTTTTGTACGTACAAAGTTATTCCCAATCACAAAATCTTTTAAAATTTCCTTGAATGCTGATTGTTTATGATACAATCCATTTGATGTGGGTTTGTCAGCAGCTACTACAGGAAGTTTCTTAGCTGCAGGATCTCTACCATAACAGTTCTTGCTATTTCTCTTCAGCTTATCACCTCGTTTGAACAAGCATTTGCACTTGGCACATACCTGCATAGCACAGGAAGGTCCCTTCACTCAAGTAGTTCTTTCATACTTCCCTACACCTTGGCTGTAGGCAAATATCTTGTCACAGTAACAGCAACGTAGCATTGACGAAGTCATCGATTGCAATACTGCTGTAGGTGACCCATCCGAAGAAGTCGATGGTGCTGTCGACGTCATGCCTGAAGATGTCGATGTCTGCACTGATGTAGGTGACCTATTCGAAGAAGTCGATGGTGGCATTGGTACCATGCTCATAGTAGATGAAAGCGGTGCTACTGTAGGCAGCCCATTCGAAGAGGTCGATGGCGACGCTAATATAGGCAAGCGGCTCGAATAAGTCGATGGCACTGCTGGTACCAATCAAAGAAGAAGACAATGGCACTGCCGTAGCTACCTTTAGCTCTGGAGTGTCCGAAGACATCACTGATGCAGAATAAGACTTAGATGCGAAGCTGCAGAAGCTAGCGGAGACAATTCGCCTTTCACATTAGCCGTTGTCAAACTAAACCCCACAACTGACCCCCAACTGCTTATAATATACCCATATGCAAGCCCTATGATGTCATGTTGACATTAAACCAATCATACTATGCCAATAACACATTGTGTGGACATCGACCAGCCAATCACCGATTTGCCACTTTATTGCAGCTGACAAATCATGTGCAGGCACTGAGACATTACATACAGAAGTCAATCGCTCCACAAATGCTCTGCAAGCTCCACAATAGCTCCACATGCTCTACAATCGCTCCACATGATCCACAATCGCTCCACAATCACTCCACGTGCTCCACACGCACCACAGACTCTACAATCGCTATATATGCTCCACAATCGCTCCACAATCACTCCACATGCTCCACATGCACCACATGCTCTACAATCACTCCACATGCTCTACAATCACTCCACATGCTCCACAATCACTCCACATGCTCCGTAATTGCTCCACGTGCTCTAAAATTTCTCTACAATCACTCCGCATGCTCCACAATCGCTCCACAATCACTCCACATGCTTCACACACACTACATGCTCTACAATCGCTCCACATGTTTCACAATCGCTTCACATGCTCCACATACGAAGGATTGATGAAAATATCGACTTGGATTCATTTTTAATCCTGGCAGACTGTGACGACGACCAATGTACATCAATACTGTGGAGTGGAACAGCGAAGATAATCTGGTTTTGCTGGCTGAGTCGCACCACATATTCGGTGGTGTGTTAGACATGCCGACGACAGGGCACAGCATCCCACTATCGGTGTCCGATGTCAACAACTCAGAGCAGGTGGCCGATGTCAACAACTCACAGCAGGTGGCCAACCGCAGCAAGGCGCAACCCCCGTCACTGTCATCATCGACGGAAAACCACTCATTCAGACAGTGGCCAGTGAGGATGGTGGCATTAGTGAAGACAATGTCTTTTTCATGGACATCATATCGCCGGCAATGGATGCCATGCATAGATCTGTCTCGCCACCACCACCACCACCATCACCACCACCATCACCATCACTACCACCACCTCTCTGGGACCATGGTGGTGTAGTGGTTAGACTACTCACCTCCCACCAAGGCGAACCGAGTTCGATTCTCGGCGAGGACACCCTCGGATTTTACCATGTGAGAATCATGCCAGATGATGCCGCTGGTCCGCGGGTTTTCTCGGGAATCTCCCATTTCTCCCACCCTTGCATTCCGGCGCTGCTCTATACTCACTTCGCTTCACCCTCATAACCTCTCAAGACCTCGATGTTAAGAGCCACCCATATCTCTTCACTCACTCATCACCATCTCTACCATCAATGATGCGGCAAAGACCACCATCACCTCCATCGCCGACGGGGATGTTATACCAGCCATGCCAGTCGTCTGTATCTGCAATGTCAGCAACACTTGTTCAACCGAATACTACTTCGCGAGGAGTACATGGTCCCCACCACTGTCTATGACTCTTCGGTGATGGGGATGGCAGAAATGACGATGTGCTTCCGCCTCCTCCTTCACAGTAGCTGCCACTTCTTACACCACTCCTATCATTATGTGCTGCACTCAACCCCAAGTTCGCTGCAATAGTTGTATTGCAAAGGTGCGCAGCCAAAACAAATACGATGATGTAAACGAGGAGGCGTGAGAACACATGGTGAGGCTGCAAGAATGGGTGGTGGCACTGCCGACGTGATAGTCCCTCCGGCAAGCCGAAAAAGTGCGCACATCACGAATCGGATGAATTAATTTGCAGACTGGATCGCAACCACCAGCTTCTAGAATCGGTTTTGATCAATCAGCTTCTACTGAAAGTTGTGAGTGAAAAATTCGTTCCATGTATCATTTAAAGTAGGATGCAGTGGACATTCGTTTCCAAATCGGGGCATTACAAGATGCCTTCATCGTGTGTTCGGATGTGTTAAAGCTAAGTGTCACACTGTTTAATAAAACCTAGGTACCATTAACCATTATAAGGTCCTGCAATGGGTAGTGATTAGACTACTTGCCTCCCACCAAAGCGAACCGGGCTCGATTCCCGGCGGGGTGCTCCCGGATTTTCGCATGTGGAAATCGTGCCAGACGATGTGGCCGGTCAGCCGGTTTTTCTGAGGGTCTCCCGTTTCCCCCGCCCTTGCATTTGGGCACTGCTACATACTCACCTTACTTCAACCTCATTGGCTCTCAATACCTCGATATTAAGAGCTGCCCAAGTCTCTTCACTTACTAATTTACCAATATATTTGTGAGGCATTATTTTTGAGGGGAAAATGCTTCTCTACTGCCATTATTGATTAATTTTTTCATTGCTCGTTTGTTTTACTATGTCTGCATGATATTTATTTTATGTTGGTTTTCAAGTCGCGTTCAAGAATTTGTTTTGCCTATGGCTATTTTTAAACAAAAAATATCTACATGCAAATTAAATATTTTTATTTTCAATGCTCAAAATTGTTTTTTTTTTCTCGTTATAATCAATACCTGCGATTTAATTTGGTCTTAGAAACCACTTGCAACATTTATTTTCATCCACAAACTCAGACTGTTACATATATTAACCATGATATGGTCCCCTATAAATACATGCAAATTGGTGAAAAGGTATTGGAATAGTACTAATAACAATTATATACTTTTTTTCACAGTACTAACCGAATTATAAAATTTATGAATGCTGGTGGGAGAAGTGAATTGATACATGTAAAATTGGTATTGGTATGGGAAAGGGCTTATTAACGTCCCCTGGTGTAATACCTAATGGCTTACAAACTAACTTTCGGCCTAATTAAAACCAACATTCATGCCTTACCTGGGTTTCGAACCCAGAACCTACCGCACCCCACACCGGCGATGCACCAGGAGGTCGGCGATACAAGTAATAAATATACTAACAACACTAACACAATAATTATTTTTTTCACATTAAGTTAAACTATATATACAAAAATGATGCCATATTCTTATATTTAACAAAAAAAAAAAAAAAAGAGAATGCACACAATATGTGATTCATATTAACCACGGGGGAGAGAAATCAATGAATCTTTATTGCATATCTATAATTATAAAAATACATGTTTATATTTTTATAAGTATATCCTATTGTTTTTCTTGGTGTGATAAGACACTTCAAAAGATATTTCCATTAATTATTCTGTCGATGGCACTAACAATTTTTTCTTAAGGTTACGCCATTCTCCCACTCTCTCCTACATAGCAAAGCAGTGCCCACATATCACAGGATATCCACCGGATATCCTACTTAGATCCACAATATCTAAAAGTCATCGAAGTCCTACAGAGAGTGAATCTCTAATGTATATCCTTTGGATATCCAGTAGTAGATACCAGTTTGTACCACTTACTGAATATCCATTAAATATTACAAAACCACCAACGGCACCACCAACGGTAGGAATGCGAGAGCGTGAAGTAGGGACATCTGGTAGGAATGCAAGATCTTGAACTACTAGGGTGTCAGGTGAAAGGAGACCGGAAGGAATATGAGAAAACCAATGTAGAATGATAGAGCATGATGAGAGAAGTTTCTAGACAGGGGCAATGAATACGAACATTCTTCAGGCAAGGTGGATGGTACTGGCTTGGAATTATAGAGCTTGAATGTTAGGGGAAACCCTTAATCCATCGACCCCTCATTCCCAAAAGAGAGTCACTTAGCCACATTGTAGAGCCATCGACTGAAATTTTACAAGAAAAAATTTAAGGGAATTTCGGGAAATTCTGAGGGAAATTCTGGCGATTTTAACCTTTTTTGAAGGGGGAAAGGGAAATTCTGAGAGAAAAAAGGGAAAAAATTACATAATCCAAAATGGTTGCGGTTTGTCCTTAGTCCCACGCCCGGCACCCCTGCAACAGAACATACTATTTATAGCTACTTCGGTCAGTTGTGAAAAATGTAATGGGCAAATATTTTTTATTTTAACACATGAAAAATCATATTTGCTCCTCGATGTAGTGCTCTTTCAACTACCATTTTCTTTGCTACAGTTGAAAAAAAAAATCATTGAAATTCTCTACGACTTGGTAATTATCACATATTATGGTTCCAGTGAGGTAAGTATGTGGTTGGGCTTAACGTCTCGTCGACAGCGAGGTAATTAGAGACGGAGCCGAAGATGAAGCAAGTTGCTCAGGGCAGAGGGATTGGGGTAGGATCCGAAGGAATAGGCCATGGGCTTTGTTAAGGACCCATTCCATAATTCGCCTGGAGATTAAGGGAGGCCGCAGACCGGATTCGTCAAGACACGGAACAGTCAAGACAAGTGTGTCTGAAACGTGTCGCAAGGGAATTTAGAAACGGCCGCACACCCGTCTGAAGCATGACGGTGATGTCAGCGTCAACACTCAGACACGTGTGAAGAGACACGGTGCTCCATTTCCTTGCGTCATGTTTCAGACTTAAGTAGTGATTTGGGAGGAATTGGGGTAAAACATGTGTGAAGAGGGGAGTGCTTATTAAACTAGTGCTGGCGGTTGAAAAGTTTCCAGTTATTTACGATTGTTCGTTAGCGGGTCACTCGAACAAGGAAGAAGCGAAAAAGGAGAGTAATTTCTAACGAAATAACTTCAGCCGTGAATACAAAAATTTATTTGTTGATAAAGTATATAATGTTACCTTTCTTCTGTGTTAGGTCATTCGGAGCACACAAAATTGAATTTTAATACTTTCAGACTGTTTTAATTAAAATACAATTATTTTTAGGTGATTTCTTTAATAGTATTCGCATTCAATGAAGAATGGACAATGTTGATTTTTATAAGTAATGTCCATTGAAAAATGATTGAATATTGATCAATTGAAAGGTTATTGGGAAAAACTATGAATGGAGACTGCTTATAAATAACCAATGCCCTTTCTTCATTGAATTGATTTAAAAATAAAATATCAATATGTGCCAACATAAATAATGAAAAAGAAATTTTAATAACCTACGTAAACAATTAAAATAACGTTTAGTATGTACATAAGCAAGAATAAATATTTAATAACTAATGTAGTTGAATGAGTACAAATGTTTTTTTTTCAACCTAATTGTTATTACATTTATTAAATATGAAATACTGTATTTGTCTAATAATTTACAGTATGTAACATATATTATGAAATGAGTTTCTAAATTTTCATTATGTTTTGATTTCAATTTCTGCTGCAGTAAGCGTCTGTAAATAAACATGTAGGAATTATAGAAACGGTTGGACAAGACACCTGAGGCAGACCCTGGCTAGTGGTTCCGCTTGTAAAAAGAAGGTAGCCTATTAGATAACTAATGTCAATGTTTTTACATGTACACTTATAAATAAAGATAACACTTTCTCACAACGAGTATTTGAAGTGTTTGAATAGGATTGTAGGCAATCAGGTAATTTGGCAGCTGCTAACGACAATGACCAGCCATCTCCTTCCCTGTCTGAAGGTGAAGAATATGATGTCAACGATAAAAATAGCGAAGACAGCGTTAACATGCCACCACCAGAGCAAAGTGTTATACAAAAGAAGAAGAAGAATCAACTTCCATTGATTACTGTCGTATTTATAAGCAAGGAAGAGACGTTGTAAAACACAGCCAGAAAATCCCTATTTGCTTTTTCCGAAAAGCCTTATTTATACCTGAGATCGCAAAATTATTACCATCTCAGAAAAGTTAATTTAAAATAAATATGCAGTAAATGCTTCACAACTTGCTGTATGAGTCACCAGTCAGTGTGCGGTATTGAAATGAATGTTATGTCGTTATCAGTCAGTGCATGCAACATTCATCTTTCAGTACATACCTGTATATTGGCACTGACCAGTCTGGCGCTTCAAACGCGTCTTCCATTTTGACCCCTTCAAATAATGAAAACTGCAGGGCCTTTTGGAACCTGTGATAATGTCATGTGTGTGAGCATTATAAGAATTGAAAACTCTTTTCAGCAACAATCACACCAATAAAAATGTGTAGTAATGTAATAATTTTGTTTTATCGCTTTACCTAAATAAGTGACAATTTTTCCGATAATTCTATGTATTTTTGTTGCTTTAAACAGTGAAACCGTAAGACTGTTAATAAATATGTTAAAAATATTAGATATTACATTTGTGTCCCTTTCTAATGAATGATGTACAATTTAAAAATAATAATTTGGCAACGATTTTACTTAACTACAATATTGTAACAAGGTTTGGGAGAAAAATGTGCGCTATGGTTGCTTTCACATTAATTGACGTAACACAGTATAAACATGTTATCACATAGCGTTTGGCATATTATTTACGATTTTCAAAAAAACAATATTTGTTTTGCCATAAAAGGGCAACATTTCGTTTCAGAAAATAAGCACCCAAAAGATTTCTCAGTTCTTCAGCTCCGGCCGTTGCTCTTTTACAGCAAGGCTGCAAATTATGCTGACTGTAAAACGAACTATCGGGTACACCGCCATCATTATCATTCCCCAAACTAGCTTCAGTAACTTTTCCTTCCCTTAATTTGATAAAATTATGTACGATACAAGCTGATCGTGCAATGTTATCTACTGTGTCTGGTTTGCATGCTATTGTAGTTCTGAGAACTCTTAATTTGGAAGCTATCATACCAAACGCACACTCTAAATATTTTTTTTTTTTGCCCTACCAAGTCGATAGCTAAATATCCATATTTTTTATGTAAGTTCTTTTCTTGGAAATTGTCTCATTAAATGTTTCTGCAAAGGAAAAGATTCATCACCAACGAAAAAAATATGGAAATAGCGCACTTTCACCTTCATCTTCGGGTAATTTTGTGAGTTCTCAAATGTGGAGTTGATCTTTTTTAAGATTTCGGCCAAGTGCAGACGTTCGCTCTTTCACCCGAAATAACCAACGTCAATTGAGATGAAATGACCATCCGCGTCGGCTAAAGCTAAGAAAACTATGGGAAAATATCCCTTGCAATTATAAAATGACGAACCGCTTTTCATGGGACATTCAATACGAATGTGTTTTCCGTTCAGCGAACCAACGCATTTTGGTATATTCCAAAGTTACAAATAACGATTAGAAATACTGTTCCACATCTCTTCTGTTGATTCTGGCATAACTTCAGGTTGACGTACTGACCATATTGCAGCACATACATCTTTCACAATGTTCCCTATTGTTGTTTCACCTCTTTTAAATTGAAAACTCAAATTCCTGAAGCTGCTGCCAGTTGCCAGTTACCTGGAAACAAATTGTTTTCTTTGTATTTTTTGTTATTGTGAGCACATGTGACAAATTGAGGGACTATAGAAATAGTGGAGCAAGAATCTGACGCAAAAACAAGCTAGTGATTCTGCCACTAACAATTAACAATGCATTTTTTTTTTTGTATTTGGTGAAGTGTCTTTTCTGCCGCCAAAACCAATTAAATAAGGTAGGGTTATTGAAAATAGGCAATACTTTTAGTTGTATTTGCATACATGAGACGAAAGACAACATTTTCACAGGATATATTACACTGTGTGACAAAAATGGATTTCTAAAGCTTACACAAACTCACATAATCAAGATATATAACATATCCTATATTTACCTTAATGTGATAAGCAATTTCTCATCAACTGTAATTGCCCGTCTCTAATTCGTGTATTGTTTGTTCAGTAGCGGCATAACCTTCTGATGAAGTTCTTGATATGTCTCTGGACTCATTCGATAAAAACTATGAAATTTTATCGGATCTTCCAGCAAATCGCAAGCTGGACGTATGCTCCATTTTGCGCACATGATAAGTTAAATGCGTGGACTCATCATCTGTTTTTCTTACTTTGAACGCACCAAATGTACATCAGAATATCATCTTCGCTCGGATGTCATCTCTTCAACTGACACTACACGTGCCGCATACACCGTGTTTCTCCAGTGTGCGGACGCGTGTCTGAAACATGACTTAAGACACGTTCGCCCGTGTTTTGTCTTTTCCTTTTTGTCTTGACGCGTTTGGTGTGCGGCCTGCCTTAGATTTCGGGAAACCATGGAAAACCGAAATCAGGATGGCTGGACCGGGATCGAACACGGGTCCTCCCGAATGCGAATTCAGTGAGTTACCATTGCGCCACCCCGTTCGGTGGTTGGTTCCATTGAGATTTATACTAACACGTTTATGTTTTTGTTGCACTTTTACTTTATTATTTATTACACTCCACATGACCTTGTTTCGTGAAGTGTTTAAAAGATTATCATATTCAAGATGTTTTGGCTAAATTAACTAATTTATTATTTAAATGTTTATATTTCTTGTTATTTCATTGCTTAACTTGGCTGAAGTCGTCATTACGTTGAGCTTATTTTGTGATACAGTAACCCTTTGGTTACCGAGGGGTAGAAATTTATCTTTTTTTACTTTAACGATCTGTAAACGAAATACGATATTGTTACAGTAAAGCATGAACTTGGTACTGAGATTATTCCATGCTATATTTGGGTCAGATATGTTAAAAACTTCTTGCCAATTTTATTTGTTTAGTAGGTTGTTGAAACTGTTCGTATTTATATTGAACTGAAGAGACGTTTATGATGGCAAAAAACATTTGTCAATATAAAATGCATTCTTTAAATGTGATTGAAATGCATTGAAGAGTCTTATCACAGAAAAATAAGTAGTTTTATAAAAATATGTAAATGTGGATGTAGGAATATGTATATAATTTTTGTTTCTCGTGTTGTATTTGTGTAAATCACAGTTCATGTTGAAATTTTCAAAATTTCAGTCACAAAGGACAGATTTCCAAGAATATACTGGCATGTAAATGTTAGTATTTTCAGGTCCTTAAAAAGATGTCTACATGAGTCACGCCTCTGTTTATTACATACAATTCTGAGTACTCTCTTTTTTAGTAGAATTTTATTTTTACAGTAGTTTGACTTCCCCTAAAATATCACACCATATGGCATTAAGGAATTAAAATATACATAGCAGACCTGTTTTAGAGTTTCAAGTGAAGTTATTTGTGAAAGATTTCTCAGTACGTAACATGCTGTACTTAGTTTTAAACTTACATTATCAATATATACAAGCAGTGCGATCCAAAACGATATTTTAACAGCATTAAACAATGTGATGCTGTGAATAAATGCGGACGAAATTAAGGGATGCCCATTCTCCATTATTTCAGACGAAACCTCTGACGTGGGACATCATGAGAAAATTGCTATCTCCATAAGGTATTCTGTTATACCTTTTGAAAACAGCAAATTTCTGATCAAATATACATGTTTACTACAATACAGTGCCTGAAACTTGTGATGCCGAAACAATTATCATGGTATTGGACAACATTGTCAAAACTATGAGGTGTGAATGGAGTAATGGTGCATCCACGATGGCTGCTGAGCTTTCTGGGGTACAAACAATATGTAAGAGGAAAATGCTCTAATCATGCATGCACACTGCTATGCCCACTTATTAAACCTGGTGCTTGTTAATGCTTACACAGCACACAAAGAGAATAATGTGTAATCCAGTGTTTTTATGTGTTTCTTGAAGAAAGTCCCAAGAGACACACTGTATTTGAAGATCCTATGAAGACAGTGAAGCCAAAGCTGCAAACTGTAAAGTCTCTCTAAACCGCATGGAAGACTTGCAGATCTGAAGCCGTCTCAACTATTCAGATCAACTATTAATCTATTGTGAAGGCTATTAAGACAACAATGGAGAGAGCTATTAACAGCAAAGACGTGGTTAGTGGGAAAGAAATCCTTATACAGATTAATTCTTTAAAATTCATACTGAACTTAGAAATCATGCATCCAGTTTTACTGATGATTGTGAAGACGAACAAAACATTACAGTCGTCTACTATTGATCTGTGTGTGGCAATGTAACAAGTCCAGGCACTTGCCTCAGATTTAGAACATTTAAGAAATTAAGAGTCAAGCTGCAATTTGATCTTCAAAAGAGTTGAGGAAAAGTGTGACAGATTAGGGAATTGATATATTGAGTCCAAGGAGAAAGCGTTATCCCTAATGTAGAATAGATGACCATTCAGAAAAACGTTGTTTTCTTTGAAACAATAAAGGATGGATGTAGAGTACTTATTTTTAAAGCCTTGATTGACCCTTTATCAAGGTGTAAATACCAGATTTTCTCAATAAACTTAAGAAATTATTTCTGCTACTGGCCTGAGACTGGCTTCCACTCAAAATGATCTTCAGTTCCAAAGTAACAAATTTTACCTCAGTGATCCAGAGCTTCAAGCAGAGATACATCTTCTGAAAGGTAAAAATGGTGAAGGACTAGCTGACATGGCTCTCAGAAAGAACCATAAATAAATTTACGAAAACCTTTACCAACTGCTTATAAAATTATCTGTTATCCCTGTAGCTAGTTGTTCCTGTGAAAGAGTATTTTCTGAACTGTGCAATGTTAAAACCAAATGGAAATTAACAATGACACAGCAACACCTTGCGAATCCCATGCTTCCTTAGATTGAGCAGTGTCTTGCACAATCGGTCCAGGTGGCAGATATTATTTAAGAATTCAAAACTATGGTTAAATTTGATAGGCGAATGAACTTTGTAAACTAATTAGAAATCCATTCGAGGCCTAAACTAATATAAAAATTTCTCAAGGCATTTACTTTCAAGAAGTTAATATTATCTTTAATAGCACATTGTTGTTACAAATTATTTTGTCCTCTATCATGTCTTTGATTGTGTAGTTTATTATTTATTGCACAAGTTACTGTTTTGATGAATATACACTGAGTGGCGGACAAGTGAAGCATTAAGTGTACTGTGTTGCTTGCGAAGAAATGGGCAAAAAATGTGATTTAACTGAGTTTGAACGCGAGATGATTGTAGGCGCTCGAAGCGTCGGAACCAGTATCAGCAAAATGGCTGCACTTGTGAAGCGTTCGAGAGCAGCAGTTATTAATGTTTAAAGAGAGTGGACTACCAAGCAGAAAACCGGGTCTCAACGCCAGGCTTGTGGTCGTCACAGGCTATTGAATGCTCGATCTGAAAGGAGAGTTGTTAGAGTTGTCCAGTCCAACAGAAGAGTAACAGTACGTCAAATTGTGGGGAATCTTAATCAAGGATCAACTGCGAAGGTCTCTGAACGAACCGTTCACCGCACATTACACCGTATAGGCTATGGAAGCCGACGACCTGTTCAAAAGCCTCTACTGTCTGCCTTGAACAAGAGTAGACATATCCAGTTCGCAAAGGAGCACAAGCATTGAACAGTAGATGACAAGGGTCATGTGGTCCGATGAATCGCGTTTTCAATTACACCATGCAGATGGCAGGGTGCAAATATGGAGAAAACAACACTAAATAAAGATCCCAACTGCGTTGCCACAACACTTCAAGCTGGTGGAGGCAATATTATGGTTTGGGGGATGTTTTTTTGGCACTGTATGGATCCTTTGATTCATGTGGAACAAGGTCTGAATGCCCAAGGGTATTTAAGTGTTATCGCAGATCAAGCACATCCTGTTATGTTAATGGTGTACCCTGCCGGGGATGGATACTTCCAGCAGGACAATGCTCCCTGTCATAAAGCTGGTATTGCCCGCAGATGGTTCGAAGAGCATGACAGAGACTTGACCTTGCTTAGTTGGACTGCACAATCATCAGATCTCAATCCAATTGAGAATCTGTGGGATGAGATGGAACGGGGCATCAGGCAGCTGGATCCAGTACCATCAAATCTTAAGGAATTGGAAAGTGCAGTTCATCGGATATGGTCTCAAATTCCTCATACCACCTACCAACATCTCATAGAGTCCATGCAGTATTAAGGGCAAAAGGTGGTCCAACATTATATTGAGGGGGTGGTCATAATAATTTGGCTACTCAGTGTAATAGCTATTCGTGTAATTTACTTTTATTTCATGTTTTGGTTTCATTCCATTAAAGGAAGATAAGCTTCAATGTTCTTAAAACAACAATAATCTAGGCATCTATTTTGAGCCTTAGCCAAAGTTAAGAAGTTATGCACTAATCCACAATGTCGGACCTGGGAATGGAACCACCCATTGCCTCAACTCTGGCTTCACCTGTGAAAGAGATGCAAAACTGGTGCCAAAATTTTGGCAAAGCAGTGAAGTTTTTTTTTTTTTTCGGGTTTCAGTAATGTGTCTGTAGTGCGGTAGTTGCGTGTCCAGGAAACCGGAAATGTTTACAAATCAGGAAAAAGCTCAGTGTGTCCAAACCCCAATGAGGCGGTGCACTGTCTTGTTGGAAAATTATATCTGGGTGATACTCAAGCAACTGAGATACAGCAAACAATTTCAACATGTCCAGATACACTGGATAACTTGATGCTACTTCCCACCTGTGTGATACAGGATGGTTCGTAGGATCTGAGTTAATTTTACCAGGCACAGACTATAAGATGCCTTGAATGTTGAATAGGGTGAATAATAACAATGTCATCACATCTTGGTTTTACAGGTTTATTTGACAGGGAATTCATACACACATTCCCAGCAATGCAACTACTTTTCCGAGAATTAACTCATACATTACTGACCCTGCGAGTACTGGGCCTGAAGGGCTGATTACAGTGTTCTGGCTAACGTTTCTGACACCGTGGGGGCATGTCCCTGAGTGACGACTTTGTTACTTAACTGTATTCTGTTGTTTGGTGTTGCTCCAGCGGTAACTTGTGTTCTGGTGAGTTGGGTGACCCTTTTACAGACCCTTGGACTGGCTGTCGTTGGCGTGCTGCACTCAGCTGGCTTCCTCCTTCGGCGTTGGCTGAATGACTCCCTCGTCCCAGCGAGGGACCCCTCGCGGGCCCCCACCCAGCTTCCGCCTTCTTAGCGCCGGGCTGTACTGGACTCAGCTTCCTCTTGGCGTGGCGCTCCTCGTTGAAGCTCACCACTCGACTCCCGTTCTCGGCGTAGGGTTATAACTGACAGATTACCTCCCTACCACGTCCCGGCGAGGGACCCTTGGCAGGCCCCCACCTCGTCATCCGCCTCTCGGCGCGAGGTTGCACTGGACTACTCCCACTCGATGTGGCACTCCTTGTTGAAACTCACCACTCGACTCCGCCTTCCGAGCGCCGCGCCACCTGCCGCTCGTCGCTTTCCGGTGATGGGGCATTACTGACTGATAGTCTCTGTGAACTGACGCTCGCCCCGCGCCCCATTACACGGGAAATTACCGGTCGACTGTCCCTACGTTCTGACTCTCGGTGTGCAGAGTTACTGGTTACTGTCCCGATACTCATGTATCTTGCTGACTGCTCCAACTGACTCGGCCGGGGTCCGACCCTCCAGCCTCTCGGCTGACAGACTGACTTCCTCTCTCGGCGTGCGGTTGACGTAACTGACGTGACTAACTTGACTGACTGCTAACTTCATATTGGCGACGCGGGGACCAGCGGGTCCCCACCCGGCGCCCGACGCCTTCAAGCGCGAAGTATCACAGCTTCCGACTGCCCCGATATGACTGACTCCCTCCTTGTCTCACAAGATGGCTTTTAAACTATTTCCATCCCCTCTTAGAACCTTACACGTGTCTTCCCCTGTTAGGTGAAGGGGGTTGGGGTGACCTGCGGTGCTACTGACAAACCCTGTCAGCTGTTTTTCTCTAGTATATATCCCCCTTCAGTGCGTGTCTAAATTCCTTCGTGGGCGAAAATCGCTAGCCTACCGCGACTTGACCTCGGCACGTGTTAATGACTTATATGTCCCCTCGGGTCCACTACGCACTAATTTCTTGGGACTTCGCACAAAAGACTGTCTCACTGCTTCTCTATCCTTTCAACTGAGGTTGATGGTCGGCCAGTTCTCGGTGAGTCAGCAAGAGATCCTGTGTGCTTGAACTTGTCATAACATGACTTAATGCTCTTGATATCGGGCGGCATCTTTCCATATTTGCCAACATTTTAGCACCAGTTTTACATCTCTATCTTAATAGATATAAATAAAGTTTGTAATCAGGGAAATACTTTTCGGACATTCTGTATATTGCTGGAAAAGGTAAAGCACCCTTATGCTATGCCGATTGGAATTTTTAATATATATATTAAAGTCACCACAGATTTTAGTATATTTCTTGTGAAAACATGCCTTTTTTATGATTATTTCTAACTAATTGAAAAGTAATCGAGATTCGAAGAATGGGTGACCTGTAAATAACAACTACTCTGATGTCCAGATTGTTTATGGTTCCACAACAACATTCTATTAATTTGTCACCGTATCGAAAAATCAATTTCATTACATAGCAAAGAGTTACATATGTATATATACAGGAGATGGACAAAATAATATGAACACCTGACATATACACAATATTTATTAATTAATAAGGTGTTTAATAACAGCTGCAATTCTTCGTGGAATAGATTCGTAGAGTGTCTGAATAGTTTCCAACGGAGTGTTCTCCTATTCTTGTATCAAAACATCAGCCAATTGCTTTAATGATGTTAGAAATGGAAATATGCTCCTCACTCTCTGCTCTAAAACTCCCAATAATGGTTCAATTATGTTGAGGTCCGGCGATTGTGCTAGCCAGGGAAGATGTTTAATGAAATTCTGATGCTCCTCAAACCAAGACTGAACCTTTTCGGCTGTGTGTATGGGCGCATTATCATCTTGAATATGGCAGTGTTTGACAGCAATATGCTAGTCATAGTAAGAATTTCATCATTGAGGATGTCGAGATATTCATTCTCAGTAATCCGGCCAGTGATGTGAATGAGAGGACCAGCTGAATACCACGATATAGCCGCCCAAATCATAACGGAACCTCCCCCACGCTTGACTGTAGGAAGCAGGCAGTCCGGATCGTAGGCTTCTTTTGGGGTTCTCCATACATAAACCCGGCCGTTTGATGGAAAAAATGTAAACGATGATTCATCGGACCATACCACATTCTTCCAATCATCAAGTTTCCAGGTTTTATGATCGTGGCACCACTTCTTTCGCAGCTTAGCGTTGGCTTCCGTTATAAAGGTATTTCGTAATTGCAGCCCTTCCATGAATGTTAGCTTTGTGGAGTTCCCGCCGCACTGTTTTTGTCGAAACAGTATTACTTAAGTGAGTGTTGAGTTCTGCTGTCACTTTTGCCGCGGTAGTTTTATGTTGTCTGGCCACAATTATTTTTAATGTTCGTCGGTCTCTGTCAGTTAACTTTGGGTTTCACCCACTATTCCTCTTCGCCGATGATGTTTTACCAAGTTTTGTGTATGCTTTCATTACCGTGGATACTGTCGCTCGTGAAACGTTAAACAATTCAGCTGTTTTCGTCACAGACGCTCCCGCTAACCCAGAACACTGAAATATAAACTACAAGACTTGGCACGTAAAGTGTGCAATACATACGCGTCGCATTATTTACACAGAAGCAGTGTTGCCAACATGCAACAAAATATACTATGTTGCATGGTGTTCATATTATTTTGTCCAGCCCTATATATATATATANATATATATATATATATATATATATATATATATATATATATAGGCTATATAATTATAACTGATTTGGAAAAATTCAATTTCAATTTTATTTAGCCAGTGCTCGTTTATAAATACATGTTCTTTTATACAACCCACTTTCTCGGTTAACATTTTAATTTCTAATGCTTCATAGATTTTGATGTACCTAACAGTGTAGATAGGTATTTTTGTCTCGGGCACACACTGATTTTCATGAAGTGAAATACATGCATTTGTTATGTACGCTTACCTAGCCATATAAATTTTTTTAAATATTGTTTGTGTATGACATTTGAATAACTGTCTCTTTTCACCACCTTGTCTTTACCTATTTGATTTTTGTGCAGGCCATGTCCTGCGAAGTCTCGTGGAAAACCGCGTGTCTATAATATTAACAAAGTCGTATTTGACTCTTTTTTTATCATTTTAGATTTGTTATTAATTTCATACGTGTTTTTACTTTTTCATAGTTTTATTTGAGCAAAGTGGCCTTTTAAAACTTAAAACGAGGCCGGTTTAGAACGACTGCTCGAAACGAGTCTTCGAATTTGTAACGTTTTGGACAATGGTGCTCGAAAGTGAGGAGCGAGATGTGCTCCCGATTATATTAAAAATAACTGAAAAAAAAAATAATGTACCGTAAAGTAATGAATTGTCAGAGTATTAAATATGTATTCTGGCTTAAGTAATATTAGTTAATATACATAGAAACATGGTTTTTTTTTGTTTTAATTTTATTTGACCTAAGCTGTGACTTCCCCCCTTATGTCAATAAATGCCCTGAAAATTGGAATTTTAAAGCTCTACCCTGAGTAATCTATCACTAAATGAACTGGAACAGTGAATTGATAAGATAAATTTAAATTGTATCTTACGAGTAACGGTCATTGTTAAAACATTTTAAATTTTAGAGAGCAGAAGAATATTTTGGATATTAATACTTCAGTTTATTGAGCGGAGAAAAGCAGGCGACGCATAATTATAGACTGTTCACGGTAAACTGAGCACTTTCTGAAGCCATCTCATTTGGAATAATAGTCAATAAATATATTTTATTGTAGCCAAGACGTTAACTTTCGAGTCCGGTGAAATATATACACTGTGTTTATTACTTACATGGCAATATTTATTTAACAAGTGGCGGAAGGATACAAAATTGCTGATAGGAAAAAAGTAATTAGGGTCTCAGAAGTGCTCACCTTACCGTGAACAGCCTATAATAAATTTGGAATGGAATGTTCCCTTTTTTTCAGCTTTAATTGAATAAATTTATTTTGTTTGGAGCTTTACACGAGTTCAGTATATAAATATGTATTAGATGTGCACACCTACACACGATTATAAAGTTTTTTTGTTCCATGGTAAGTGTAAGATGTACGTTTCCTTGAGAAGCTAATATTCGTGCTTATTAGTAATGACTCTTTCTCGCTTTATTAGCCTGGTGTAACACGTATTATTACTCTGTAGGTACCGCTATTGCTGTACAGAGAAGTGGCGCAGCGCAAGGTATTAGAAGTATTAGTAGTTACCTACCAACAATTCCTAATTACAGTGTGCGTATGTGTGTGTGTGTCTATATATATATATATATATATATATATATATATATATATATATATATATATGTATACACACACACATCCTGTTAGTAAAGTTTTTTTTCGAACTTCCTAAAAGTGCTATATGAGAATAAGATTATTTCTCACCAAATGTGATTATTTTTCACGCTCTCTTTTGCATATGACACAATTCTTTGAGTACCAGATGAATTTTCCTCCCCCGCATAAAATTACTCTGTCATGACGGGTTGAAAATACGCAAAGTAAATTATAGCAGTGTTTATAGATTCGTTGACTTTACTCGAACTGTAGGCAATATTTACATGTAATTTTGTACTTTTTTATGTGTGAAAAATGACGTGAAATGTGTTTTTCAAAATATTAGTTTGCTGCAAACCATGAATTTAACGCACGATATATGTGGTTTGCTAATTTATGATAATATTATAATTTGCAAATAGGATGGGCCTAGCATCTGGGTTAGGATGGCAAGTAATTTATATAAACGAGAAATTACAATGGTCCGAGAACTGAATAGAGCCTTTTTTCCTCGAGGTTTAGAATAAATATAATTTTTTTTTGTATAATTTGGTTACCCTCTGTTATATAGCCAAGGAAAAATGTCAGATTTCTCATTTATCTCTAATGCTGTAGAATCTTAGTTTGTCAGTAAGCATATAGTGATGAACACACTGAAAAAGCTTAGATTGTATTATAAAAAATAGTTGACGGCAAGTTCTTTTCAAAAGCAATAAGTATATTTGGCTACTGCCTCACTTAAGTTTTTTGTAAAAGATCGAATTGAAAAAAAAATTCTGTGTTTCTCAAATTTACGTTTAAGATTTGACTGAGAATTAGGTTACCATTAAAAAAATATATAAGTGATTGGCTATGTTAGTCGTTGGTAATGTTAAATAAAGGCGTGACACTTGTCCATTTGTACCTCTCCTGCGCGACTTCACACATATTTTCTCAGTGCCCTCTCCATTTGTGTCTATTGGGGAACACCATTATTGAAAAGTGGTATTACTGATTTTGCTTGAGGGAGATTTGAATTAAAATTTTAGTTGTTTTACTAGTTTACAGCTCAGTCACATTTTTATAGTAGCTATGTCATGCTCTTTACTGATTTCGGCAGTCTTGTTTGCTTTCCTTTGGGGTACATAATAAGAACGGTAGTTCCTTGGGTCATCCATGACATTTTTTTTGGTTTCAGAGCAAGACGAATTAGTTTGGAAGGTAAGCTACTTTTATAATATTTGAAAGTATTTTTTTGAGAACTGTCTGATATATTCGACGTGATGTCTTTTCATGTTTACATCCAACGACGTAACTAGACCTACTCGAAATCGGTGGAAAAATTGACAGGTGGACAGTTAGGAAATGTACTTCAAAGGCGAGATCTCCCACCCAACGGGATTTCTGTATTAGGTATTGTGTAGTGTGTATTAACCGTAACCACTACGTTTTGGCGCCGCTGTAACAAAATCCACTGTCAGTTTGTATCCTTCCTCAGAACAGCGCTGCTGATGAAGTCCAAGAAAACAGCACAACGTGTATGAAATGCGGTAGCAAATTTACCGATTTTTCTCTGCGTGATTTTTGCAGACCTTTTTGAATATATTAATGTGTTTTTATGAAACGAAAAATTGGTGCACTCCCATAAAGTACCTATTTTTTAAAGATAAAAAATGAAAATTATTTGAGTTTAATTGCTATGCTTTCTTATACAAAAATACACTGCAAATAGCTATTTGGAGATTTATTAGGTACGGTACTGGTACTAACACATCATTACGGAATTATATTATTCCTCATAACATGTATGCAAGTTCACCACCACTGTTAACCGAAATAGAGATTGTAATTGGAAAGTATTGTATAGAGGTTGTCACTTAATTTTTAGTGTAAATAAACACGTAACATACAGTTGAACTGTGAAAGGAAGGGATAAGTAAAGAAATTCCCCGGAGCCTTATTTTGCTTCGTATGTATACGGTTGATTCGTGAAACTTAAGCCATTTGGAGCTACGTTTTACGGCAAATATGAGGAAACTGCACCATGTTGTTCCTGATGTAAAAACTTACCAACACAATTTTGATATAAAATCGAGGAAATTCCCAAGTTTCTGTTTTGTTAGCAGAAAATAAATTTAAAAACGAAAAATGCCGCAGCTTTGATTTGTATTTAGAAATACTGCGATATTATTTTCCATAAAATAATCTTATTTTGGAATGTTGAAATGCCCTTATGGAAATCAATCTCCAATTTGAAAAATGCTTGTAAGCATTCCGCATTCGTCTAGCTTGCACTTTTTTTTTGCTGTGGATTATCAAATAATTTCATTTGATTAAGAATGGAAGACAATAACATATGTTATCAATTATTCTAAAATAAATTATATTGAATAATTTTACGCTCACTCGGATTGCCGAGAACGGAATCGAACCTGACAGTGGCTGGCAATATAAAATGAAAATATTTTTAATTGTCGTACCGAACAATATACATTATTTACGTTCCTCCTGCGAAAGTCACTCAAAACCACGACGAGGGACGTGGGTGGATGGCCGAGGCAGGTGCTTCAACGGGCAGCAGCTTTCGTTATATAAAAAAAGACCAACACCAAACAATGAAAGTGCCCTGCACAGCTATTAGCTGTGCCACATTCCCACATGAAGAGCTAGTACCCAGCTGCGCTCATCTGAAGTTTCCCCTCTTCGAGTGTCGTGAACTGATGGTGTACTGGTAAAACAAGTTTTTGAAGATGCCAACCGCCTCCGCCTCGTTTGAATGGAACTCGGCTTCCCCTCCATTCAAATAGTGCCGCATATAGCGTACCTCCTATTGCAATCGTGCGGTGCGAATATGTGCAAACCCTTTGGCGGGAATGGTTATCTGCTTTAATAATATTATTTAATTAGCGCGCGCCGATCAGTGTATCCTACGCCCAACGTGAGTTTTGATGACAACAACACATCCAGAAATACCAGATTTGGTAAGTATTTAGTTGGCGGCGTAAGAAAAAATAAATCTTAATTTACCAGTTCTTTACAATGTTTTCGTTAAAGATTATATTTGCTGCATACAGAAGTCTGATATCTTGCAAATGATTGGTGCATTTCAAGTTTTAAAATAAGTTCTAATTACGCTCAACTTCTACAGTAATGGCGTAGTTTGGTAAAATTTAAGTGATATGTACTGCTGATTTGTTCGTTGTATTAAGATTGCGTGGCCAAGCTTTGCACTTTGCAAAAGAGTACAAAATAATTTGACCGCCATTTATTTCTGCTGGCCAATCAAAAGTGTTGTTGCTGCAGCGAAGTTCCCCTCGATGGGTCATTGGGTTTGAGAGTTTCCGTGCGCGTTGTCCTGTGAACCCCGTACAAACGCGATCACGTTGACGTTGTCTGCCGCCATTTCCCTGGAGGAGTGTAGTGTTCTAAATTTCTGAAGGCAAAGCTTTTGATTTTTGTAAGTAATTGGATAAATTTCCACTCATTGGATTGTACCAACATTTTTTTGCAAAATTAAAAGTCTCGATTGTGGTGTTTATTTGTTTCCGTGCTCTTGCATGCCATGTTGAAAGCATAAATTTGTTTTGAATTGCAACATGCTAATCCGTTGGCTTTGCCGGCCGGTGTGGCAAATTTAGTTTAGCCTTGGCAGTTATTTGTCTTGTGTTGAACGTGTATTAAATGCGCTTCGCGATGTTGGTATATTATAGTTAATATTACAAGTACTTCGCATTGGTTGGCGAACTGTTGAAAAGTTTCGTTGTATTCCGGCGGACGTGGTCTTGTCCATTCGCGCGTTCACGGCAACATGTGCATACTCGGGCCTTTCTTGGAGGACTTATCTGTATACTCAGTTTCAATGGTATTTTGCATGTAATGGGTCCTTCATTGGGATTTATATAATTTTCATTGCACATGTCCAATGCCTGGGCTCATTTGAACAAAGGTACCTCACGTGATTTTAGTTTTGTTTTGATTCTAGTCTTTGGCGGTTAAATCATTTACGTTGAACATTACCCTTGTATTCCAGTAACTTAGTATAGGGGAGGTTAAATGCCAACAATTGACTTAGGTTCTGTTTTTTTTCCCTTAAATTTAAAATAAATAAATTTTTAGGTTAAAAACGTTTGGTAATTTAAGATTTACCTCAAGATGTCTTGAAGTGCAGTACTGTGAAGTTTTTTTTTGGTGGATAGAAGATAATTTCTAAAGGTTTCATGCATATCGCTGCATGTAGGAAATAGTAGACGTTTAGGTTAAAAATAATAGCACGGGAATGGGCACATGTGTTTATCCCATTGACATTCTTGCGTTACACTTTATTGTGAGCGGTAAAGCCTTTTTCAGGGAAAAGTAGTTTGAAAGCAAATTCCTATGTACGTTTGCAGTTAAGGCAAAATAGTAATAGTTTAATATAATAAGGCGTTGTAGTCTTACAGGTGCACATGTGATAGTAAGTGTGCATGCAAACATTAATTTGTACATCTAATTCGTGAACTAGTAGGCCTTAATCTTGCATCCTGCAATTTTTTTTTGCAAAAACGTCTCTGAAACTTAGTATTTTTATTTTGCATTTCTTTCGTATAGTTCAACATAACCATATTTTGGTTGTATTTGTTTCTGAAGGCATCTGCAGAAACGGTATGTTCGAATTCACTATTTAGAACCCTAAACTGAACATGACTAAATTAGAACTCTAAATATTTTGTGGTTTTGGAAGAACTGTAGGATACTTGTATGCTAAATACCCTTGCAAAAGCATCTGCTATTATTTATCGGTAGTTCATGTTTTTGGTAGTGCTCTTGCAGAACTGGCACTGCTGGTGGTGCAGGTGACTGGTAAGCAATCTGATGTCACCTGCTGCTTGTCGGTAAAATTTGCATACAGGGCTGCTAGATCAACCACCCCAAAATCCATAGATTCCACACAATTTCACACACACACACATCATACCACATTATTATGCAAAATTAAATACAACAATTTTACTGCAGATACTTGACATAATTTTCTGTAGCGAATGGCAATTTTTGGAGAATTTTATTTTGTCTCTTTAAGAATGTAGTTTGAGCTTGTTGCCTACTTTGTACGATTTATAAGCGACAATGTTCTCGTATAGAATGTTTTGGGAATTCAAGGGTAGAGATTAATCAATTCAGTTTATAGGCTTACAAAAAGTGAGAATGTTTTGTGAGAAAAATAGCTTTTTGTAAAAAATGTATTGTGATGTGGATATTCCATACAAAATCCACAGTCATTCATTCCACAGAAAAATCCACACAGCAGAAATTACACATATTTGTGGAATTCCACGCAGCTGTGCAATACTGTTTACCAAACCTTTTTTTAATGATTGCTGATGGTTACAACTACAATCACGTGATTAAGTGCTATCAGCCCATCAGAATGTTTTTTGATGTAGAAATGCATTTGCAGAACACACAGTAGCATCACCTACTAACCAACGAATGAGTCAAACATTACTCAATATATTTGTTAAAAATTTACCACTAGAATGTAAACATTACTCATATTTGTTATAAATTTACCACTAGAATGTGAAATTATGACAAATGAATCTTCTGTTTCAAGAAGCTATTTTTCCTGCTTGTATAATTATACTGTTCATTGTAGCTTTTTTTTTTAGGGTTCTGCCAACTGCTCGTCATTGGCAAATTTAGGATCACAGCTTCCTCTAGACCCTATGGGAGATGCAAAGCAAAGTGGCTGACATCTAGTGGCAGATTTTGAATGGAACCTGCAGAATGGTGATCGCCATTTGGCTTTACCTTCCATGTGTGAAACAGCAAAAGGCATTTTTAACTGATAAATAAACTCTGGACAGTCTTATTCAGTTTCCCAATACAGAGCACTAAGATAGTACTTATTTTATTTCAACAAATCTCCGAATCACCAAAAAGAATGACATGAGGAAGCTAACCTATAAGAGAATCAAACTTTGCCCAAATATAAAGCACATTTATTCAACATTCAATGTTCCAAAATTCATGTACGTCATTGCCACATGTAGTAAATAATTGTTGCAGTGGGAACAACCTATCAACAAATGGCAAGTTATGCCTAGGGCTTGCCTGTGCATGAAAGCATAGAACTGTTATAATTTTGAATACAATACATATTTTTATACTAGACGTGACATGATTGGTTAATTGCCATTAATAAGGGTTTTTCCAAAAAAATGGCAAAATACCTGAAAATGGTTTATGTGGGCGTTAATATGAATTTCATCTGGGATCATGTAATTTGCAGTTTATACCATGAAATGTGATAGTGTGGAGGGCTATGAAGATCTGGTCGTTCGTGTGGTAAAAAGTGTAAATCTTAATGTTAAATACATTTCTATTGAATCGCTGAGCCATGTTAAATGTGAGAATACCTTTGTAAACCAAACCTTGATTCACAGGGTACATTTATGCAGATGCTAAGGTTGCACAAGTATAAACCACAGTAATCAATCCATGTTGGAATATAATTTAATTTCGTTGAATTTTCCTAGGTTTACCTTGTCTATATTCACGAGAGGATTGTATGATGAAACGTGGAAGTACTAGAAAAAATATTCAAGTAGTATATCATACAAAAAGATGTTCCCAAGTGTTGTTTATGAGTGATTTATGTGTATCTCCACGATATATTTGTCGGACAACAATGCACAGACACAGGAAACAAATGTACATCAATTGTATTTTTTCCGGTTTAATTTTTACTTATTTCACATGATGGTTGTATGATGGTGGCATGTGGAAGTGCAGGATACTGTGTTAATTTGACCATGCTAATGCTTGTGATTATTTCCATTTGACCTGGTAAATCTAATTATTATGTGGAAATATGAGTATTTTGCAATTATGTCCATGTGAAGTGTTACATCTAATTATTGTGCGGAAATACGAGTGATGGTGAGTAGTTTGGACGCATTAGAATAGAAGGTAAATGTCTTATACGCGAGTTATCAGTAATACATCACCAAGGAGCTATGTTCATCACTTACATGGGTGAGTAATGTAATTTATAGCGTAGTCATTGTGTGGAAAGTAAGTAGTGAATTGTACTGTGTAGTATTGCATTGAAGGGCTTACATACTGCTGCCATCTAGACGCGTTGTGCAGAACACCAAACCAAATTGAACCTAACTTCCCAATAGATGAATCACAGAGGGTGGATGAACTGACACACGCTTAATTATACTTTTTAATAAACACTTATCACGTGTTGCATAAATTTTACGTGTTGTGCCCCAAATTTTTCTTAATCTTCGTAGCCCTCCCCACTATAGCATTTGATACATTATGTACTGTGAATATTGTGACACCCCTAGTAAATTCATTGTAATAACTTAAATTACATAATTTACATAAATTTTATGTTTGGTATTTGTTTTATTGTGACAGTGATTGATGCATGTTACTGTAGGAATTGAAGTGTTTACGTATTGCTGCCTGCATAGCCATTTCAAATGCAGAAGACCTAACAGAATTAAACCTAATTTCACAATATTATGTGGATCAGATGGTGGATGAACAGCCACTCGCTTCATTATATTGTGTATGTGTACTCTGTCCCCCTGTAATCACCTATCGTGAAGTTAGGTTCGCTTCTCTTTCATTTAATGTTCTTAAGAAATGCAATTCACACATAACTGACATACCTTTACTCGTTTTATCGTACAATTTCCCCAATCTTTATAGTCCTCCCCACATTTGGTAATATGTAATGCGAATATCGATATGCCCCTAGTAAATTTGTGTTGTGTGTGATAAGTAGGCGTAATGTCAATTTATACCATTTTTCCGTGTTTTTTCTCGTTAAAGCCCCCATTCTTATTAATTAAATTTTTGGGAGATATTTTTAAGGTAGCAGTATTATCACGCTTATTGTTTCTTTTTGGCATATAGTAGAAGGGTAAATTTTGCTTTGTGCAGACTCATTAATTCCCTTTACCGTAGTAATAAATTATTTTAATAAAAATAAAATGTAACTAATTAAAATTGACAATATTTTCACTTGACAGCATCTTCAATCAAGTGCCACAAATACGTGCACTAGGTAACAATTTTTAGCCATTTGTTGTGTTTTTTGCTAAACAGTTTCTCCTGTTCCATATTTTTTCTATGCCTATAAGCTACGTGCAGGATGAAACCCAACATTCATTAAAAAAAAAANAGGATAAAACCCAACAGTCATTAAAAAAAAAACTTAACTGCATTTTCTAGTGCTTAATTTGGGTAAAACACCACAAAGTAAGCACGTATACACATTTANTGAAACCCAACATTCATTAAAAAAAAAAACTTAACTGCATTTTCTAGTGCTTAATTTGGGTAAAACACCACAAAGTAAGCACGTATACACATTTATCACCATTCCGGCTGTCTGTTATACACGGTGGTGCTGCTCCTACACCAGGCACAGAACTTCTTGGCCGCTCAATGTCGGTCAATCAGCTGTGCTCCTCCCACTAGCTGGTGCCAGTAGTCTGCGTTGTTGCTTAGCTCACAGTGTTACAGTTGCCACAGTGAGTCAAGCAAAATGTGCTTGATAAAAGTGGCACCAGAGCTTTATCTTGTGGACCATTAAACCAATGTCAATGATCGACCACTCGTTGAACACGTCTTAATTCTCTACAAAATGATATCTAAATGGAGAGCACATAGATATGTGCGATAATAAATTCTAAAAACTTTGTCCAGTAACATGTAATGTCAACTGTACATCAGTGTTTCTCAAATAAAACACTATCGAATTGAAATGCTGGAATATACAATAAATGCATACAAGTACAAATTATACTACACATTCAATTTTTGAACATGTTATCCAAATTTCTTATCTTACTGATGCTTGCCAATAGACTGACATTGAGCAGCCAAGAAGTTTTCTGTCAGTAGCTTTATTTTGCATCTCCCATAAAGTGAGTCAGTTGAACTGTTTGAAAATGAATTGATGGTAAAAAATATGAATAGTACCAAACTAAGTGCAATCATTTTAATAAACTGCAACAAGTTCTCCTGAGTAGTTCATTTTCCTATTGAATTAATTGTATCCTATTTTGACAGGTTGCTTTTGAGCCCAGCACAATTATTTTTTCAAACTTGGAACTTAATTTGGTCAAAGTCTGAAACAAACATTATTAAACAGTTTGTGGTGTTTGTAATATTTTGCTACCAAAAGCTTAGTTCGCGTGGTCGTTACTTCATCTTCTGTACTGGAACTGTAAGTACACGTTCTCGTTATTGGGTGTAGTATTCAAGTGACTGTAACCAGAGGGTTCTACTGGTGAGTGTAATTACAAATTATGCACGTAGGTGCTACACCTTGTCGTGGTAGCGGCGTAGGTGTGCAAGAAGTTTAAATAAACTAGATGGTGCGGGTGGAGAAACAAATTTTGAGGTTTAAGTAAGTTTAATATGCATTTCCGCTGTGGTAATTGTGGAGACCGTGATTGACGGCCATGATTTGTTACACTCCAATAAAAATACTTAGTAGGTTTTGGGACATTTACTTGGAATTTTGGATTATGAACAGATAATAAGTGTTGAGTGAATTTTGGTAAATCTATTTCACAACTTTGCACATACTAAGTTTAAGCATTTGAAATATATTTAATTATAAGAAATCTAAGGAAAATACTTTTGCACTTCAGCTCTCAGGCGTTCCGAGTGGCAACACACAGCTACACCCTCTACACCTTTGTGTGCTGAAGTTGCAGAAAGTACATCCCACGCGAACAAAACTATATTCTGAGTATGGTAAGAAGTTTATCAAAAGTTATTGATACCAAACACAACACAAAGACACATTGTGTTTTCATATTGTTTTTCTTAAGTTGATCATGAGATGTAGAAATATTCTATTTTTATAAGAGAATATTGGATCTGTACTTTGCTATCATGTACGTTCACTGATTATAAAGATTAGGTCTACAATTAATGAGTTTAAATCATTGCCAAAAGTTTTTTTTCAAAATTTGAACTAATCAAAATAGGTATTTTATATTTGTTCCACGGTTATTTTCTTATTTTATTGTTAACACGAACATTCTGTTGCAAAGACTTTTGACCAGCAATCTACCAACTTAAATCATGAAAATATGCCCAGTATTGTTGAAGATTGCCCATTACGCAGTGTGAAAAAACGGTAAACAATTGATTTATAATTTCATTTATTTTACAAAAGGATAAAATTATTTATAAAAAACAATTTGTTATTGTGAGCAAGTAGTACTGGGTCAAGTATGCATTTTTCCCTATTCCATTTTCAAGTTTGATTCCTAATTTTTGATTCTCTATTCCCAATTGAGTATTTTGATTATTAAAATCAGCATTTGCAATGTATAATACTTAGTGTGAAAACAATTCTTTCAAACAACTTCTTGGCTGAAGCGTTTACTTCTCTTGGTTGGTTGAACATTTTCAAGTTTTTTTCAACTTTGCATCCCTTGCTAGTTCTACACAATTTTTTTATTTATAGCACATACGTTTTTAACTTGCTCCAGATTTTAAACAAATGCTTATTACCTTGGCTGGGGCAAGTTGAAGGTACTTGAACTTCAGAACATTATGTGTTGTCGCTTGCACTTCATAAGGTCAGGTTAATGAAAATGGCAGACCAAAATACACAAGCAATCCTTTTACGACGTGGCAGACTTGTCTATTTCGTTTCACTGAAGAAAATTGTTCCAAAAAGGCATATACAACGAACTACTAACATTTAATAAAGTATGCAAATACTAACATAATTAAATGCATATATAATATTTCGACACCACCGTTTCGGAATTCTCACGTTTAGATAAATCATGACGAAAGAGTGCTCAATGGCATTAACTGGTGGGAAATGTTTCACATAACCATAATGTACGCATGCTGTACTATAATTTTTCAAAATGTGTCTAAAACTCATGCTCTATAGTTAAAAAAATAGTAATTCAACAGCATAATTTAAACCATAAATATTGTAGTTGTCAGTAAAGTTCTAAATTACAATTTTTAGTGCGAAGTACCTACAATTTTTTCCCTTAATATTGCAAATATCATCAGCTGACACAACACTTTGCAAATGAGGGTTTTTACAGTTTACATTTTGTGTAGGTTGGTCGCAATGTCTGTAAAAATTTACTGAGTTATGTGAAATTGAGATTCATGTGATAGTTGTGTCCAGCAACCATCTAAAGATAGTTTTGTAAACAGTGCTACTGCACTATTGTCAGCTTTTTCAATTCCACCAGAGCCCTATTGTAAATTCTGATGGACGAGTAAGAAGGAAAAAATAACAAATTGTTGGCTTGTTCATTATATTGTATATTTTTGTATTAAGGTATCGGTGGCTTCCATTTGATCATTGCATGTAACTGTATAACCAGGGTGGCAACCAACCGGGAAAACAGAAAAATAGATGTCGTAAGTTTTTGTGACTGCAATTAAGTTATGAATATGTTACACTTGATATTTATTTGTTACACTTCAATGGTAATTGTATTACATATTCTGAACTTAATACCAAACAACACCATCTTGAGACTACGAGAAAGGAGGCCTATTTTTGTGGTAGAATTGGTATTAAAACTTCACAATGAAATGTTTACTTCACACTGTGGTTGTTCAACTCATCAAAACTTCCTGTTACCAAACTTTGTTATGGCCATGTGTACTAAGGTTGCCAAATGCAAACACCGGTAAACTGTGTGCTGTTCATTCATAACAAGTTAGTGCCTAACCATCTCGTTGCTTCCAAATCAAAATTTGAAAATACGTCGGCACTAAGTTTGTTTTGGTTTCAAATTTTTATAATTTATATTTTGAATTTAGTCAGATTGCATAATTCGTAAGCTTTGAAGTAAACAAAATGTCAAAACGCAAATTATAAAAATACATTATCGATTTTGTAGACAAAATAGGGTCATTTGACCATTTTGTTAAAGTGCCGTTTGGAAAACGACCTGTTTTGAAAATGCCGTAGTGTGATAAATATTTTTTGTGTTGATCGAACAATGTGTACTGCATCGGCAATGTGATAAATTTTTGTGCTTCGTCACGTGGAAGACAGTGTGTAAACATTCTAAGTGACGTATTTTAGTACTAACTCAGAGGTAAGTAATGTGTGTGGTTATCTTTTGTTGTACGCTTGGTACAAAGATGCTTATGGCAGTGAAACTTAACCTCGTCCCAACACTAGATGACTGAAACTATCTTCTAATTACTTAAATGATTTTCTTATCAATATTTTTGTTATTTCATGACAGCAAACCTATTGATTCTTCTGCTGTATTTTATATGTAATTGAAATTACAAATTTTCTACGAAAGGGAAACATAACCTCACATAAATGCTTCACAAAATGTTATATTGTATTTTATTACTTCATGTTGCATAAGCATAAACTGTCAAGTGCTCTGCTGGACAAGGCCTTAACAAAACTCTTTCATATAGCTTGGAGAGCATAACTTCAAACCATAATACTGTCAACTTTAAATGTCGCAATAAAGCAAGACATTCTGTTCATGCCCAAACAGATCACTTCGAAAATTGCAATTTTGGGGAAACTCACAAATTTGGTCAGTTGCCTACATTTGAACATTGAATTAAAATGCTGTGTAGAATTTGCATTTCTACAGATTTTCCCTTTTTTACTAATGACCAGTTAATACAGTTAGTAAATAAGTATTCTTCTGTAGTTGTGGTAAAGTGAAAAAGTCAAATCTAGAGTTTTTTTTTAAAATTATAGGGAACTCAAAAATTTAGTTCTTAATAGTTAACATGTAAGAATACACACATATTGAGTTTGATCATGTAAGAAAAAAAATGTTGAGTCTGGGAAACAGGGAAAGTCAGGGAATTTTTTTTTCTTCAGAATGTAGCCACCCTTATAACTTGCAGAACTCATTGAATGTAGTATGTACATTGTGGAATTAAGTTCATGTTTGTTTACAGTTAAAGTTAACATTTGTAAGATAATTGTTTGGATCATAATTTTGTGTTTTTATAACAACCACGCAAATATTGTCAGTACTATGAAATAAATGCACACACAAACACCAAAACAGTTTATTTTATTTTCACTCCACAAGTAGTTATTTGGTATCATTTATAATGTTTATTGTTATTTTAATTTTTTTATTAATGTAAATTTTTGTAATATAGTCTGTTTACAACTGGAAGAACCTTTTGAAAATCAACCTATGAAAAAACACCCTAGCCGTTAGCGACATGCATATAACATTACAAACAGTGGTGAGCGGGGATACAGTAATGCAGTTAGGTTGCCAGCACAAAGAGACAAAATAGTTCCAAAGTTTTAACGTAATTGTTAATTTATCGCTTACAAATAGGTGTCGAAAAGACTTGTATCTTATTATGCCAATTATTAATGACGTGATGCTAACGTATTTAGATTTCAACGTTTCTTGCATAGTCACATTATCACGCTCAAGGTGAAAGTAACATAGCCATTTGTTTACTAACCTTCTTTCCTTGTGTTGTTGGCGGGGTGCGGTTGACACACGTGTCGGAGAATTTGTGCGATTATCTTGTTCAACCTATAATAATTCATTTATTTGTCTTGTTTTACTAATATCAGCTCTTTATTATTTGGTTTTTAATAATGTATGATTTTAATTTGTGTTCACTTTCTCGCTGTACTAATTCCTTTTGTTTTTATGTTTTTCGTGCATGCGTCTTTCGTTTGCCACTCTATTCTAATGTTGCAGTATTTGCACATGAGAATTGTTTTCACATTGTCGAACACGTAGAATCCTTCACTCGCAAACTCTGCCGTCCTGTCGAAAACCGTCGCAACCATTTTTAAATAACGTTTTACAATTGCGCAAAACATCCGACTCAGTATACTACCACGCCATTTTAACGTCTGTAGCAATTGCGATTAATACTGATGATCTTGCCTTCGATGTACAGGAATTTATTGACAGTCGCTAACAAACGATTGTAAATAGACAACTACTATCGATTCATCAAAATACTCACATTTTTGGTTTATAGAATGAAATGTTTTTCGCTGGCATCGCATATTCTTTTGTGTGGAATTCTCAAGATTAAAAACTTTATGCTTGTGGAATATCCATTAATAATATATACATGACTTTTATAATGGGTAAGTGCATGTACAAACACATGTACACACACACAGTGAAATTTAAACATTGGCTGTAGATCTTTAGCAGGGCTTCAAGAACGTCTCTTCCAGTCGTGAACCGACAATAGTATTTATTTGGTACGGACATGTTATGGAACAAGTTTTCTTTTAGCATTATGCATAGCTTAAGTCTGCTAAGTTTAGGAGAATGTTATCATGGCTATAATTGCTTTAATTCATTTAGCTTTGAATGATGTGTCTCGGGAAGTAAGTTTTTCTGAGGTATAATTCCCTAAATGACTTTTGAGCACCTTTGTAGGCTCTGTCCAGGGACTCTGCTTCATCCATGGTGAGTGGTTGTAGTATGATAGGGATTCAAGACTAAATTGATAATTTTAAGTAACCGCTCATAATGGCAGGGAGAAGGGAAAGGAGCCATCCTCTGTTATTTAAATGTGCGTGGGCAAGCCAAGAAGATGCCTGTGACGCCACATCAAAGGATCCTGTAAGATGTTGCCACGAGTGGAGTTAATTGTCTAAATTTCAAATGGACTAACTTCATTTAAAAGACTAGAATATCAAGTAAATTCAATTTGGCAAAATGAATTTGTTTTTTCAGAAGTTTTACAAAGGACATACTAGATTAGAGGTCATGTAGAAAAAACTCTTTGCTCGAGATGTTACTAGCCATGCAAGATATTAAATTGAACTGCCAGATTAATTTTAAACAGAGATTTTCTTAACTCAAAGATTTTGGAAATTAGTGATCAAATATAATGTTCTTACAGTGTGCAAGTTTTAAGTTATATTGCATTTTTGTGGAGATGAAACTTAACAAAAACAGCTATTACAGTTGAATTTTGCACACTTTTGCATACAGTGAAGTTTTAAAACTATTTCCTTGCTAATGGTATAAATTAAAGATCACTGAAATTTTATGAAGTGTTTGCTTTATGTAGAGTTGTATTCCTGTTATTTTCTATTTTATTGCATCATGAGGGTAAAGATATTGCACATGTCCACAATGTTGGAATCTAGGTAAATCACATTTCACTTTACCATTTTCAGTGTACATGTCCTGAGATTTGCAATTTTATCTTTAATTTTTCATGTTGAACCAAAGAAGCAGAATGAAGTGACTCCATTGGTTATAGTAGCAACCCTGAGAGGACATTGGTGTTGCCTACTGTTGGATTTCTCTTTTGAAAGAGGAATGAGTGAAGCATTTGTCATTCTTCCTAGGCACACACATCATACCTTTCTTGTCTTCTGCTGCCAAGCCACACAACCACCACATAATTATTTCGTTCAGCTAACCATACACTATAGAATAGCACTCTACGCCGAAACACACTGCCAAAATTGTCAGAAAAGTATAATTTATTTTGCATATGAAAGAATACATATGTATTATGACATTAAAATATTTTGCCAGAATTTACTTATATGTTTTAAAAATCAATAAGAGTATTTTTAATCAAAATTCAAGCATGTTATTCTGGAAGCATCAAAAAGCACATTTTGGGGAGAGAAAAAAACTTTCCGTAATTAATATGGTCGTATGTAAAAAAAATATTTGTACTACTGTATGTAATGTAAAAAAGCTTTTAATAATTGAGTTTATGTGTGCATATTTGTCCTGAAAATAACATTCACAACTGAAATTGATGTGCATAAAATCAATTAGAATATTTGTAAACATTATTTCTAATTTTTTATTAAGCTTACATATAACCAGACTAATTATATGATGGTCTTGCTTCATTTTCGAAGATAGCAAAAGTAGCAGGGTAGTTTATAAGAAAAACTGCATTGGTGGGAAGTCTGATTTTCTTATTAGGTAACCACCTTATATTTTGTATTGCATATCAAATAATAGGGCCTAGGCCCTACTGTCTCATAGCTATGTATGTGTTTTCCTCCAAAGCTGGTGTGTGGTGTTATAGAAATGGGGAATGGGAGTGAAATTCTTCCAGGATCTTAATTACAGCACTGATGTTGATAGTGAATACTTCTTAATGTCTGTCTGCTATTTGCTAATATTTAATTTCTTTTGTTTTAGTTATGGCGGAGGGGAACGGCGAAATTTCGATGGAAGAAAAAGTAAAAGAAGAAATAGAAAGGACACCAGATTATTCAAAACTTTTGGATTATGGATTAGATTCTAAAGTTGCAGGAAAGCTTGATGAAATTTACAAGACAGGTAATGTTTCATAATACATATTTTATGTGACTGGTTTAAACTGTTTGTGTAGGGTTACCAGATATGTACAGTCGAATCTCGTCAATACAAACCTGGTTAATATGAAGTTCCTGTTTATACAAAGCAATTTTGTGGTCCTTGAAAATATACTTTCTTCGTTTTATTAATACAATATAGTAACACTGAAGCAATGAAATGAGTTTGCAGGAGAACAATATGGCGTTTAATAGACGTAGACGAACGATTACCGGCCCAATAGAAATTATTAGTAATCAAAATTGCTGTACACAAAGTATATGAAATTATGCAGAGCTTGTGGAAAAATAAAACTATTGGTATGAGTTTGTAAATTTTTTATTTTACACGAAAGCAATTTTTTTTGTGGCTAGTAATGCTTCAGGATAGAGCGGACAGGTGGCACCCATGGCATGGCGGGGCGAGTTGTGAACCTGGAGCGGTTCTCAACAGATAGCAGCATTTTGGCCTGCCTCCTAGATCCTGTCTTTATAAACGTTTACTTTTCTTCTATTACTGGCTCAAAACGGCACCATTTTGAAATATATTTTGTCAAATTATTAAAAAAAAAAAATTTTAACAATACCATGCAATATTTCTGTATGCTTTTGGGATTAATATCAAGCACGTATGGAGAGCATGTATGGGAGGGTGGGGCTATGACGTGAAAAGAACTCTCAAGGTTTTGAAATTGTGTTTCATTTCGATACAGATCGTTTTATTTGCATTTCATTTTGAACACCTATACATTACTACTTTATCACATAGTTTAGTTTGTAACTCTAACAATCTCTGTTTGTCTATGATCTTCCTGCCCACATTTTTCTCCGATGTCTTGTACCAATGTAGGCTGTCAGAATAGCAAACATAAAAATTTTTATTACAATCTTTTATCCATCAGTTGATACAAGATTTTGTGTATGTGATGATGTTATATTCATTTCATATAAGCTGGCCAGATTCTGACAGTCAGCGAGTGACAACTTGATGTATATGAAACAAAGTGTCATTTACAAAATCCTGTATCAGCTGATGCACGAACTAACAAAAGTTAATTTTACGTTGGCTATTCTGAGTGCACTGCCGACGCACATTAGACATTCAGAAAATATGAGACAAGAAAGAGTTCCTACATTAATTAATACATTTTATTTTACGAGGTCGCAAAACAGTGTTTTGACTGAACTTCGTGATAAAGTAGTATGTATTGGTGTTCAAAATGAAATGCACAATAAAACAATCCGTATCCAAATGAAAAGCAATTTCAAAACCTTTTTCACTTCTTAATTGCCCCTCTTCAACCCTGCTTTACTTACGTGCTTGATATTAATTCCAAAAGCATACAAAAATATTGTTGAATATTTTTTTCTAATAATTTGACGAAATATATTTCAAAATTGTGTCGTTTTGAGCCAGTAATAGAACAACAGTCAACTTAAGAAAAACGCTATCTATTTAGCAAAGTAAGCGGCACAGGCCTCGCTCTGACATGTTGTGCACACCATCTATCGGATCTTTTCCGAAGAATTACCAGTCAGAAAAGAATAGCATTCGTTTGCAGTATATAATAAATATTGAACAGGTACCAATAGTTTTGTTTTTTGCGAGCTCTGCATAATTTTTAAAGGAACATATATATTTCGTGTACAGCGATTTTGAGTACTAGTAATTTCTATTCAGCATGTAATCGTTCATCTACATAAATTATACGCCATATTGTTCTCCGAATACCCTTTTCCTTGTTTCCAAAGAAAGTGGGACATGCGTGAACAGTTTAAGCAATTCTAACGTTATTCCAAATCGCATATTTCCAACTCTAATATATTATCTATAATGTCCCAACGTGTGATAATAGCTGCAACTGCGGTTTTACAAATGTTATCCCAAATTTACTGTCTCTGTCAAATTCGGTCAAATTAAAAAAGAGTTAGCAAATATTTTTTTTGCAATTTTTAATATTTTTATTTTTATAACTTATTAATTTTTTTTAGATAGATGTTAGTCTAAAATATTTTAAAATATGTTTTACATTACATTTTTTGTAGTTACTAAATTTTAAGTTAATTATTTATATTTTTGCTCTTTAACATAATGTACTGATCAATTATTTATGTACACATTACTATTACTACAATCGCAGCTACGTATTTCTAAGTAGCAAGTTTGCCTAAAACGTCTTAACGAACAGAACATTGACAAGGGGATCGGCTGATAATGACAGCATGAAAATAAACAACATCGTTGCAATGTTGCCGATCAGCTGATGGTGGAAGGATACGTAGTCAGATGTAAGATTTAAACTGGCGCAACTTTTGGAGACCTGTCAGAATCTGGCTTACAGAGTATAATATCATTTATGACATTGCCACACACTGTCTGTCAAAAAATTGAATTCTGTTAGGACTATATTATTTGTTTAACTAACCTACGTGCACAGTATGCAAGCCTAAAGTAAACCACCCCCCCCACCCCCCTGAATACTTTATCCGTGAACCCTTAGCAAGTCATTACCCCGGAAAATTTGGAGTTTACTGTATTCCCAAATACGAATATTGAATTAAAATAATTAGACACAGAACAGGTCCAAATATATAAATAAAAATTACCATAACAAAAATGTATAATTTGTAGTTAACATTTCAACAATAAGATCCGGTCCACAAGATGTTCAATTCAACAAACTATTTGAATTTTACGAGCAGCTATGGTACTGAAAAATGGCAGTTAGCTAACCTCTATTCAGTAATCAAGGGAGGGTATTAAACCCAGGTTGATATTCCAACATGTTCTGTTTTTGTTGCTAGGGTTCTCTTAATTTTATTTCGGGAGAAATATGCGAGTAGAGGGGCTTTAGTTTAACACCTTTTGTGAGACGGCCTTTAGTTTTTGTCTTTCACGAGATGCATTTTTTGCGGTTCTTAAGATAGTGTTTTGTTTTGATGTAGTAGTGGAAAATTTTGCTGGTATGCCAATAACATTCAAATTATTAACGCCAATATCATTTAAATTATTACAACTTCCTAAGTTGTAAGAACAAAATGCGATATATAAGTTTGTACAGATGCAGCAATAAACACACTTTTACCAAAGTTAACCTTACACATGCTGGATGTAAAACACATGTGTAGTGAACAAATATTATTTTTACAAGACAAGAGTTTAAAGTACTGCCTCTTTAGTGCACGTACATTTAGAACATTATAGTAACTTTCGAAACACATTTACAAAACACTAACTTACGGTTTGTAATTCGCAACCTCTTAAACACATGCTTTTATATGGAAATTCTTGCACGAACACTTCACTACAATAATGTAGGCCCATCACTGATATGAAATACTTTATTTGCATAATGGTTCAGTAAAATCAACACTTAAGCCAATTTCCTGAAACCAACAAACTTAAACCTTCAAAACGTAAATTCTTGTGTATAGCTTCATGTTGGACAGCACAGTTTTAAAATGGCGGAACGAGCCGTTGTGGTAAAACACGTTCTGATAATATTGCATTTCTTTTCAGAAAACTACTAAAACAGTACCTACAACCAATTTTGCCTAATGAAAGCACATACAAAAATAATTAACTAATGATGAAAAAAATTTAGACACCACCAAGGTACTCTCTTAAACATGATAAAAATGACCACAGTACACCGGACTGTAGAACTATTTTCTTAAATAGTCATCAATATTGCCAACATAACATACATCCTGCAGCAATTTGTTAGCTGATACAATGTTTGGCAAACATTGTAATGACGCAGTAGTCTTAATTTTCGGGACACGTGTTTCAATTTCGTTCGTTTTTCTTTAGCTTTGGAAAGCTTCGTAATATTTTTATCGGGTTTGCAGTTTAAAGCAGTGGTGGCTCGTTTCCCGTGATAGTTTGCTTATCCGGCAGACGTGTGCTATTGTAGGTTATCGGGCGGACGTTTGCTATTTACGTTTATCAGGAGTCCGGTTGTCGTTTCGTTTTGAACATCGTAGTTTTCAGTTTTTTGTTGAGAGTCAGCATTATTTAGCTTTTTTTTTTTTCAGAATGCTTCAACAAGGTTTTGTTGTACGAGAAGTTTGTTTATGTTGACAACGCAGTTTCGATNTGAGAGTCAGCATTATTTAGCTTTTTTTTTTTTTTTTCAGAATGCTTCAACAAGGTTTTGTTGTACGAGAAGTTTGTTTATGTTGACAACGCAGTTTCGATAAAGTGCAGAGCAGTGTCGATAACGTGTGGAAAGCATGCGTAGCCAGGCCCTTGTCTTAGGAGAGGGGGGTGATAAGACAGTACAAAAGACGTGTGTGCCTGTTGCACTAAAAGTCAGTCGCCCTTAAGGGCTGGAAGTCAGTTGAAGTCAGTCTGCGGCGAGGTCACTTCAGGTCAAGCTTCACTTCAAGTAAGTCACCCTTCAGGGCAGTGGTACAATGCTCGCCTATGCCACGTCGGGCGTGACGAGAACCCCCACATCGGCAATTAGACTTTATTTTATTTATCCGCCGGTGTGGGAGGTAGCAGCAGTTATTATTTCTTCGGGCCAGTTTTTATAACAAGTAGGATTAATTTGTAAATGACTGTGGCGCTGTTTCTGCACTTGTATGATTATAGTGAACGTTCGTACTCTGTATACTGGAACTTTGTACGTGAACTGTGAAACTTCAATGATAAATAAAGTATAGAACAAAATAATCTGGAACTTGAACTTATTTCTTAATTAATTGGCGTCCATTTTACTGAGTCTCGTGTTCTACCTTTGAGCAAGCCGTGCCAATGTAATGTCGGGTGTAACTGCACGCCGAACGTTACAACATACTATGTAGGTTGGTCACATTGTCTACGAAATTTTACCCCATATATGAAAATGAAATTGACAAAGCAATTTTCAACATGGCGAACTTCATCGTGTTCTTTATGGAAGACGTGTTTTGTACCACGAAACGTTATTGGATACTTCATAAAAAGTTTGCAAACACAAAAATACTGGAAATACACTAAGAAAACTTACCAGTCAGTGTTTTCAATAGTTTTTTGCAGAGTTTGCAAACTGTGTTTGATTTGTGAAATATTTCCTAATTGCTGACCATCCCGCTGATCGAACTTCAACCATTCTGCCGTTCATTATGAACTTGTTTCTTTACTGTGTATAACAATTGGCCCACCTAATCATCAAAACTGAATACGTGATGTTCTTTTCCTTCCGAAACTACTGTATCTAAATATCAACATTCACACTTAAAGAAAAATCAAATATTCGAAGTCTGAAAGTATTTATATTCGACATTGAATCAAATACGAATATTCAATTACTCGAAACTGTATTCAAAAATTCCAATATTCGCATAGGCCTGTTTACTTAGTTCAAAATTCCAAGCTACCAAGTAGTAATGTTGTCCTCCTAAAATTTTAATAAAGTAATTCCATTGAATATCAATATTGTATCCTACAAATGGCATCACATATACCGCAAGTATGCGAGAAGTATAAATCTTTGTATACTTGCATACTTCACTTGCCATTCAGACAGCACTTGTGATGTCATTTCTTGAGGACAGGTACGCACATACTTCAGGTGAATTTGAACAGCTGATAATCGTGACAAAATTATTGCACCTCGTGATCCTCTCCTAAAAATGTAATTATGGTACTAAAACATGTTAGACCTATTCAGTTATTTTTTTGTAGTTCTTCATTATCTCTCTTTGTTTGTTTAATACAAACCTCGTTATTACAAAGTGCTGAATTTTTAGGTCCCCACAGGTTTATTTTAATGGTATTCGACTGTAGTACTCAAAAAGCAGACCTATTAAAGTAACTGGGTCATTCCTTGACAAATCATCCAATTATGAAATATTTGGTTGTTGCATTATTTTTAAATTATTCTTAAAAGTATAGGTTTTGTCTACCTTCAAATAGATGACTAAAATAATTTTATAACTACCATCAACCAAAGTGATGGGTCAGAAGGGTTGGCAGGAGCCCAAAAACTGTGTGGTAAGGGTTTTCCTTAATATCTCTGCTCCTACTGCACATTTTGGCTCAATTCAGAAAGCAGATTTACTGAGAAACAAACGTCTGAACTTAATTTTTAAATGTTATTTTAGTTTAATGAAGTATATTTATGGTATTTTAACAAAGTCAAAATGAGAGAAAATTTTTTTGATTTGGTCTAAATTCATTTCTCTTTTATAGTCATTTGAAATTAAGCACCCTAGCCCATAAATTTTTTTGTGTCACTTCATACATGTTAACATGATCAGCCTTACAAACCAATGAAAGTGTGTTCTCCTTTTGGGAAAAAATGTTGTAAAAACATTAAAAAAAATTTAAAATGGCCAAACATTAGGCCACTATATCAAAAAGAGGTTTTTTTTTTGAAAATTTTGAAATAATGCATGGTGATAGTTCTACATAATTTAAACATGCTTCCTGTATTATAAAATTGTTATATGTGGTGTTTAAGAAAAATTAATTTTTACATTTTGAATGTTGCACCAACAATAAATAGGTGGTATATCAGTTTATTTGTGTACATTTTTAATTCACAGTTAGCTTTTAGATTATAATTTTGGCATTACTGGAAACTGTGAGTTTTTCTGGTGATATGCTATTTGAACATACAGAAATACAAATACTACACTACTGAGCATAGCTTAGAACATAAGGAACAACAGCTTCAATCTATCTTATAGATAATATTGGTATAGATATTAAATTGTTAAATACTGTGTAATGATTTCAGCATTAAAGCTTTTTGTTTGTTTTCTTTTCTCTTAAGTTGAATGTTTGTTTATTTATTTTGAAATGTAATTTTTAAAGCCCCAACCCTCAGGCCTATCTAGAATTGTAATTCAGGACATCACCTCTTAAATTTTATTTAATTATTTCAGCAGTTCTACTTTTTTATTTTATGTGAACTGAGCTCAAATATCATTTCAAGTGCTAATTATTTTTTCATATTTTTCTCATGGCAATTTACCTGGTTTAATCAATAGTTTTGGCCACGGAGGAATGCATTAATTTACAGAACTCCTCTAATTCTGTATGTGCCGTCCATCATAATGATAGGAAAGGTGTCCGAGAGACGCCTACTTGCATTAAATTATGCGGAGCGTGATCAGAAGAGGCCCAACACTGCATTGCAATTAGATTTTGAAGTGCTTCAACTACGTCTGCTGCTGTCTCCACCGAAGCTGATTAAGTATGACCTACATAGGACTTAGTAGTATAAATTTATGTGACTTTACATATGTATGCTGCAAATACTTGTACGCTATTTGAATTGCTAAATTATTGTGAAATTTAAGAGTGACATTTGGACTATAAATTGATTTTCAGAAATTAGTAAGGACGTTAATTTTGGTTCCGACGCTAACCAGAAGCCAGCAGTTGAGATGTCTTTCTTCTAAAGCCGTGCAAAACCACAAACATTTTCCTAATATTAAATGCTGAGTAATAAATGAGCCAGTTACCAATTCTACTTCTTGCGTAAATTATCAATTTTGTTTGCTACTATTTTTAGAGATGATTTAGTTTTACCAATCTCTTCACAACTCATTTAATATTTTAATGACATCAGTTTTAATTGGATTTTAATTGGATTTTTAATTAATTATGTATTGTTTTCTGAACTGATTAAGTTTACGATTATCAATGAATTCTTACCCTTCGTGTACATTTTACTTAACATTATGATTTGTGCACCAATTGAATGTGTCAGAACTATTCATTTCACTACGTACCTATGAATGCCAGTAGAAATCAGACATAATTTCATTACAATGGANTTAATTAATTATGTATTGTTTTCTGAACTGATTAAGTTTACGATTATCAATGAATTCTTACCCTTCGTGTACATTTTACTTAACATTATGATTTGTGCACCAATTGAATGTGCTTCTTTTAATGTGTCAGAACTATTCATTTCACTACGTACCTATGAATGCCAGTAGAAATCAGACATAATTTCATTACAATGGAAAGTTTTAAGCATTTTCCCATGCTGTGTGCCAGTCAAAGGGAAGCAGACTCATTGTACATAGAGGAAGTAAGCGGCGTAACCGGAAATTTGTTACGGCTCACTCGTATGCCCAACAATTCTCCAAATAATTACACGTTAAAAATTTTCTCTTCCTTACAAGTCAAACACTATATTTTATGTGCATAAACTGAATTCTTTTCACACCCATACACCAGGGTTATGCAGTAAGCTCTTAGATGCTACTAACACAATAGTGTATAATGTTACTTATATTGTGTTCTGATTTGTAGAGTAGTCACACCACAGTGTATTTTGATTTGCTAAACATTAAAAACAACGCAGTCTCAAAACACTGCATAAAAACTAATTTTGACACAAATATAATTGCTTACATATGAACTTTTTCTTTAAATAAGATTGTTATTTCATAATTTATTTTGTCTGTTATGTTGAATCCTCCTCTAGATGACTGAGTTGTAAGTTCTAAAGGTGTAAGAACCCTTAGGATGTTGCCATAAGTAACCCAAACAAAATCTGTCTAATGTAGTTGAATGAAGTTCATGGACCACTTGGATGGTAAAACTGAATGTAGTATTCATTATCTTCAATTTCATTTACTACTCCAAGCCATGATGCATTATCATAAATGCATGCCACATTGTCATGTAGTTTAATTTCTATACTGTGAGGAGTTTAGTGTGTAACTGAAAATTTTCCCATACAACTGATCCAGACACCAGGTATGTACAAATTGTTGGGATGAAACAATTTTTTTTTCTTGTGCTGTCCTTTCCATTTTGCCCACTGTCAACATGCAGAAATGTGACTGGTACAGAAATCTATCCTCTGCAAAACAGTTTGTATGTTGTTATTTTGTAGACTTGCTTAACCACTAGTTTTTTTACAGTTCCACCAACTCCATCACATGGTCCCTTTCCATTTGAAGTGGCGAAATGCCACTCTGCATCCGAACTGGTCTAATTTGTGAATACACAAATTTATGAAGTTTTTACTATTTTTTGTACTGCCAGCAGCTCCACCAGAAAAATAAATCTGTCTTAAGACAGATGGAACCAATTCAGTAATGTTTGAAATAAGCTTCTTCTGAAAAGTATAGATTGCGGAGGTGTCGTGATTTAGGCATTGTGATATGACACAGCATAAACTTCTCAATTTTATGTTCACATCTTATAGTAAATTATGAAAGGATGTAGAGTGGCTTGTTTATTTGCCTGGTGATAACTTTGTATCTCGTCCTGCATAAGAAAAGTAAAATTCTCTGAAAAGTCTGCTGTAGCTATACATTCATCTGGCTATAGATTTTCTTTCTTTTTTTTTTAATAAAAATGCTGCTTGCTTTTTAGCTGTGTAATGGTGCTTTTTGTTAACAATTCCAAATATGCAACAAAATAATCAATGCATTTATCAGTAGATTGAATTATGGCTACAAACTCGCATCTATCAGTATTCACCCACTGCTTTTTATCAAACTTCTCTTTTTCATACTGTGTGTAGGTGCATTGCAGGTATGCATAAATGTGACATTTTCATGCAAGTTATGTGCAACTCAAGTTATAAATACAAAAACTACACTGTAATTTTTGCAAACAAAGCAGTGTAATTTATGGAACCATAATTAAATTTAAACATTCAAAATTAGATACAAAAGTATTGAAAGTAGTTATAGAATTGGTGCAAAATGTTGCTGCTGTATTTTGTATGCAGGAATATATATTCAGCAGTACGTATAGTTTTGCACAGTTTAAAAGGGACACACGTTAACTGAAACTTTTCACGAAGAAGCCAGAGGGGGAGGGGGCATCGCCCTTGCAGCCTGGAATGTGGGAGTACACACCTTCCCTTGTCCTTCGTATGCCATTCATAGTTTCTTCACATTTTTTTATTTTTCTGAAGACCTGCTAAAGTTTTACTTTTGGTTACCGATTATGTATCCTTCCAATACGTGTAAACACAAACGCTGCCATGTGACTTCTACATAATGTATGTACTGATGATTGTTCTTACTGTTATTTCACATTGTATATATATTTGTTGTACAAGACATAGCACATTACACGTAATACACATTAATATTTTGCCGCTACTGTGTTAAACCCTGGTACAACTGTGGGGGAAAGAACTGTAGTATTTATAACATTTTGTTATTGATATGTGTTGGGTATTTTTCGTTGAAAGACCAGCTTCAGTTGGAATAATTCGAGCAACCAGTCAACGATAAGACAGAAAATTCAAGCATGCAACTCATGCCACTTATTTTTTGTACGTAGCAGCGCCAAACTTAAAATATAGTGGTGAACATACGCACAAATAGGCCTACTGTAACTTTTATTTTGCTCATTATTCTTTGCATAGGTACTTAATTTTTAGTAAATTAATTAAATTAATTATTTATTAAACATTTTCTGGCTGGGCTTAGTATTTTGTTGATATTTTGGCAAATATTCAAATCGTAGAAACGTAAGCATGTTACACAATTGTGTTTGAAACACCTAGGGCCAAGTTACATAGTTGTGATAAATGGAACAAGACTTTCAAATAAATATTTTTATTATAAAAACAATCTACTGTTAAAAGGTATAAATTTCGCAAGTCCAATACTTGCAATCTCACACATGCTGATTTTGTGTAACATAGATACGATACCCTATCACACGCAGGAATTATGACGCGTTACAGTATATTTATTCTTGCAGTGGAAACACAATGTGTACAAACTTAATGTGGGTTTTTTTTTTTGCAGAAAGAGAAATTAAAATTAACCCTATGTTCAATAACAAATAATATGCTGCAACAAGTCAAGTCATGTCGCTGCACTTCTGCAGACTTTTGTAAGCGTCACGTGCCATTGCATCTAAATATATTATAAATAAATATTCAAACATTAAAAACTTATTTCAGTTGTAAATTACAAATTTAAAAAATTATTATTTTTGCTGTAATGAGAAAGGAATATGCTAAAATTGACAACATGGTTAATTTCTCTGCTCCTACCAGCACTGCAAAACTTCCAGTGTGTGTGTGAGAGAGAGACAGACAGACAGGGAATCTCTGCTCCGCCTATTCAAATTTCTTCCTCCAAAGCAGAAATACAATATCACTAGGGTCTACACACCGTAATTTGCGCTGATATTTGAACTGTAACAGTGAACTGTGTTTCCATCAGTGCTATAATCCATTCACGGTATCTGCAATACTTTAGAAAAGAACCTTTGAAAAATCACCCTAGGAGTTACATGTTCAATTGGTTATAAAAAAATTGTATATGGAAAAAGGTTTTGTCTTGCTTTTAGTACTGAAGCACTATATAAATTGGTTGTTTTAAGTTTTAAGTATATTTTTTCAATAAATTATAATAATTTGTTAAAAGTCCGTACGAATTAACAACGGATTTTGAAGGGACATGTTGGTTATAGCTGAAAAGAAATAGTTCGTAGGTTAAATTTTAATATGTATAAATTTAATGCCGTAATTGTAAAGTTAATATTGCTGAACTATATATTTACATTTTTACGTAGCACTCGTGGGTAAAGATTTCACTGTTATTATTTGGAATTAAATAAATTTCAGCGTCTGTCCAGCGGACTCGTACACTCCATCGTGTCCGTTTGGGCACTTTTTTTTTCAGAAGTATAACCATGCCATATTGGATATTGGAGACGCTGAATTGTGGTTATAAAACTAACGTAACACATTCTTTCTACTTACAAGATAATTCTAGGTTAAGATGTAATTTTAGTATTAGCGTTGTTATTTCTGCAGTTTATCTTTGTAAGTTTTAAATAAACGTGCAAAATATAGAAAGGCATTTGAATATTTCCGTTACGTAATTCCCTTCGCAATCCTTAACAGAAAAAAATATTTTAAAAGAATGAAAAGGAATTGATTTTTGGTCAATAACTGATAATCAATTATTTTCAAAAGCCTTTTGTGGAGCGTAAGAGATAGCAGCACATTAGCGTTGGTTCTTGAGTACCAAATGTTAGCAGTGACTTACACGTGTTTCTCTTATATCGTCTTTGCGCCACACGTAGTATTGTTTTGATATTGTTGCATTGAANTGTTTCTCTTATATCGTCTTTGCGCCGCACGTAGTGTTGTTTTGATGTTGTGGCAGTGAAGAGGTGCGACTTTCTTGATGGAAAAGCGATGTACCTACACCGCAGGTTTCAAAATGAAAGTGATTTTGTTCGCTGAAGAGTTTGGAAATCGAGCCGCGGGCCGTGAATTCGTAGTAAATGAAACGTTAGTGCGGGGCTGGAGGAATTTTTCTCACTTATAAGTCGCCCCCGAGTTTTCAATAAAATTTTTTAAAATAAAATGTGCGACTTATATCCGATAAAATACGGTACCATTTATCACAGTGAAATCTTTAACCTGAGTGCTACTTCCAAAAGTTTATTGTGTAAAATTTAACTTTTTCCTTACACCAAATATGTAAATAAATCTTAATACAATAAGTAAACTTTAATTAAATTATATAATTAACAGTTCCGATATATACTTCAATCTACCTTTTTGTATGTATTACAATATTTTGCTAAATTGATTAGCATTTTTTAGACATTTAGAGAATTTTATTAAAGTATATGACAGTTAAGATTACATGGCATTGTTTCTCTTCAAAAATAAATTTTGGTAGTTCCCACATGGACACTGTTAACAAAATATATGACAGTTCCCACATGGCACTATTTTTGTTTACAAAACGTTTGACAGGTGTCACAGCAGTTTTGTTTACATACAGCGGAAGGATACATAATCGGCTCCCTGAAAGTAGATCTGTAGCAGGGCTTCAGAAAATCTTGAAGTTACAGTGAATACAGTATACCTAAAAACTTGAATATTTCAATAGGCAACGTTTAGTGTACAAATAGCTTACCAAAAAAATTAGGTTAAAACAACTGTTAACTATTTCTTACTAGCTGTTGCCAACATATCGCTCCTTTCACTGTTTTTGATTTGTATTTAAAACAAAATAAATATTACAAGTTATAGAAGTTACTAAGTTAAAGTTTCATTTATTCAAGAATACAATACTTAAAAGTTAATCACATTGTTATATATTTGTTGTGTACAAGTTATTTAATTATTACAGGTTGACATGTTACTCTTAGGGTTATTCGCCCTACATGACTGTCCAATAACAAACCGACAAGAAAATACTGACTAAATCCTGAGCCAGCTGGTCTGTGGTAAAACAAATTACATATTGATGTAACAAACAATAACACATAGTTGACACTTGAATATGCAGAGGATGTTTAGTTGACGCTTGAATATGTAGAGTACGATGAAGTCTAGTCTAAGAGTTAATGAAATTGCGAAGTTCGTGGGCCTATCACCTAAATAATCATATTTTATTTGAAAAATCTAATAAATGAATTAAATAACTGCATTAAAAATAAATAAAAAACCTGTTAAAAATGTATATGCAAAAAAATACAAAATATCTATAAACATAACTACACTAAATAGAAAGTGCAGCATGCAAGACGATGAAATCTCTCGACAAGAGACAGAAAAATACAATCTGTAACTGGACAAGAACAACCTTATTGTCAGTTTATAAAATAAAACATAAAAGAATGGCATTATCAAAAAAAAATCGAGAAGCAACTTATGCAAGAAAAATTATCAAGTCAAAAAGCAAACACAACGAAAAGGAGACACAAATACAGAATGATAGATGTGAAATACATAGCACAAGAAAAACAAACACAACAGTACGTTTCAGGAACTGACAACTGTTTCTGTCTTCAGGCCATGGCAATGGAGAAAGTCGAACAAATTTCTGAGTTTAATTCAACCCCATGGTTGTCAAAAAATGCAAAAAATTAATTATTGTGTAGCTGATCCCACAAAGTCATCAATGGTAGGTTTGGAAGAAAAATAGTGAAAGAGGGAAACCTGCAAAATGACTCATATCTATCACTGTTGCCCATTTCTTTATAATTCAGACAATGATTCATTTCTTTTTTCAGGAGTGGTGTTATAAGCTCTCAATGAAGGAAGCTGGAGGAAGAGAGCAAGAACTTGATATTGAACATGGCTGAAGGGGGGGGACACATCTTTGGTGAAGACATTATAGTTACTGTAGATGGAGGATGGTCATCTCGCAGTGATGGTCATCGCTATAATGCGAGCAGTGGAGTAGCGTGCATAATTGGCGTGTGAACAAAGAAGCTTTTAGATCTAGACGTCTGAAATAAATACTGTAGCATGTGCGAGTATAGATAAAAGAAGGAACTGGAACATCAGCACTCAACTGCTTCAATAACTGGGATAGTCAGTCGCCGGCTATGGAAATGGATATGAATGAATTGTTTCGGAGGAGCGTGGCACTTCATGGAGTACAGTACCACAGTCATTGGAGACTGCGATTCAAGGGTACCCTACAATTTGAAGAGATCATTTTCGTTCTCCAAGCACATAAACAAAGTTGAATGCACCTACCATGCAGTTAACAATTACACGAAGCAACTATATTCTCTCCAGAAGGATTCTGCAGTTTGTAAAAAAAATTTCCACAAGCTACAACCAAAACGTTGAAGACAGTTGCTCGGGAAGTTTGTCTTTTGTGAGATGGCATTGTTTTGAGGTTCCGACGACTGTGTTGCATTTTGAGTTACATATTGTTTTGATGGAGCAGTGGAGCTTGTTTGGAAATAACATTCAAATTATTATAACTTCGAAAGTTTTAACTTCAGTGAAAAAACAAAATGAGATACATGTCATTGTTTGTATTCGTACAGATGCAGCAACACACACACACACATACACACACACACACACTTTGACTGAAGTTAACCTTGCACTCGTTGAATTTGCGATATAGGTAAATAAACAAATATTTACACATTACAAAAGTGTTGAAAGTGCAGCATTTTCGGGCCATGTGCATTTCAATAATTATATTAACGGTTTACAAATACATTATTTACAAAATACACAAACTTACTGTGTAAAATTTGAAACCTCTTGAACATGTGTTTTCTATGGAAATCCTTGCAAGTTTACTTTGCTAAAATCATGTTTGTTGTTCATGAGTATTAAATTTATTTCCAGAATCATTCAGTAAAATTAATACTGCGCACATTTCTTGAAACCAACAAACTTAAATTTGGAAACATGAATTATATTCACGTCACTGCATTGCAGACAGCTGTTTTACAAAGCGGTAAACATGAGCTGATTAATATTAAATATCACTCAAGAAACGCTTTACAATGGTATCTACAACCAACTACAGTAAAGCTTCGCTATAACAAACTCCAAGGGACCCAAATTACCACTTTTTTGTTATAATGAAGTTCTTTATACTGAAATCAAAGATTTCAGGCATCGCAATTTGTTTCATCAATAAACCACTTGGAATTGTAGAAGTGTACGATTTTAAATATGCCAGTAATATGTAGATAATCATACGTAAGTTGGCATGTACTACATAGAAACAGTACCATAAAGAGAGTAAACTGTATATGAATTAAGAATACAGTACTACATAAAATGTAGGAATACCTTTAAAATATTCTGACTCACTGCAGCAAAACACCACCCAAGAACATTCTGCTGATATAAACTAAAATGTTTTAAGCACATTCAGTTAACAATAAAAGTTACGTACATACATGAAACCATTTCAAAACAATACTGAAGAAAATGAAATATTTTAAGAACAAAACATGACACTTCAATTGATTTCAACTTTAGAAAAGAACTCTTTGATGGTTGTCTGCTTCTTCATGTCTCTAAGTTCTTTAGTTACATCTCTTTCTATTTTTTGTAGTGATGACATGTGATGGGATAAATTTACAGATGTCAGAAAAAGCCTTTCTAACACATCCAATGCATTACAGATTTCTTCCCGTTGAGGACGTTTGATCTCGGTTTCCTCTTCTGAGTCATTGTCATCGCTGCTAGCCTGAATGTTCTCTGCGGGTATCTCGTCCGTGACAGGAGAGCAAGTGGATACCTGATTATCCACTGACACAAAATCACTGAATGAAGTTTCATTAATGTCAAATTTTTTCTTCATTTCTACCCAGGCAGCTTCACACTCCTCTTCTTCTTTGGTGCAGTCAACTTCCTGTGTATTTGCTGGAAACCCTGCCTTGGCAAAACAATTTGCAACTGTGGCAGGTGTGATTCTGTTCCATGCTAACACGAGCCTGTGCATGGCCTGAAGAATGTTCCACTTCAAGGAACTTCTAGCATCTTTACCAGATTCCATTTGGCGCAGAAGGAATTGCACCAGTTGCTTTTTGTAGTCTTTTTTGACCTGTGCTATAATCCCTTGATCTAGTGGCTGCAGGGTACTGGTGCAGTTTGGAGGGAAAAAAATCACTTTGATGTTCTTCAGTGCTGATATGTTAGCATTATGAGCAGGACAGTGATCTATAAACAGCAGAATTTTCCTATTTTGCACCCCCATCCTACAATCAAAACTCTGGAGCCATTCTTGAAATAATGATGATGTCATCCATGAACTTGAGTTGGCTTTGTATTTGCAGGGAAGGTGTTTCACATTTTTGAAACATCTGGGTTTTGAAAACTTCCCAATCACTAGTGGTTCCATTTTCTCAGACCCATCACTATTAACACAAAACAGAACAGTAAACCGTTCCTTACTTTTCTTTCCTCCATGACAGGTTCGACCTTTTACCTCCAAAGTTCTGTCTGGGAGAAGATTGTAAAAAACTCCGGCTTCATCACAATTAAAAATGTCTTTTTTTTTCATATCCCGAGATAAGTGTGTCAAGATTTTCCTGCCATTTTTCCTGAACCTCAGGATTAACAGCAGCAGCTTCTCCACATACTTTCAAAGTGGTTAAATTATGCCTTACTTTGAACCTATGCAGCCAACCACCAGAAGCCTGAAAGTTTTCAATGCCCAATTTAAGGGCTTCTTCTCGTGCCTTTTCCTGAAAAATATTTCCGCCAACTGGTATATTTGATTTCCTGGAATGCATTAGCCAGTCAAACAATTTCTTCTCCAGTTCTTCATAAGGTGAAGGGCGCACACGTTTACAATCAGGTGACAAAAAATCATTCTCAATTACAGTGCGTTGGGTTAATATCGTCGAAAGCGTGGATTTCGCTATTCCAAATTCGTTAGCAATATCATTTTTTTTTCTTCCGTCATCTACTGCTTTTAATATCGCCAATTTAGTTTTTAGGTCAATTGCCTTTCGTTTTCTTGTCAGCATTTTTAATGAAGCGTGAACAAAAATTATCGTACAATTCACCAACGAAAACTAAATGTAAATTAGGGATGGGTCGAATAACCAAAAATGTCGATTCCGGTTCCGGTGCCGATTCTACAATTTAAATATCGGTTCCAGTATTCGGTTCTATGTATTTTGAATACTTGCCTTTTGCTTGCAACTTTATTAAACCAAGGCAGGTAAAATTCATTAAATGTTTTATTTAACCGTTATATGGAAGAATTGAACAATAACAAAGTGTGAAGATAAGTTTTAATGTATACAGATAAACTTGTTGTATTAAATTTATTTAAGGTTAGTAAATATGTAAAAAATTATTCTTTTTTTACATTAATATGTGGTGATTGTGATATGTTTGGAAAATACTTTAATTAAATAACTCATGGCCTCCAAACCAAAACATTGTGGCGTGCTGTATGATAAAGGTAACCTAACCTACAAAAGTTCGTTAAAAGAAGGTCAACAGCTGGGTGGAAGTCCGGATTTCTTATCTTTTTTTTGCTTCTTTTATGGTTTCTAGGTGGCCCTTTTTTTTTTTTGCATCTTTTACAGTGACTCTTTGGTTTTTTTTGCCGTGCTGGAATGTGACACCCCGAAAAAAAAACGTCTCTTCCTCTCTTACTCCCGACCCGTGGCCTTCCTACCAAACAAAGAAGCCTTGGAGGAATGTATCGATCGGCTAGCAGTGTTGTTTACTGGGGAGGGCTAAGCTAAAGAGAGAGAGAAGGGAGGAGTGTTGATGTAAGAGCGAGAGCTGAGATAACAGACTATTCTCATATACTTCCCTCCAAACATCGCCGAACAGTTTACGACTACCACTCCTTAATTGTTTTTCCGTGTAAAGCACTTTGCCGCACCACGTTGTACTGTAGTATCTGCTGCTGCTAACGTAGTTCTCCACTGAACCGCCGGCAAGCGCTAGTTGCATCAGCCAACACAAAAGCTTGTGACCAACTACACCACCAAAGAACTGCAACATCTATGAGAATACCAGTGAAATTGTTTATGTTTTCGTAAGTGTGCACGGCGTTTCTGGATGCAAAAAGTTAATTTCATTTCCGTTTACAAAAAATTACTACCAAAATTTTTGGATTCGTGAAGTGCAAAAGGTGTTCGTTAAAGCGAATGTTTTATAAATCGACCGTAAATTTTAAGCGAAAAATTCGTATAACTGAAAATTATTTACATGTGAAAGTATAGCATTTTGGCGGGACCAAATGGTTTGTTCGTACTAATGAAATGTTCGTTGTAATGAAGTTCGTTGTACTGGTGCTTTACTGTATGCTTATAGAAAGCAAATATACAAATTAATTAACTACCAATAAAATATTCGGACAACACCAAGGTCTTATAAACAATGTTAAAATATTTGTGGCCTTTGGAGGATCAGAATGTGTAACTACGTTAGTGTTACAGCCCAAATTGTATTTTCATAATATACTGTATTTAACAGACTTGTGCGTCACTTTTAATAAACGGTGCGAAAAAAAGTGCGTCACAATTGTATTTTGGCTGATTTTAGTTGAGTTTTTGTTGATGTATAGGTTGGTTAGTGAAAAGTGATTTTATATCTGGAAAAGTCAGGTAATTTCTTCTGTGAGTTTTGTTAGCCACCCTAAAACATACTTTCAAATTACTAACAAAGCTATGTTTAAACTGTTTGATTGCTACCTCTATGGACATTCATGTATCAAAATGGCCTACGCTCGGTAGTCGCCTGTTCTGTTGTTTCGCAAGCATCTGTAGCGATGTGTCGTCAAGTGTAACCGTGTGTATAATAAACGACTGTGTTAGAAAGCATTTGAGTCCACTTCTCTGCCTATGTGCTATAATTCAAGTTAAACAAGTTAGACATTATTGCAAACTTTTGTACGTGTTGGTTTAAAATTAAAAAAAATGTGTTAGTACAACATAACTTTTTATTTGGATGTAAAAAATGTTTATTGGAGTCATTTCTCTTGGTATTGTGTATTTAATTGTTTTGTGCCAGCTATGCTTAGACATGAACAATTGGTGTACAAAATTGACGTAATGTGCATTCTGAGCATAAGCTAACCAGTTGTCGTTTTACATACTTCTGATTAAGCACTAGGAGCAGCTAGTTGTAATGATGCAAGTAGTGGTAATTGATTAAGTTTTTGGAACTTTGAGGTAGTAGTATTTTGTATTTATTTTTATTTTCGATTTTCAAAATTTATAATTTCATTTCAAGATGTGACAGTAGCAATAATTATCGCAAGGTAGTGCAACCAATTTTTCTTTTACTAGTAAGCTAGGGACCTGTTGCTGGCTGTTGTAATATGGTACAACTTAGGTAGAGTAAACGAGGGTCTCGCTGTGCTGTCTTGATAAGATGCATGCCCGTGTTGCAAGGGTTGCAGTGTGTGCGCGCACAACTTTAAAATATGGCCTCATTATGCGACACTTTGGGGTAGTTTTTGGTGGTGCAGTAAAGATTTCAGAAGATACTTACGGTATACTTGTGTCACAGTAGCAGTGTAGCTGGATAGTAATAGAACAGAGTGGAAGATGATAGACGCTTGAAGAGAATAGAACCTGCAATTCGCGATTGTAACTACAATGGCAGCGCCCATGACTATTTTTTGTTTTTCATTGTATTTCAGATTAACCTAAAAACTACTACATTATTTCTGCCAGTGTGCTGGGTCATTCAGGGTGCCGGGAGAGAATTGTTTTCTCAACCACCTTCGTAAATATCCTCGTGATGCAAGTGTTTTTGACGGAAGAATAATAAATACGCAATTGTTATCTTGCTGCTTGTGTGTCTTGAAGGGTTTTTTGTGCTGCTGTTGTAGCTGAACAGCATTGTATAATAAAACTCAGTTAAACTATTTTTCTGGGTCATCTGATTATTTTATTTTCGCGCCTTTATAAATTTGATTCCTATTGTTCAGATCCGATTGAGTTAGGCAAGCTAGTGTTAAGACTTGTGACACACCTGTGACATCCCATAACATTACATCATCAAGGTGCTGAGAAAATGTATTTATTCATATTTGTTGAAATATTGCAAGTGTTTGTGTGTGTTTTATTGCCTCCTTTCTTAGGCATGGATATATGCAAAACACAAGTGATGTCTTGCTTAGAATAGGATGTTGTAAATGTTAATTTTTAACTGAATTACACATTATTCTGGATATTTTATTGTGGTTGTGTTTGCTTTAGGAAAACTAGCTCATGCAGACCTGGATGACAGAGCACTGGATGCTTTAAAAGAGTTTCCAGTTGATGGAGCACTTAGTGTCTTAACACAGTTCCTTGAATCTAATTTGGAGCACGTATCAAACAAGTCTGCTTACCTCTGTGGTGTTATGAAGACATACAGGCAGAAAAGTCGTACCGGCCAGGGCTCAGGTTCAGGTGCCCAAGGAAAGGCACCAGATGAGGGCAAGATAAAGGTAAAGTGTGTTCATGTATAAGCGGTTGTGGTTATTTGAGCACTGTTGTTGAAAGCATTATGTAGTTTCTACTTTGCTATCTACCATGTGTCATATATCACCATGTACTTTTATGTACTTTTTACGTCATGATGAAAAATATAAATACAGTTCTTCCCATCTTTCACAATTCTTCTGTAATTTATCATGCATGTCTTAGGTTTTTTTTATGGGGGTACAGCTTAATTTTTACTTTTTTTTATGCTATCTCAAAGTTGCACAATATCTTATGCTGCATCAATCTTGTGTATTGAAATAAGAGCTAGAAATATAATGCGGGGTATGTTAAGCATAATGTACTTCTGAATAAATATGTATTGTGTAATAAAGTAAGCATGCAATACTGTAGTTTCGGAAACCAGCATACTTAATTTCTGTCCCAAACACTGTATTTTTGGTTACAGAGTACAGTAGAGGTCAGTGAAATAAAATGTTATAATCAGGAAACACTATTACACCATGTAATGTTCCAGTCTCGCATTAGGGCCATATTTGTAATGTTGCACGTCAAGGTATGACGAAGATTGGTAATTACAGCTCGGTTCGCTCAGTTGGGTAAAAGCATGAAACTCTTTAAAAAGGTGCCAATGAAAATAAAGTTGTGTTCCGGTTTATTTGTTCTATACTTTAATTTATTATTTAATTGAACCAGTTCACATACAATTGTCCTGCATGCAGAGTACGAACAGATTTTACAGGCAGCCAAGGAAAAAGTAGTAGCAGCGCCGCAGTGGTTTATTGATTGTTTCACGTCTTGAAAACTTTCATCCCCCGAAGAAAAATAGAGGCAGCGACCTCCCATACCGGCGTAGAAATAAACGAGCAGGCTCAAGTTAGCCGGTGTGGGGGTTATTTGCTACACCAGACCCCCCGGCCTCGGTGAGTGCTGGTTGTCGACTGCTGGACGACGATGTGCACATGGAGTATTAATCTCTGCGTGTGTATCCACCCCCTTCTCAGAGTATCAAATGTAACCAAATAAGGGCACGACGTGGGCCAAGCACGCTCATCCCACGCTATCCAAACTGCGTAGCCCTTCGAACTGCGTCGTAGGTAAAAGATAATACAAACCATTTAGAACACAAACTGTTGACGCAGTACAGAAAGCTTCTATCATTAATGCTGGCATAACAAAAACAAATTTTTCTCGAAACGGCAAACGTACGGCCGATAAATGTTATGCTACGATAAACGAACTCCCACGGCTTTAATTTCAAATCCCGATAAAATATTATGAAGCCCCGTTAAACGGAAGAAAATGAACAGCGTATTCCGATAATTAATAATATTGCTTCATTACAATCTGCAGGGAAATATCAAGCGAAACTAATTTCTAATGTAATAATTTTGTATATAAATAGCTAGTCAAGCTCTTCAACATTTTCATCTGAATCATTTGTTGCAAAAATATCAGTGATCTGAATTCTATGGACAATAGCATCAAGCACAATGACATGCATTCTGGACGCTTGCTCACTCATTTACTCTTGGCTATCATAATTTTCAGGATCATTACCTCTAAATTCCTTTATATTTCAAGTATATACTGTTTTCTGTATCTGTTTAGGCTATTGCATTGTTAATATCTCTGAAATTTTACTTATGAGAAAAATTGCATTTGAGATGCTGCAAGGAATTGAACAAATACTGATGTTATTAGCAGGAAATGAAACACATGAACATTGTTATATGCAGGAAATGATAGCATTAAGCCTTATGGAGAAATTGTGGGGCCATGAAATAATGGTGTTACATGGGGGAATGTTATATAGTTCATTTGATATAAGAAGGCCACATTGTGACAGTCAGCGAGTGGCAACTTGACGTATATGAACCAAACAAAGTGCCATTTACAAAATTCTGTATCAGCTGATGCACATATGAACAAAATTTAATATTACGATGGCTATTCTGAGTGCACTGCCGACGCACATTAGACCAGCCGAAAATACGCTATAAGAAAGAGTTCCAAGGTTGATTATAATTAATGCATTATATTTTACGTGGTCATAAAACAGCAGGTTTTAATTTTAGAAACTAAACTTAGTGATAAAATAGTAATGTATAGGTGATCAAAATGAAATGGACAATAAAACAACCCTGCTTTCCTTATGTGCTTGATATTAATTCCAAAAGCACACAGAAATATTGCATAATATTGTTGAATTATTTTCTCTAATAATTTGGCGAAATATATTTGCAATACGTTTAGTTCCCAGCCAGTAATAGAGCAACAGTTTACTTTACAAAGACGCTAGCTATTGTCGAAAAATCTGTTGTGCGCGCGATCTATTGGTTCTTTTGCGAAGCATATGCCATATTGTTCTCCGAAAACCCTTTCCTTGTTTCCGAAGAGTGGGACGCCGCACCAGCATGCCATACCTGTAATGTGAGTTACACTCGCGTCTTCCCGCTGCTCCCCTCTACATGTTCCTGCCCTTCCAGTTATATTACGTTTGCGAACAACCGTACAAACGCCCTCCAAACTCAGTTTCGATTCCTCTCCCGCCGCCTGCCGTGCCTCCCCGAGGAGTTCACCAATTGCAGTATGTAGCAGCACCTCCTAGACACGCTGACTCGCCGAACCAGTTGAGGGTGAAAGGATAAAGTAAACATTGGTGCGGCGATCGTCAACTGTCAATAATCTGGCCTTCATATATGAGATCGCAGCTACGTATTTCTGAGTAGCAAGTTTGCCTAAAATGTCCCACAAACCGTACATTGACTAGGGGATCAGCTGATAATGACAGCATGAAAATAAATATCATCATTGCCATGTGGCCAATCAGCTGATGGCAGGATACATGGCCAGGTGTAGTCCAATGTAAACAGTGGGGCTACTTTCCCAGAGCTGTCAAAAATTGGCCTCCTTATATGGTACAGAGTATAACAGGGTTCTATTGTACCATATTGATTGCACTTCAGACGACTGCAACCAAGCATATCCTATGATTGCTGAATAGCCAATCTTGTGCCAAAGCAAGGTATTTGACGTGTTTGGCATCACTGGTATATTTAAGAGAATATAAACTGCTTCTAAATGGTTTGTTGTGGTATATTTATTGAATACCATTATTCAAGAAACTTGATACAGAGTAAAAATGTAGTTATTTTGATAGTTGCAGGGTGTCCAGTGAGCAGGAAAAGTGGGAAATATATGGGATTTTAAATGCTGTAGGAAATGTACAGGAATTTTTTTACTTTTATGAAGCCTGCTTAGAACTTTAGAAACGACACCAAGGGAACATAACAGTAAAGAATCTGCACTCCCTTTAAAAGACTGATTACCGCAGTGCATTACCAACGATGCGGTAATCTTGGCGAGGAGGTGGTATAGGACTACATACCTTCCTTATTTGCACCATGGCGGCCTGAGCCTGACCGCCTCTACTGGCTACAGTCTTTTTGTTAAGAGTGTTGTTTGTGTGCATGTTTTATTGCGGTTATTAATACAGGCAGCCCTCTACTTTTATACATAATGTGTTCCTGAAAATGTGTGTGAATGTTGAATCGTATATACGTGTGTAATAAGAGGGGTTCTGTTCCAAAGTTAGAAGAAAAGAAATTACTTTTGGTGGAAAGATAATATATTTAATTGATAAACCTGTTATTGTTAACAAATATTTAATTGAAAATCCCAAAAAATGTACATGTGCAATACTCTCTTACCTGAAATGTTGATTTTCAACACCTGAATACGTATTTCATTGTAGTTACTATGTGAATAAATAAGGTAATTAAATATGTTTCATACTTTCTGTAAAATTGTTGCGGAACTGTAACATTTTATTTTGTAGGTTGTAAAAACCATGTAAACGTTTTTCAGGTATTCGTATATTATTTAAACAGACGCACTCATTTGTATTGTGCCAATATGACAGCCATATCTAAACATACATAACGTATCATCTGCGAAGGCTGGCAAATATGGCAGGCAGTGTTTGATGACAACAAACAGTGCTAACTCAATATGTAGGTAGGTTGCTAGATGTGTGAAAGACCAAATTGGTCATATGAAAGTTGATTTAGAGGTGATATGTCATGTATGAAAGAGCGAGTTGTACGAATCTTGAACGTATGAAAGTCGAGGACTATATTAATATATTAATTTGGTGTAAAACATAGTTATGTATTTGAACCTGATTTTAAATTTTAGCCCAACTTTGGTTATAACTACCATTGTCTCCACCTTTCACACCATGATCGGATATACGTTTTCGTATTAATCATATATGAAATGAGAACATGAACCACAACTATTTCACAGGGCCGTGCAACTGTTCACAATACATTAAAACATTCATATTCTTTGCTGGGGTAGCTAGCTTTAAAGTGAACTGGACAGTATTATTAACAGTCTGATAAGTCGCATAGAGTTATGTAATCACAGACTGTATGTTGTCTGTGAACGAAAAATATAGCTTTGGATAGTCCAATTTGTGGCATCTGGGGATTGTCATTGCTTTATGTATCTAAATGTCTGAACATGGATGTCTGAAGGTAGATTTCATTTTACATGGATATCACCTAGTTTTTGTTTTTTCATTTACTATTACTTTTCTTTCCTTAATTTCATATATATAAAGTAGCCAGTCACAAATCGCTTATGGCTGGTTGTGACATTGTGACTGGCCCACATGCGCATTAAAAAATGTGTTCAGAATAGACAAATCATTTGCAAAGAGTTTGGTTATGAAATCTAATTGAAAATGAGTTTACAATGAGGGACATGTGTGCATGGCGCAAGGCACGTATATAAACATGGGTTCCATACTGCACCAAATTGGAATCAACAGTTGCAATATTGTTGTTAGTATAAAATAGTTATAAAAATATTTTTTTAAAATAAAAGTAAAGCTTATAGATTTGCACTGCTCACAGTAAATACCTTTCATGTAGTGTTTTATTAGCCTAGGAAAATATGTGATTTAAGTCTTCAAAGGTGGAGGAATGTAGAGGAAGGGAAAGTTAATGACATCAAACAGATTTTAATCATGAGTTTTCAGAAGTATTGAGCTAATTGCCACATTTCAGGTGATCCAAAAATTTGGCATTTTTAAACTTGAATATAGTAAACAGTAATTTTTAGATTTTTTGGCAATGTAGTTTTTAAGTTACAGTCCTTAAATCTTAATTTCACATTTTTCCATTGTCATCTGTACAAAATTGGCTGTTATGCGGGCTAGAAATGTGGGCTGAACTGAAAGTATTTTGTATCTTATTTTATAGGCTTTCATATAATTTATACTATCACCAGTTTCAAGGTCATCCAATTCAAAATTTAACTTTGAATATCTCGTAAAGTTTTTTTTTTAAATTTGAAAATATTTACGCATTAACGTATATTTCAGGATTGTTTGTACAAAGTATATCATTGGATCATAGATTTTACATTTTTGAAATTTACCTTGTGCATTTCAACTATAGTATGAGGCAGGAATTTTCATTATTTCATTTACATTAAGACCCGAACTTGAACTCTGTAATTATTGATAAACAAAGAGAAATTGAATAATAAATATTAAATACATATTGTACCTTGAGCTCCCACTTTCAGCATTGTCTATTTACCTTTTCCCAGTCTGTTTAGAGAATTCTTTGCCTGATAAAGAGATGTGGTAGCAGAATCCATCTCTTCTTTACATAGGTAGTATGTCCTGAAAATAGTTGTTTTGGTTCCATGAGGGTTAAAATCTGGCAGATTTATACATTAAGCACGTATTCATCTTGCGGGTAATAAAAAGATGGAAGGATTTCAATTTCACCGTCTCTGTAGCAGAGTCCTTTGACAAAACTAAAGCAAGCCACCACTGGTTTTCGTAACTGCAAGGTACATGTCCCCTCATTTTTCCAAATGTTAGAGTTTGTTTTATATCTTCTCCTGACAAAGGGAACTTTATCTGTGCTAGCTGGTGATGCAGTGGATGATAATAGTAGTGATGCAGTAGTATTCCCAGTGTGCCAGACTGTGATTTCGCGCCTGGCTATGCAATGAGCACAGAAACTTTCTAGTGTCATGATGTAGCCATGTGGCTGAACGCTTACAGACATACCTTTTCTGCTCAGTTGGCCACGGAGCACACCAAACACAAGTAAAGGGGGATGACTGCATATACTTGGAGAATGAGTGTGACCATGTGTATGTTAGATCCAGAGCCATCTGGCATTTATTACAGAATAAAACAACATTAAAATGTGAGGGTTGCTACACAAATTCGAGGAAATGAACCAATACATCATCACTGCGGCACAAAACACTTCCACGAGGCCTTGTGTGAACCAGCATGAAGATACAGTGTTACTTTACTAGTAAAAGCCTTTAGGCAAAAATAATTAAGGGCTTTACGAATGAACAAAAGGGCCAGGCCAGCTGTTGAGGTAAAGCAAAAAGGGTTTAGAAAATGATTAACAGACAGAACCACAGATCTACAAACCAGAAGACAGAGGCGTGTGTGGAGTTACATAGGTAGGGCTTGAGGTGGCCGCCTGTGTAGGCTGCCAAACCACGTGCAGAGCTCCAGCAGAAAACTTTTATTAAATAACCTTCCGTGTCTAAGTGAGGTCTGCCTAGGAATATCATTTAAGAAACGTTACATGTCTATACTTTTTCATTTCCTCCATTTCTCTCTAAAGCATGTTTTTGTGATAGTGAAAATTGCTTAATTAAAGGGGTAGGGGGGGTTCCGATAATTTTTAGGTATGAACATTCCGGTAAAAACATTAAAAAGGAATAGTGACTTGCATCAAACCTTTATTATTATTATTATTATTATTATTACGTCATAAAATGGTAGGGTCTCTGCTGAAAGTCTCGTAGAGGCACATTATTTACAAGACTGCACACAAGTTCAGTGCTTTGCACGTAGAGATGATGAAAGAGTTGATGCACATTTCTCGGTCGCCCCCTAGCACTCCCACGCATTAGGTCTCACATGCAAAATTCCTTCAACCAGGTGGCAACCTTAATGTCTCGTGGACAGTGACGTCATTAGAAACTGAGCAAGTTGCTAAGAGAAGCGGGAATGGGGAAAGAATCGGACAATGCCTGTAGTATGGAATCATCCCAGTATTCACCTGGAGAGATTTTGGGAAACAAGAAGGGAAAACCGAAAACAGGATGACTGGACTGGGATGCAAACTCGGGTCTCCCAAATGCTAGCTAGTCCATGGTTCAACCACTTCTCTACCTTGCTAGGTGCTTGTATGGTGTGCTCTGCACAGCTTAATTTTATTTTTGCTTTAACAACATGCTACATGACGTATCAGTAACTAGTGAAGAACCAGAGAAACTGTTTCTCGCTGCAAGGCCAATGGCATACTTGCTAAGAAACTGTTAGCTTGTGTCTAAATGACTATAAAAAAGTTATTCTTTGTGTAGTAAAAAAGTTATTCTTTGTGTAGTAATAAGTGCCTTATGCAAATATGTAACAAGATTACATGGTCCTTTACCAACTTTAAATAAATATGCTAAAAAAGAATATTGGTCAGCCTTGCTTTTTGTGCAAAACAAGTTAACGGTGTTGCTCTCATGCGATGTGGCGTGATGCAAGTATTATATGTAAAATTGTATTAATTTTCTCAAATAACATTGAATATCAGTTTTTTGAGCAAATTATGGCAGTTGCAAAACATGCAGTTATGGGCTTTAGCTATACATTAAGTACAATATGAAATAATTTGAATTGTTTTTCAAGAAACAGAAATTTGTAGATGCCACTTTTCCATTTTGATATGTATAGTTTTCTTAAAAATGAAAGGGTTATATCTAAAATATCATAATTTTATAGTTCCTATTTTCCCAGAGGGTGTATGTATGTCAGCACAAGGAATAGGACAAGTTATAAAATAAATCTAGTAATGGGTCGATTCCAATATTTTATCTATTCCGAATCAAATTCCAATTGTCATAGTACTAATTGATTCCCAATGCAGATTTCAATTCCACAGAAGTTTTGTAGTGCAGCCCAATCAACAGAAAATATATCAACAATACAAAAATTTAAGCGACGTAAATAGTTAAGATTAATTGATATTCAAATGCATCAAAGTTTTGAAGGTTCTTTTTCCAACACAGATGACCACAAGTTTGTTAGGCATACTACAATCCTAATTGCAGCACAAGTAAACTACAGTAGAACTCCAATTATCCGAATCAATTGGGACCGCACCCCATTCGGATTACCAAAAATTTGCATAGTTGAATTTTCCCGAAAAAAGGGTGTATTTTAATTAATTACTGTATGTATGTTGAAAATGGGAGAAAAAAACTTTTTTTTTTAAAGAAAAAGAGCTTTTAATTAATTAAATGAAAAGGCAACACTTTTACATGTTAAGCGTACTTACAAGTGCTGTACATTAGTACAGTATGTAGTATGTACGTACTGTAAATGAAAGTCATTGCTTGCTGAACATCTCGGTCACAGTACACTGTTTGACTGTCTTCATCCGTTTTCGGGTAGCCAAGTCGCGCATCCGCTTGACAGTGAGAAGTTGCACGTGGTCACACTCGGGCTGACGCTCCATCCACTTCAACGCAGTTTCGGCCGGCAAATGCTTCACTAACTGATGGTCCCGTGTCTGCTTCAACTTCGACATTAAGATCATCTTCTTCCTCGACACTTTCTTCTCTCACACTTTCAATAAGTTCATCATCATTTAGAATTTGAAACCCAGGGTCTGACAAATCACACACCATCCACTCTCCTATATCTTCAGCACTAACTTCTGAACATCCAGGAATTTTCAAAAGAATGTTTCTGAATTCCTCAAGTGACACGTCATCCTCATCTTCTCCTGTCTCTTCCCTTTCCTTTTTCTCCTTTTCCTTCTCTTCAGTTGATATGCCTTTCAACGTGTTCCACGCACGTCTTAGTGTGACTGCCTTAACCAAGCTCCAAGCTTCCACCACCATGTAAGCGCAATCTTTCAAATTTATTTTTTTGTGGTTAGCAAACACACCTTCGTCTTTGCCCTCTACCAAAAGTTTCCGTAAAAGTTGCCTTCCGTAATGGCGTTTCATGGTTTCGATAACAGACTGGTCCATTGGTTGCAATAAGCTTGTGACGTTTGACGGTAAAAAGACTGTTTTAAACTGGCCATTCCCTCTTTTCATCAATTCTTCGGTGGGATGAGTTGGTGCATTATCAACAATTAAAAGCACTTTACTGCCTTCTTTTCAAAGACATTTTTGGTGCTTTTTCATTTCAGGGATGAAAATTTCATTGTACGACTCGGTAAAAAATGCTGCAATCATCCAAGCCTTGGGTTGGTTTTTATAAAAGAGGGGAAGCTTTTTCACATTTTTAAATGCTCTTAGGCTGTTTGACTTCCCTATCAACCGAAGGGGTATTTTATGGCTTCCCGTAGAGTTCGCACAGTTAAGCGCCATAACACAGTCTTTACTAACTTTATGTCCTGGAGCACTACACTCCCTTTTAGATGCTAAAGTGGTTTTAGGCAGAGCTTTCTAAACAAGACCGGTTTCATCGAAGTTGTACAAAAACTCAGGATCGTAGGAGTCTGCTACAACTTTAAATTTTTCAATAAAATCTTCTGCAGCTTTGGAGTCTGCTGATATCTTCTCGCCACTTAAATCTAATTCATGGACACCATGCCTGGGCTTAAAATTTCTTAGCCAGCCGTTACTTGCTTTAAAGGATGAACAACCAAGCTTCTGAGCTAAGATCATAGCATTTTCACAAAGAATCTGACCCAAAATTGGGTTTCCCATAGAACGTTGCTGCAAAAACCACTTGAAAACGGCATCTTCTAAATCTTTGTTTGTTGCTGCATTCATTGATTTTTTTGAAGAACTTACATCTTCGTTTTCGTGCTTGAAAACTGCTATGTGAGACACAAAGTTTAAAAGTGTAGGTTTGCTCCTTTTAATGTCTGAAATCGTTGATTGTCCAACACCGTACATCTCAGCCAACTGTTTACCCGTAACTCCTTATCTGATTGCTCTATAATTTTTAGTTTATCCTCTTAACTGCAACACAACACGTTTTCTTTTAGAAGCCATGGCGAACGACGAAACACACTCACAAACAAAACAATGCACTGATGCCGTCACGAACAAAACACTGTCACACTGACTGACTAATCAAAATGAACATTGACAGGTGGGCCGGGCCGGCTACCTGGCGACGGACGACAGCCAATAATAGAACTGCACTATGAGATGGTTACTCATCATCCCAATAATGTACGGCGCCTACACTAGCTTCGTGGAGGGAAGGACAATAGCGCGCGTAGACAGAATCATTATTTTGCGAATTTGGATAATCAGCAATTCGGATAGTTGGAGTCTACTGTACTAAAAAAAGTTTGGCATCAGAGATTTATTATATCAAAAATACCATAACATAACATTTCCCCTTTATGCAAGCATGTTGCAAATGCATGTTACAAAACAACAGAAATATTGCAAAAAGTTTCATTTTGTATCATAACAATAAACAAAATTCACTAGCTGTCTGTTTGGGAAACACTGTTGTTCTTTCCTCTTTTTTATTGTGACTCCATATGGATCAATGCAGTGTGTGACGTCGAGAACTTAAAAGATCCCTGACATGCAGTGGTATACTGAGACTGAGGTTATCCAGTTGCTCTTCTGGAAAGTTGTCCCATTCTGTCTGCACAGCCATTATCAGGTCCTGTACATTGCTGTGATGTTGATGGCGTGCTTGAATGCCAGTTTTCAGAAGGTTGCAGGCATGCTCTATGTAGTTCATGTCTGGACTTAATACTGATGAATTGATTCTTCGAACACCGGTTTGCTGACCGTATTGATCGACTCTTGCACTGTGTGCGCGGGTATTATCATCTGCCAAGAGAAATATTCACCAAATGCCTTTCAGCAAGTGTGCACAACAGTCTGAAGAACATCTGTTACACGTATACGGCTGAGCTGTCATTGTGCCCTCAGTACGAACTAAAAGTGTTACACATCCAAGCATGATTCCTGCCCAGACCAGGATTCTTCCATTTCGGTGCACCTCATCTTCTCCACACCCTGAACCTTGTGAAATTGGGTCTAAAACAAATTCTCGTCTCATCAGTGAACAGAATATGGGACCATTCTTCAGCTGTCCACTTGTGATGATCCCGTGCTCCTTGCAAACGGTTCTGCCGATGTTGTCTGTTGCGATAAGGGCGTCTCATGGGTCTCCTAGCATGTAGGCCTTCCTCTCGGGGACTATTACGCACTGTCTGGTCAGAGAGTTGTACACCAGAGGCTGCTCAAAGATGATCTTGTATCTCCCTTGCTGTTGGGTATTGTTCCAGGATGCATTAATTCTCACATAGCGGTCCTGAGCAGGTGTTGTAACCCTCGGGTGACCAAATCGTGATCGATCATTAACAGTACCTATCTCTATGTATCACCTTCAGATCCTAGATCTTTGCGGCACACCGACAGTTAGAGTAATCTTACATTGTACATCACTTTGTACTAGAGAAACGATCCTAGTAAGTTGAAACTTTGTTAGTGTATGCCGTTGCATGATACGATCACTTTTACAGTCAAGCCCCACCATTCTCCACATCGTGGAATGAAAACAAGTTGACATTTTTCTGTCACAGAGACAGCGCATCCAAAGTGAACTACAGTCAAGTGGGACACATAACATTCTGTCAAAAATGCTAGAAAATTGCGTAAACATTATTTTAGAAGTGCATTCATAGATATAATGTTGGAACAATCATGGCTTTTCGTTTGGTGCAAAACTTTTGAGCGGTTTAGAATAGCTATGTTTATGCTTTTGTTTCCCCCCCTAAAATATATTATAAGTGTGAACTTCTGATGCTGCTGGTATAATTCTAAATTCTAAATAGAATACTAAAATGTAGATGTTGTATAAACCCAAAATTATCTGGGCTAAAAAAATGTTAAGAGGTTTAGCTATAATATTGTGGCATGAAAAATATTAGGCTGACACAGTTACTGTGAAAACAAGATGCTCATGCCTGTAAAGTTGTAAGCTAAACGTACAATCCAGAATGTAAACAAACAGTATGTACACAATTTTTTTTAAGCATCCAATAATTAATTGTGTGGAGTAAATTGGAACATGAAGAAATTTATTCACTTCCTTATTTAACAGTGATGAATGCATAAGTAAACTGAAACAAAATGTATTTTATTTGGAATTCACATTGACTCAAGAATTGCAAATTAATGAAAATTGTAGCAATTATGGACAACAGTGGATCATTCTTGATTTTTGGCAAAAAAATTCATATTTTTGAGTAGTTTACACTTATGCTACCACTTAGGCTTTAGGGTACAGTTAAACTAGCATTTTTTTCCTGTCCATGCATGTACAGTTAATTGATGTGCTGCGTTTTAGTTCCAATTTTAAAACTTAAAATGGCAGACTCACGGATTGTTATGACTGCGTGCAGTCACTTGAGTTTCATTTGGCTAAGCTTAGGCAGCACTGCATCATGGATAAAGTGTTTGTAGATGTGAATTGCTCATCGGAAAGGTACAAATCAGAACATGTCTTTATGACCTAGCAGTGGAGACACAACAGATACACGGAAACTTCACTATAGCGAGACCTGATAATGGCTCAAAAAAAATTATCGCTATAGCCAAAATAAGTACTTTTACGGTTCTGTCATAATTTTTACGGGCAAATGCAGTTCTTACGTTTTTACGGGAGTTGCACAAATTTTACTTTTTAAGTTAATGCTGCCTGAAATTTCAGTTTGATCAATGTGCACTTGTTGCAGGAAATGCTGTATGCATTGTATTTGTACCGTATTTTAACACAACAGTGCCATATATTTCCTACTACGTAGGAACCATAATTTTGTCGTGAATGTTCAGGTAAGGAGAAGGCAAGACGATAATTTCAATTGAAATGTAACATTTTGTAAGATTGTTGCGACATCCCATTTTATGGTACAAATGCCACAGTTTAGAGTACATAATACTGTGTATTTGCGCAGACTCGCTGACATTTTGTGCTTTTGGGTTAACATCAACATTGCCTCTTGTGCATCTATCGGATTTAGTTTGGAATAGTGGGTTACGTTATGAAACGAAAATCATAGCGGTTGAGTGAAAGTGAAATACTATAGTAAAATATTTTACTTTAACGCTTAGGTGCGTAATTGTGTTTATCACGCATTCCGTTTTGTAATCACACAGATAGATGATCTTGTATGAACACGGGTTTATAAATCCTGACTTTTTTTTTGGTATTTTCATTTAATAATAAATAAATATTGATCATTGTCTATGTCACTACGAAACGTGTAAAATGTGTGATAAGTAGAGACCTGAAAAAATAGCATTTGCGAATTTTAGTGCGAATGAAGCAATTTTTCCCGTTTTACTTCAAATAAAGTTATTTTGAACATTTACACCAACCTTTACTTGAAACTAAACCTATATTCGTGGAATTAGTGTTACACAATTATCTGTTTTGTTGCTTTGCTAACTAAATATGGCAAAAAAAAATGTACACAGACAATGAATGTTTATAACATGTTTTGTGGTTGAGGTTAGAAATACTCGTCGCACTGTTTACCAAACGTCCGTCGTTTTTGTTGCAGCAACTAGTTATTTTTGCCTATTAAAAATTTAGAATTTCTAATTGTCAAATAATTCGTGGAAAACAATTTGTAGCTTTCTTTGAACAACACACCCGTCCCATCATTTTTTTTTCACGTACACAGTTCAAAAATATAATAATCACAAACAAAAGTGTTACTGTTAAGGTAGCTGGTATTATTACGAGGCCTTGATGACCGTAGAATACACGTGGCTAGAGAATATTTGACAGGAAATCAGAATGTAAATTAGCGCACGAGTTAAGATAAAATTTTCGTCACTGTTGTAGAGATCTGAAAATTTAGCAAACACTATAAATGGAAATTTTCACATAAAAATCGGAAAAAATACGATTTTTGAGGATTCTAGCTGTAATTTATGAATTGTATAAAATCCTGTAATATTTTCGCGAATTATTGTTTTGTCACCTAGTTACTTGTTACTATGTATTTTGTGTTTTTTTTTGCATATTCGAATATGAATGCATGCAGAGTTCACTAGATTTCTTTGATTTATCACCATAAACGAAACATGTTTTACTTTCCGTAACGTGTATTTACGGCCATAAATAACATGACCGCAAGTGATGCGTCACAACATTCTAGTGCAGGGCTCTGTAAAAGTTAATTGGTTCTCTAGGAAACCACGCTGTTGTAGTGTTCACGTCTACCAAGCACCACGCTATCTATGGAATTCGCTCAAACTAGCTCGCTGTGTTTGTTTACATTCATAGCACCTCCACGTTTTATCCAACAATTATTTTTTTTTTCAAAGCGGCGTGGCGGTCAAAAATGTGTTTCTGCATTTATTTATGTAGAATATATTTGTAAATTGAATTATCGTTTATTTTAATCTTGTATTCTTCCAACTAACTGTATTTTTTATCATACATATTCTCTGTAAATAAATGCGGTAAAAATCGACACATTTTGAACAAACAACAGTTTTGTTAATGGGCCCAACGAAACAATCTGTTGTTGTAAGTTCAGATATTTACAAATGTAAAGGTAGATTTCTCTAAAAAAAATTTCTTTTCGTACAAGGCATTTTTATTATTATTTTTAAACCGTGCTTTTATAATTGTGTATAAATTGTTTACATTAGTCTCTTCATGAAACAGTATGCCCTTGCCAGTGTATTGTGACCGTTGTTCCAGGTGTCTGACAGAATACAAAATCTTAAGTAAGAAAATGGGAAATTGTTTTCAATGGTGTCTGTCGATAAAAGGAAACTATTGGTTTTTCGCAAGGAATTAATTGTAAAAAAAACACAGCTTTTTAATAGGAATAATGCTGCCAACTTCAGGTTTTTAGAATAGTGATATTTTTAAAATTATGTATATCTTTATAAAGCGGGCATGAAAAAATTAATCATTTCTCATGCAGAAACCTGCCTTTTTGTAGCAAGAAAATAACAGCTATTTTTAACAAAAATAACACCTATTTTTCGAAAAAATAATGCATTTTTTAAAAATAACACCTACTTTTTCAGGTCTCTCGTAATAAGAAGAAACAATACATTCAAGTATTTAGGTCAGCATACTCTGCACAATTTTCATGTATCCTGATATTGGACAAAGGTGAGAAGTACGTATTTTGTTACATCTGTCGCTATGATAATAATATTTCTCATGTGGGGAAAATATCACTAATCACATCAAATGTGCAAAACATCAAGTTATTTGAAAGACCAAGAGGAAAAAAAAAAATTAACACTTACTTTGACAGCATAAGTAGTGTCGAAAATTAGGTTGTTCAGACAGTGTGTTTGTTCACGGAATCTTTGGTGCAACACAACATTCCTTTTAGCGTTGCAGATCATGTCAGCCCATTGCTTAAGGAAATGTTTCCAAAGTGTGATGTGGCCAAGCAGTATGGCTGTGGTCGTATCAAGACGACTGCCATTGGCGTTAGATGCAATTTCCAGTATTATTGAACGTTTGCAGAATGGTCCCTTTTTTTTCTACAGATGGTAGCATTGATTCAGGTGCCAAACTTTATCCAATTGTGATGTCGTATTTTGACCCAAAGAGCCAGTTGATTGCGAGTTCTTTGCTCTCCATTCCTTCATTGCAAGTGGATTCCACATGGAAAAACATTGACGAACTGTTGTTTACAGAACTAAGACGTTAGGAAGTGCCTTTTGAACACTGCATAGCCTTTTGTTCCAATAATGCTGATATGATGATAGGTTTTTAAAAGGCGTTGGTTGCATTGTTAAAATAAAACAGCAAAATTTAATATCAATTGGTTTCCTTTGTCATTTAGTAAACTTGGCTGCATAGAAAGCATTAGCCTCCATTGCTGTGAAACTTGATGAGATAGTCATATATATTTACTATTATTTGGAAAAAAAAGTGCCAAGAGAAAGGACAGACTTCAAAAGTTCCAAGAGCTGCACAAGGAAGCTAGAAAAATCCTGAAACACATTTGCACAAGGTGTTTGACATTAGATGCTAGTTTGGCAATAGTTGTGGAGCAATGAGCGTTACAGTTCCAAAATCTCAAAATTCTTTATCATCATACAAAATTCTGAAGAATGAACCCATCTTCAATTACAGTCCTAGCCTAAACGCAGAGGAAATGAGCAAAAGAAAACCAGAACGTGATGTTTGTACAAGCGTGGAAACACAAACCTGCAACAGAAAAAAATTTGAATTTGCCACTGATAAACAATAAAGTCATTCTCTCTTTAGAAGAAAAGATCTTGATGTTCATATCATCTTCATTAAACAAATCCTTTTGCATGTTTGTACTTAATGACTCCATTATTTGACAAACTGAATTTGACTTTGCAGACAGTCAGTTCACAAATTCACATACTGCATAAATTACTGTAGGATTTTTTTTAGAGAGTTATACTCATGATTTGTGAAACCAAGTGCAGTAAAGAACATTGATTTGCTGGAAGTAAATTATCATGATGAGGCCAATCTAAAACAAACCAGTGACTTAGTTATGGAATGAGAACACACCAGTAAAGAAAAAGAAAAGTTTTTTTCAAAAGTCCTAAAATACAACACATCTGTTTGTGATTATATTATTCACAAATTTCCCTTGAGGACTAAAATTCTTAATAAAAAAAAAGTACAGGTTTCTCAAATTAAGAACATCGAAAGAGTCAATTTCAGTGGTGTAACGTATTTCATTGACTTGTTTCTTATAATTTTACCCACTAAAAGTGGTGAATCCAGAGATGTTACTGTAGATGAGCTGCATAAACAGTTCATGTCTTTGCAAATGGAAGAGTTGCCAGCTATTATTTCCAAGCAAGACAATTGATGTTGTTTGGGCATGCATTGGTATCATAAAAAATCCAGACACAATTCTCTGAAGTATGAGTCATGTTGGCTATTCTGTTGGTGTCACACAGCAACACTGAATGTGAGTGAATTTTTAGTGTGGTTATAAAAAATAAAACTGTATTCAGGTCATTGTTAAGTTGAGGATAACAATTCAAAACATTTCTGTTTTGTGTGGTACAATAGAAGTTATAATGAAGATTGTCTGAGAAGAGCTAAAAGGGTAACTTCACAGTATTTGCAGAGCCAAAGTGATTTTTGACATGTGAAGTTTATATTAGGTGACTATTATGTAGATTGTGTAATAATGGTGTGGTGTTTTGTCGAATTCTATAGGTCTGTGACAGTTATGAACTGTTTTTTCCAGAAGTTTTGTAATTAATGTGATAAGTTTTTGCATGTGTTTGCATTAGGATTGTTTTATTTTACATGCGAGTTGGCAAAATTCAGAAAGAAAACTAGCATCATAAAAGTTTGGTAAGTACATTTTCGTGGAATTTATAAAATAGGATCCGTTTTATTTTATGTTGTTTGAGAAAATACATTTTTGATTTAGTGGAATAGTATTTACAGTAATATCCCGCTTTACGCGAGGGATACGTTCCGGAAAAAATCGCGTTAACTGAAATTCGCGTGTATCGAGGTTTATGATTAAACATAGTCAAAATTTAATACAAAAAAATACGAATCATTTTAATCAATCACTTTAATTCTAAGAACACTTTATGCAATACATACATACTATTAATTATTTTTTACGGAAAAATACATCTATTGTCTTTTGGGTAGCGTTTTTTTTACGTTCTTGTAAAATACGTTCATAACACCCAACACTGTTTTTAATAGTTTGACACACGGTTAAGACACGGTCATCATTATTGTCTATACTCTGCAATATGTCCAAACCTGAATAAATTTTTGAAAGAGCATTTTGTATTCCCCCTGAAGATAAAACTTTCTCTTCTACTTGTTCTTCCTCATCGTAGATAGGATTATTCTGTAACTCGATCAGATCTTCATTGCTGAGAGGATCGTCGTGCGTTGCTACAAGTTCTACGAGATCTTCTACTGCGACATCTTCAAGTTCAGACCCCTCAATCATTGCAGCAATGTCTTCAAGCACTTGTCTCTGCATCTGGACAATTCTTCTAGGTGCTTCCACTACATCTGGCCAAAGATTACGCCACACCCCGTTCATACAACTCTTTTTAACTTCCTTCCAAGCCTCTTCTATGTTGTGAATAGCCTTCATAATGTTGTATGACTTCCACCACTCTCGCATAGACTGTCTTCCTTCCCCGTCAGTTTCATGAATTAGTTGGCTAAAAGTGCGGCGATGGTAATAAGCTTTGAAGTTTGCTATTGCTCCCTGGTCCATAGGTTGTAATATTGACGTAGTGTTTGGTGGAAGGAACTTCACGTACACTTTTAAGTCTCTGGGCGTATCAAGTGAGGTTGGATGTCCTGGGGCATTGTCTAAGAGTAATATAACTTTAGGTTCAAGCCCATTTCTGTCACAGTAGGATTTGACTGATGGGCAAAAACTATTAGAATACCATTCTTGAAAAATTTCCCGTGTAACCCACGCCTTTCTGTTTGATCGCCACACAACTGGTAGACTTGTCTTGTCTGTGCCTCGCATTGCACGGGGTGTTTCTGAATGGTACACTAGTAAAGGTTTCAGTTTGAAATCACCAGTGGCATTACCACCCAGCAGAAGTGTTAGTCGATCTTTCGCAGCTTTGAAACCACTGGCTTGACGTTCTTCCTTAGAAATGAATGTTCGAGATGGCATTTTTTTCCAGTAAAGTCCGGTCTCATCAACATTGAAGATGAGACAAGCAGGAATTTTCTCTCGTCCAACGAACTCTTGAAACTTGTCTGGAAACTCAGCTGCAGCTTGAATGTCCGCGCTGGCCGCCTCGCCTGTTATGTGGATATTGTGAAGATTAGAACGCTGCTTGAACCGATGGAACCAGCCTCTGCTGGCAGCAAAAGTCGGAGTGGAACTCCCTTCTCCTTCTTCTGTTTTCAGCATCTCATATAAAGATTTTGCTTTTGTGCATATGAGGTCTTGACTTAGTGGTGTGTTCTTCTTATTCAAATCTTCGATCCAGACTGACAGTAACTTCTCCATTCTTTCTAAGATAGAGGATCTCGAACGAGAAAGTTTTGTTGCACTTACAGGTGTTGAACTTTCGCTGGAGACTTTAATTTTTGCCCGATTTTTAAAAATCGTTCTCACAGTCGATTCTGATAGTCCAAAATCTCTCCCAACAATTGTTGCTTTGCCTCCATTTTCCATTCTTCTTAACACTTTCATCTTCAATTCCAAAGTTACGCTTTTACGCTCTTTTTTCTTTACAGGCGGCATTTTTGACGTAGCGTTAAATTATGACATATCTCCAATAAATGTTAAAACACGACTGCCAGCCGAACTAAACATGACGGAACAAACGAAACGAACGAGGGAATGCCCATAGAACAAAGTCGAAGGACGGGGAATTCCCAATTCTTCAAACAGAATGTTCAGAGGAAGCGGGGATTCCCGCGACCATAGAGAAGTTGATGACTACATTATGTTTATACGCACTCTTTCGCGTAATGAGAGGCATTTGAGCACGAAATTTGAAATTCGCGTTATAGTGAAACCGCGCATAACGGGGTCGCGTAAAGCGGGGTATTACTGTATTTGCATATTTGTGTGTATAGATTTTTTTTCCACATATTTATGGTAGACAGCTGTGTTTTCTTAATTGACGTGAAATGCTGCAAGCTATTTACGCACTATTTGGAAAATTTTAAGATCTTACTGATAGACAACTTAAAGTTGGCTAGTCTGCTATAGCAAAAAAAAAGTAATCTTCAAATTTTCTTTTAAAAGTAATCTGCTTTTTGAAATTCTTCAGGTGATTGGTTACCAAAGGCAAAAAGCAACACATCCAGATGTCGTTGGCACTTAGGAAAACTAGAAACAAGTCACTGTTAAAAATAAAAATTAGCATATGTAAATTAGAATGGTGAATGTGGAACAATAAAGAGGAAAAGAGAGCGTTTCATGGAAATACTACCTTGTTACTAAATATGAATAAACATAGCAATAGTATATAAAAGGAGCAAAACTCGCTAAATGGTTGATGCTCCGACTTAACAGCAACAATTTCTCAACATCACTTGTTGAAAAATAATAAAAAACAAAACAAAAAAAACTACATTACAAAATGTTGGCCCCTTCTTGTTGTACCGGAAGTTCCAATGCTGTTTGTTACACGTCCTAAAATGCCTTGACATTAAGTATTGCCCCACTGATAGGCTCACCTGAAGCCAGTTGTTAACTGAATCATTTAAATAACACATCCTCTAGATCAGAATGGTGGGCAGTGCGTAATTTTTTATTTGCGAGGCGGCACATTTTTCTTGAGAACAACAGCCTTTATTTTCTCCATATTCTTGAGGATTGTAAACAGTCGACAATTGTAAATTGCATCTTCTGCCAATCTCGCTTTTGGTTATGTTCCCTGCTTCACACTCGCTGATATGTTAAATTTTGTAGCATTATCTAGCACTTTACGCTGACTTCCGCTCGTCATTGCAAAAATTAAAACACCCAACTAAAGTAAACTAAAAAGCCACATGCCTAACCAAAATTCGCAAGATAACCTAAAATGGAAACTGCTTCAGATTGTATCGGGGTCATTCCACATGAAATCAACAAATTTTGCAAAAAACATTTGCCACCTTATTTTAGATTTTGATGAAATTTTGTAGGTTATAGCACCAATTGTCTAGACTCCAAAACAATTTTTATAATCTTTTTTAAAAAATTTACTTTCTGTGATGTAGTCTACTGTTGGCAGCAAGGACAACAAAAAATGCATTTAATTGTTATTTTCTAAAATGTGTATAAAGTTTATTTGAATTAGGAACAATGTCCGCTAGGGCTCATTTGAAAGTTTAAGGAATGTGCTTTTTTTTTCATTTGGTAGAAGTTAGGTTTAGGTTAAACCCAAGCAGAGAATTTGGGGCATACATTTTATTTTATTAAATGATTTTTTAAAGATTTTTATATTTACACAATGAAGGATTCATAGTAACATGCCAGAATTTTTGCCTGGTAAACTAATGTGAGAGTGATGTGTGCAGGAAAAAAATCTGAGCTGTTACCGATAATCCTTTAACCTAAAAAAAATCATGTTACTCCCATGGGTTTAGATGTCACGAGCTTTAGAATTAACTGTAGAACAGCAGTTACATTGCCAACTGTACATGAAGGAAAGCAGAGGGATATTTATCACATGAAACAAAATTCAGGTTTTTAAATATATATTAATTATTGTTTTGACGCTACTCGCTCCCTGTGATATACAGGGGGGTTCGTAGTGTGCGAGTTACCTCTCTGGCGCAGACTACGGGCACCTTGGGTCTCGAGGGTTGAAACCTAGGGCAATGTTTTGTCTGCTTTCTCTCTGTAGCCTTAAGGGCTAAGCTTCGTCGGGGGGTGAATTTTGGAGGCGGATTGTACTCTTTCTTACCTATGTGGCAGTGGTCCTCTGCGATGGGTTTGTAGG
>NQII01000185.1:709222-753754 GCA_002778355.1 Clitarchus hookeri | reverse complement strand
GGTGCTATTGTTCTTAACAGGGGAGAGGCGGGTCTGCGACTGATGCGGTTTCGGTGCGGGTGTTATTTTGAGGCGGTTATCTCCTACAAACGAATTGGGGGGAGGGGGAAGCATTAATGTATTTGTAAGTGCTGTAATAAAGCTGATTTATTAAGCGAAAATCACTGTCGGAGTCTTCACCCAGCAAGTTGGGGGCCTCAAGGGTGAATTTGGGGACTCAAATGCACCTGGAGCGACGAACGCTGGCACTAGTTGTATTTCCTGTTGGGGTTGTTCCGGCGGTAGGTTGAGGTCCGGTCAGCTGGGTGGCCCATCTCGGGCTCTCGGCTGGGTTTCGTTGGCGTGGTGGACACAGCTGGCGTCCTCCTTCGAGGCTGACCCTACGGCCTCGGCGACGGCTCTAAACGACTCACTGCTTATTTCCCTGCATCTTGACTTTTAACCTCTCCTCTGCGTCACCGCCAGACCCCGTCAGTGTTTTCCACTTTTCTCACTCGGGGGGTGTGGGGGGGCAGATATTCCGCCCGTCACCTTCAGTCTTTTCTCACGTAACTCGAATACAGGTGCCTCTGTGACACTTCCAGATGCCGCCCGTCTTCCCATGCTTCTCATTCAGGGTGCGTCGGCGATACGTGTCTTGACTGTTCGTCCATTTCTGGGCCAGTCGGCCTCGCGGTAAACGCCTGTCACCCAACTCAATTGGGGAAAGCTAGCTTAAGATGGCGGGGGTATGACAGCGGCGCTTCTGAATAATAGTAATATGCAGCACGCGTCAGTTTAAATATAAATTATTTAAGATTTTGGGATTTACATTTTTGTGTTGCCATATTCAGAAGATTTGATAGGCAACTCTGGGGGAGAGAGTACTAAGAATGTTCTTTTTCTGGACCCATGTGTTGTCACAAGCTGATTTCTTGAAAGAGGTACCAGGGTCTCGAGGATGGAAAAAGTGAATCCTATATTTATCTTCAGTATCGTGAACTTGCACTTCAAGAACGTCACCTAACCACCATTCTGTATTGTACACACAGCACACATAATCCCTCAGTTTTGTATGATTTTGAACTTCAGCTTCCTTATTAACTAAAACTTCAGCTTCCTTATTAACTAACAGTTTTGTATTGCACTGAAAGGGATGTTACACGGACGTGAAGAACACTTAGACTGACAGGAATAAAACTATGTAATGTTCTAATTTGAGGTTTTGGAATGGTGAGTTGGAACCTTGTCTGTAGTTGTTGTTCAACCTCTTCAACATCTTGATTTGAACAGAACAGAACATGTGTGTTCTTATCTTGTCAACACAGAACTTGAACATATTTAGGGGAGTGATTATATGCTTTTCTACAGTCCTCTGAAGACTTTCCTTTTTTTGCAATTCTTTTAACTGTCCCACCAATTCCATCACATGGTCCCTTGCCATGGCATGTGGAAAAAAATTGCCATTCTGCTTGAACTCCAAAATTTTCTTAGTGACACAGATTTATAAAGTTCAACTCAAAAGATTTACTTGGCTTTTCTGTAACAGAAGTAGCTATTTGATTATCTTTACCAGTGAGGGTATAGTTTCATTTGACAACTTCTGCTTCTTGCTAGGAGAAATGCCAAATGCTGAACAATCTTCATTAACAGACTCAACAAGAACAGTTTCAGGTTCATAAACATCTAAACATTCATCTTCACTGCTGACATCTGTCTTGTTTTGGTTGTGGATTTTGTTTAAGCATTTTGTGCACAATGCTTTTCCTGGGATTAAATTTAACGCAGGATTGTAATCTTAAAGTTTTATTGATATTTCCTACAGCAATTTTTTAACATTTTTTAAGTTGACATTGTTAGTGTCTGAACCAGACTTGCCGTAAATGTGAAAGTATCTGTCCAGAAATTCAGCCTTATGAAAAGTAAAACAGTTTTTGTATCATTACAATTAGTTCTCACTGAAAAGAATGTTTTCTGTTATTCAGTAAACTCAGAAATATTATGCAATACAGAGGACCTAGAGTAAGACAGTTTGTGACGCACACTTCCTGTAGAAATGCCAATGGAGCAAGAACATTGCATTTCAATTCAGTAACTTTATTATCATGTAATGCAAAATTCTCACCCTAAACTGCATAATAAATTGTCTTTCACAATCTTCTTTGAAAACACAAGCTAAAAATAAACCAAAATCAAGCTGGTATAGAGACTGCAACACAACACACAACCTATATGCTTGTGAGATTTTTAACTCAGCAGGGGAGCTGGGTCTTATAGCATTCCAGAATTGTTGCTATATAGTGGATGACTGATGACAGTATGCCAACTAGGTGATTCACCAGCCAGCCAAACACACATCCTTGGATTCTTGTTCACATACCTCCCCTCAAGGCTTAAGGACCAGTGAGTCTTAACATGCCACTTCAAAGGTTCATGGTACCTAAACCCTTGGGAGTAACATGAATTTTTTTTTTTTTGTTTTAAAGTATACTAAGGACTTGGTATATTAGCATTTTCTAATTTTTAAAACTTGTCCCACATGTATTTTCTAAGCTCTGAAATTGGCAATTTTCAAAAATTTTCAAAATTCATCCAATTTTTTTTAGGTTGAATGTTTATCAGCAACAGCTCAAATTTTTTTCCTGCACATATTACTCACACATTAGTTTAACAGGCAAAAATTCTGGCATGTTACTTCGAATCCTTCATTGTGTTTAAGTCTCATTTAATAAACTAAAATGTAAGCCCCAAAATCTGCGTAGGCTTAACTTAAACCTAACTTCGGCTAAATAAAAATAAATAAATTCCTTAAGCTTTCAAATGAGCCCTAGTTGACATCATTCCTAATTCAAATAAACCTTATACAGATTTGATAAAATAACATTGAAATGCAATTTTTTGCTTGTCCGTGCTGCAAACAGTAGACTATTAAAAAAGGTAATTTTTTAACATATTATGAAAATTGTTTTGGTGTTGGTGTCTATAGACGATTGGTACATATAACCTACCAAATTTCATCAAAATCAGAAATGGTGTGGCAAAGTCCATTTGTTGATTTTGTATGGAACGACTCATCATTTGTCATAGATTATTGTGATGTGTCTAGTCACATCTGGATCAAAGGAGTTGGGCAACTTAGAGCAGCGAAGTGAACCACAAAATGGCATTCGTGAGCATATATTCTATAATATTGTGCTGAACTGAAACCACGAACGTGAACAAAAATCTATTGTTTGAACTTTGCCAATGCACAAAGCTTCAGAAAAACACCTCATCACGGCACCCCAAGTGCAAGATATTGATTGTTAGCACTACTATCATATCGTTGCAGCAAGAGATATAGCTGAAGTATACTCAGGGTAGCTCAACCAAAATTCTCTGGGAATGAAAAATGTAGCTTTGGACATAGTCTAATTTGTGGCATCTGGCGATCGTCATTGCTTCATGTAAATGTCAGTACGTGGGCATCACCCAGTTTTGTTGTGATATTTACTATCACATTTTAAATTTAAAAAATTTAAGCTGTCAAGTAGTTTGTGGCTTTTCCTCCTTTTTTTTCCTGCCATTAGCTACATCTACCTCCCCCCTCCCTCCCTCACTCCCTCCCTCCATAATGTTCTCTAGCTGGACCATGCTTTTGGCCACATACGATTGGCCCTAGACCATAAAGTAGCTTATCATAACTCGCTTATGGCTGGCTGTGATATGTGTCTGGCACAGATGTGTTCGGAAAAGATTGTTCAAAATAAGCAAGTGGGGGAATTTGTGAATTATTTAGTTATGAAGTTTAATTGAAAGAAGATGATACAGAGAGCCAGGGGACTGATTCCGATCACCTCTAAATGCAATGTTTGATCAAAGAGTAACATTATACTTTGGTCAACTATACTCTTAGTGAGCGCTGTACACCATTTCTCTTAGCTTATTGATGATGTCATTGCGTTCAGTTTGATTAAGACTCTTTTTTTTTTGCTCACAGCATATAGGTAGGACATAGAAATTCTTGCAAATGCTAAATAACTAGAGATAATTTGAAATACTTGAGAAATTATGTTTATTCGCAAAATTCTGTAATACCCGTATTTGCAAAACATAGACTAAATTTCTTGTTTAAGTGTATCCAAAACCATAGGGCAAGCTTCTTTTACCGTAAAAACTCTTAAAAACATTAAGTTTTATATTTTTCCATTTGTTGTACATTATTAGCTCTTATTTACTTCACATACGTGTAGGTAACATAACTATTTGCATGGTGATCACGTTGTTGACTATAACAATGTAAGCGGAAAGTTTGTGACGAGAACGTTGAAAAATTGTTGTTGGACGTACAATTCAATATATTTACATACCTGCCAACCTTTCCGATTTTTCCGTAGGTCTTCCGAAAAAAGCTGCCATATATTGTTTTCCGGAAATATGTACATTCTTTCGATTTTTAGATTCAATAAACAGTTATTTTTGCATTTATTTTAAGTTATAGCACGGAAATCGTAGTGTTGTTAAGATGTATATTGATATGATTTTGCCTGCATCCAAGCAATTACGTAACGATAGGGCGACAATCGATTTTCGCATATCTGTTGTTGTTGGAGTTGCATTTTTTCATCTGTGGAGTTTTTGATAGCTACCAGATGTGTTTGTGAATACGAATACTTGTGGACATTGATTTTACCGTGAACTGTTTCAATTTGAAGACTAGTTGAAACATGTGTTAAAGGACTTTAATACTGTGTGCGATAAAAGCTGTATGTAACTACGTATGAAATGTGATTACATTGTGGTGTGCATTATGTCTCTTGGTGGCCATGTTTTTGCGAGGTCTTGATGGTTAATTATTGTTGACTCTGCAAAGTTTAAAACTAAAGATGAGTAGAAAAAAGCAGTATTACTACCTACCAGACATTATGGGAATCATACAGTGTAGAGTTTCTATGTATTATAAAATCAGACAAGGGCGATAGGTTTGGCTTTTGTAGTATATGCTGATGCGACATAAACCTTGCACATGGTGGGAAAACCTATATAAGTGTACACGTTAAAAGTGCAAAGCATATCAGACCGTAATTATGTTAAAGGTAAAGAAAGCTGTATACATGCCATCCACCAAATCTATGCCAGTGAAATACAGTGTTTGAAAAGCAAAGCACCAGCTCTCTGGTAAACTTGAACTTGTATTTTTGTTGGCTTCATGTGCGTAAATAAAAGAAGCGAAAATTTCTTTCAGCAGAGAATTAATATTGTGGCAGTTTTTATAGTTTTTCCTAATCAAACAAGTACTAGAAACTAAATACATTTTCATCTGCAACATATTTGCAAGGTGATAGGTAGGGACATGAACTTTTCTGTGTATTAAAAAACTGAAAAGTGGTGAAAAATATGCAAGTTCATTTAGTCATGCTAAAATGTTTCGTAACTATTATTATTCATATGTAAAGTTTCTAACTACTGTATTCACCTAAAAATAAGACTACCCTGAATGTAAGACTACCACCATATTACGAGATCAAGTTCCAAGAAAAATAATTTACTCACTTTTAATTTTTTGCTTAAAAAGTCATTGCATACAATCATAAAAATAAAAGTGAAATCACTTTTAATTAGTGATGGGACGATCGGTTCCTCCGTTCCGCCGATTCTTGAAGGAACCGAACCGGAACTAACGTGATTATACCGTTGGTTCTCTGCATCAGTTAAACCTTACCTTGTCTACTAGGTAGTTTCACATGTTTACTCTCATTTTCGGCGCTAAATGTGGTTTAAATCTTTGCTAGCAGTACCATTGTAATATACAGTAGAATCCCAATAATTCGTATTGTCAAGGGACTGAATGTTAAATATGAATTATCGAGATATTCAAATTAGTGGGATTACCAATAATCGGAAGCATGTTCAAAGCAGAAAATACTTAATCGTCAACGTCTGATTTCGCTAAGAAATGGTGCACGTTGTTGATGTATTGTTTTACCACTTTAGGTGTAATTGTCAGCACATCATCTTCGTCATCACCTTCACCATCAATGTCCTGAGATGGAGCCAAAATTTCGTCATAAGTTAGAATCCCTGCTACCGCTAGGCCATCATCAAAATGGACGAAATATTCAAACGTTATAGAATTTTCTTAATTTTGAGGAAGACTATTCCAATTCACAGGGCATTCTAAGTCTTGTTCAGTAACTGCTGATGAAAGTTCCACCTTCGTGAATCCACAGCACGAAAACCGTTTTTTATTGTGCTTTTGCTAACACTTTGCCATGCCTTGTGAGCAATGTTCATGGCTGAAAATTAGGTGATTTTATGATCCTCCCCATCCTCGATGCTGTCAAGGAGATGCATCACTACTTCCTTGCGGTAAAAGGTTTTGGAACGTTTTAATTAAGCCCTGGTCTAGAGGCTGCAGCTTAGTAGTGTTGGCAGGCAAAAACACAACATTAACATGACTGAGCGGTGGGGTATTGTGGGCCGTACAATTATCCATGAAAAGTATAATTTTTCGCTACCTTTTCTCCATATTATCATTCACTGATCGTATCCATTCCTTGAATAATTCGCCCGTCATCCATGCTTTTTTGTTTGCACGATAGGTCATCGGAAAAGTTTTTATGTTTTCAAAACATATTGGTTTGGCTGATTTGCCTATCATGAGCTGTCTTAATTTCTCAGATCCATCCATATTGGCGGCCAACAATATGGTTACACGTTCTTTACTATTTTTTCCGCCATGACACTTTTCTTCCTTAAAACAAATTGATCGGTCGGGGAGACACTTATAAAATAACTCCGTCTCATCGGCATTAAAAATGTTGTTGGGCTCATAAGAATCGATTATTTCTCCCAATTCGTATTTCCACTCAGAACAAACATCGGCCGATACACTCGCACTTTCCCCACTAAGCTTCTTAAATTTTATGCTGTGCCTTTTTTTAAACCTATCAAACCAACCATCACTTGCACTTAAAATGTTTCCTCCAACTGGTACGTTCAAATTCTGTGCTTGCGCAAACCACTTTTTTAAAATTCTCTTCTAGTTGTGGATACTCACCAGTCTTAAGCGCTTTACTTTGCTGTCCGATGTCTGGGAGGCGATCTTGTCCTTGTTCTTCAGAATTGATGTTATTGTGGAAGGAGAAACGTTATCACGTTTGGACACGTCAATTTTTTTATCACCATTGGCCACGGCGGTAATGATTTCTTTTTTCTTTAATGGAATGACACTTATTAGCTCTTTTCGGAGGCATGGCTAAGACTGAACTGACTAACTTTTCACTCGCTCTGCTCCTTCCTACCCTCTCATAACTGTAGACCAGACAGCAAGGCACCTCTTAGTTCTAAAAATCACAGACACATCGCCTCACAGCCTACTCGGCGTCATTACCTGCCCTTCAAACCCTCCTACGTCCCTTAGTACCCTTCCGTTCTTTTTTACCCTGCCCGAATTGCATACATCTAGAGCTGGTGTACAGTCTAGGGTTAAAAACATTACGAGTTAACGAGATTTTTAAGTTTAAATAAGAATTATAGGACGTTTTAATTGAGCTCGAGCACCAAAATAAATACGTATTATCGAGGGGACCGGAATGCATTGTTTTTTTATGAATTAAAGGGATTTTCTCAAGGGACCGGCAAATTTGCACGAATTAGCGGGATATACGAATAATTGGGATTTCACTGTACTATAATATCCCTTTGATAATAAAATAACACAACATTAATAAATCGTCTGGTTTTCCTGTTGTATGCTGCTGAAAAGGTGAATGGCGTGGCTATGGCTTTATATCGGTACGCATTATTTCGCACTACCGTGCACAGTATCTTTTAGGCTTTGTTTATATTCAACACAAAAATAAAACCAACATTTATGCATCCTGGTGTATTAATATTTTAATTAAAATGTACCCACGTGTGTGGCGGAGTCGTTACACTTTGCAACTAGTAGTTTGGGGCTATGTGGGAATGTAAACAAATTAAAAGTGCACTGTTGGCCCCAATGTAGCCTGTATCCAGAGGATTCAATTCGATTAATGATACAAGATACGTGGTCTTAAATTGGTATATTTGACGATATTTGAAACTTTTAAAACAGAGTTTGTGGTGTGGTAATCTGTTTCATAATTTAATTTAGAAAACCAGCACTGTAAAGAGTGCCATTATTTCTCACTCGCTACACAAAATAATATTTTTTCCTTATGACTTGCTGAACGTGTGTTGCCTAATCTGACTGTATTTAAAAACACAACAATTCAATGTTTTCTTTCTGCCATGCATTCTTTTTTGCAAGTGAATAATGATAATGTAGCATGGAAAAATGTTTCAGTAAAGCAAAGGGGTCGCTATATCAACAATAACGTACAACCTAAAATAAATTTGGTGTTTCCAAGGCTGGAACTTGATGAAAATTCATTATATAAGGGTACATTCTAAATTTTCGTCTTTGCAACACTGCACTAGGCTTTGAACTACTGCCTAACTGTGTAGCGCCATAACAAGCAAGTTTTCTTTTTTCGTTTTTCTATCAGCATGAAATAAATTTATTTGTGGAACAGTGATAAATTTTAAACATGTCAGGTATGGAATAATTTGGAGGTTGATATTGATCTCAAATGTGTGATTTGCAATCACTGTGGTGCAGGAATCTCGCTAGGCATCGCAAAGCACTTATAATCTCAGAAAACCATATTAACACACAAACACATTGTTGTGAAAAAACTTTGTTTACCCCCAGTGATACAAAAAATTTTTAATAAAGGGGATGGCATTTGTTTTGGCAGTAGTCTTGAGACAAAATAAATAATTTGGTTGTTCACTTTTTCTGAAATTACTTTATAAAGTAGTGAATGTGCAAGTTTATTGTCTGTCAGTAACAGACCTGGTATCAGAACAGAGAACCTGGAATCAAATTGTAGAACTGGAATTAGAAAATGTGGAACCGTCCCATTACTACTTAATGTTTTTGCTTGAATCACTTTTAATGTTTTTTCTTAAATCACTTCATAATTTTAAAATACTAAATGACAGATTGGTGTGCTATAAATACACACCATAATGCTAGTATTAAATTTTTTAAAACATTAAAAAAATATGCGTCATATTATTTCAACTCTTCTCTTTCAGCAAACAATACCTGACTTCTGTGGATTTCTCTTATTTCTGCCCGTGACCTGTGTGTTCTCCTTAACTTCTTTCATTCGAGTGTAACTTTGAGCAATGTTTGTACTGGTGAGGTTGCAGTTTTTCATTCCTGGGAGAGTTGTAAACAAATCAATCACATCATTGTTTACCTCAGTTCTTCACTTCAGCTTGACAGACATTGTTGTCAGTACCAAATATTCCTGAAGCAGCTGGCAATAAATATTATTTTACAAGGGCAAGTTTGTTGACCAGTGTGTGACTGGTGGCGTATGCTGATCCTTCCAAATACTCAATTAGGCGGACAAACTCTGCAGGTGTTCCTTCACGAAAGTGGCTTGCACTAGGATTTTTTTGGCAAAAAACTCAATGATGTCTGTAATATATTCAGATGAGTATATCACAGACTGGAACCAACTGTTTAAACGGGTCAGGACAGGCAGGGGAAACTGGCAGATACCTTTTTCCCTGTTTGGATATTTCTCCGTTAACTTGGAATAGAGATGTTTCCTCTTTCGGGTGTTGAGGAATGTTGATTTGACCTTGCTTATTGCTGTGCTCAGTTCTGTGGAACTTTAGTAGGACAGATGCTGCCAACAATATTCAATTTGTGTGCCCAGCATTGAATTTGCAACGTCTGGTCACCCTTCACTACTTGTAGGGAAGCACTGTGCACTTTGTCATATACCAAGAAATGCCACTACAGAATCATAATTTACATCATGCTCTTTCATGGAGTCCAACACTGCTCGGGCACACAGTGTTGCATTGGCTTGCTTCAGAAAATGTACCCCTACCACAAAGACCTTGTGCAAATCTGTTGGCTCCAACAGACGAAAAAGAATGACACACACTTGCCTCTTCTGCCTCTGGTTTCATCTGCCAAAATACAAACCGATTTCCTACGAACATCCTGGACTTTTTTTTAATAAGGGGATATATTTTTCCCTCAACATTTTTGCGGATCGCAATCCCAGAGCCTGTGGAAAACAAATTGAACCCAAATTAATAAGGAATGTTTAAAAATTTAATAACACTCCATAACTACTATAAAAAAATTTAATCTGTAAAATGGTAAATCATTTTTTCGTGGTTTCCAGAAGTATTAATACGTGCCAACTACGGGCCTCACAAAAGTAGCCATAATCTCAAGCTCACACATTTGCTCCTTCAGATGAGCATTAAAAATCTAGAGTGCTTAGTACTTCATGCACAAAAAAATCTTTGTTTACTAGTTGGCTCCTGTTCACAAGGTATATTTAGACTAACTGTGTGTTTCTTCGATTCTAATATTGTTTTCAAAACTAGACAAAAAAAGCAAGCATTGCCCAAAAACATTAGGCCTGCGTAAAATGTTTAATCTGTGTACATATCAATTACCGGTGCATTATTTCTTCTGTAAATTTTTCTTTTCGTGTGATTCTAGACAGCATATTTTTTATAGTTTCAACAAGTACGTGTTTGGAAAGTAAAGCTATAAGTACGTGTTGTGGAAAATAAAGATACACAGTGTATATATACAAACCTTCAATATATTTATTCATCCAGTTAATTAAACTGGGGTTCTGTAGCTTTTTGAGTGGTCTGTTTGATTTAATGAACGCTTCAGTGGTTTCCAAGGCAAAAACTATCGGCTTCAGTGGAGGGTTTTTTGTTTGCTGTTTGGGCACAGCTACCAATTGCCTGCTGAAGTGTTACAGCAGTGGAGGAGGAGGAGGAGGAGGTAACATTAAATTTTTTATGTTTTATAATTGAGTGTCTACGATCCCAGGTGACTGCAATTACAGTATTTACAGAATAAAACTGATTTATTTGTCTGTTGAATATAGACCACCTGAAATGAATTCTTTTGCCCTATAAGGGCACTTAAATCATGCTTCGGTATTTCGACACAACAGGTAAACTCGGTTTGAATGTACAATGTTTTATTCACAGACTCATAATTTTAATAAACTTTCTAATTTAAAACACCATAAAGTTATTAACTGTAGACTTGCTGTGAGTAAGGACAATTTGTAACACAGAGCAGTTGTTTATGTTTACCAAAATGACCAATTTGTGACGTGACACATTTTGTTTCACCAAAGCATGCACAGTAACGTAAACTATTTAGATGATGGTCACTTGGAAATCCTGGTACACACATAACAAAAAACTGGTACGTCATGCCAGGTTCATTGAGCTAAACCATTTCTTTTGCTGCATCTTCTATTGAGGGAGGTGAAACTCTTATCAAAGTTGTTGTTGTTGGTTTTTAAAGATTTCTATTAGTCAATCAGAAATGTTAAAGTCTTGGTATTTTGCGTAAGAGGGCAAAATGATCTTGGTGCGTAAGCAATATCTTGAGACCTGAAAAATAGTGTGTGTACCAAGAAATCGTCACATTTAACATCGCTGCTTCGTGTGCGCTCAATATTTCTCGGATTTGGTATAGTTGTAAGCTCAATGAAAAATTGATTTTCTAAGATATACAGTTTCTTCCTAATATTTTGGAGGCTACACAATTCTCATAAATATATAACCACAAATATTTAGCAGGTGGATGATTTACGTTTTGAAAAAATTTACTTATTGTAGTTAAGTGAATTAGGTATTTGTGTAGTTCAACCGAGATAAAAGTTTGGAATCACTTTGTTTTTCGGACTCGTACGACACAATTGATTTTTCTCTTGTGTAACTACATACCGATGTGCGTTTTTTATATGAATGTGTTTTCAACTGTAATTAACACTGAAAATGATTTACCTAACACTGCAGTCTGCACTATAAAGTAATGGCAAAATAAAACCAGTGATGCATTAACTGTTGTCTGTCTGACTAGACAGTGTTCACACAATCGCGACATGATTTGTTGTTATAAATAGCAAAGTGAGGTTAGGTACAGTGTATAAATGAGTTTACAAAAGATAGTCATTTTTGCACTGTTTTTCTCTTCTTTATTATTTTATTTCTTAATATAATGTTAAAATATAGGATATGTAGATAGATTGCATAGTATGTAATCGTTAACGGCTCTGTACAAGAAACGAGATAACAAAATTTGCAACCAAAATGTAAAAATCGGCCCAATTCTCGATTTCCAAAAAACCAGCAAAACTCATGAAATGACTATGTTTTGTGATCGCGTAAAGATCATGTCCCTAGTGATAAGTTAGATGGTAAGTTTTATATAATGTATCTGTCTATCAGATAAGTTTGTAGCTGCTGCAACAGTTTCTATGATTTAGGTATTAATTAAAAATGTTTACATGGAATACATTTTTATTTACATATATTTGTCTGATGAGCACTGCACTGCCACCATGAAAAAAAAAAAAAACAAATAAAATTTAGGATGAAATATTTTGAATGATATATCTTTTTTACACACTCGTGTATATTATGTTATTCAATTACCTATAGTTTTGATTGTTAACATATCACATTTAGGAATATTATTGTTTGTGAATTATTTCAAAACACACGGAACATGTAGTCTACCACACTGCTTACACTAATATACAGATTCACTTTGTTTCTTGTTTGCGTAACAAAAACTTTGCGTGCACAATCTTTTTCCTTTCAAGGCGAAGCGGTGTGTCACCTGATAAAGGACGACTGTGCCGATGATATTCAGGTAGCTCACAGTTCTCCAGTAACTGTTCTACGACATCCAGATGAAAGTCTTTGAACAAAAGCTTATTTTTTGTAATATTGTGGTACTTGACAGAAGAATTCAATACTCACACATCCGAAAGATAGAAATTTTTTTTTATGTAATTACGCATTACTGCAAAACAAACCAACACTTCATCTGGTCTGTCAACATCTTCCATAGTCTTGTAATCTCGACAAGTACACACTTTTGCTTATAATGTGGCAGCGTCTCTGATGGCGGGCTGCCATATTTGTATGTAACGATGCACGTAAAGGTATTGAGCTGGAAGTTACCACTCTGTTAGCTCAGTTGGGTAGAAGCATGAAACTCTTTAAAAAAAAGTGCCAATTAAATATTAAATACAGAAGTAAAGTTCCGGTTTATTTGTTCTATACTTTTATTTATCAATCAATTGAAATAGTTCACATACAATCTTCAGGTATGCAGAGTACGAACAGGTTCACAGATAAACAGACAAGTACAAAACACTGTTACAGTGGTTAATTGATTATTTACGTCTTGAGAATTTACATTGCCCGAAGAAAAACAGAAGCAGCGAGCGACCTCCCACACCGGCTGAGAATTAAATGAGCAGACTAAAGTTGCCGGTGTGGGGACTATTTGCCACGCCCGACGCGGCCTCAGCAAGTCGCTGGTTGTCAACTGCTCAATCACTGGGTGTCTACCGCTCGACGGCAACAGGCACACTAGGATTTGTCGCTGCGTGCCTATCCACCCCTCTCACCACAGATCATCAAACGCAACCAAATATGGGCATTACGTGTGTCGCCACGCTCTTCCTACGCTATCCGAACTGCATCGTAGTAATAGATAATCAACCTTCTAGAACCAAAACTGTTGACACAGTTCGGAAAGCTTCTATCACTAATACTGACACGTAACAAAAACTAAGATTTCGTGAAACTGCAACCGGATGCCTGATAAACGAACTCCCACTGCTTTAATTTCAAATTCTGATAACAAATTACGAAGCCCCATTAAAGGAAAGAAAATGAACAGCGTATTCCGCAAATTAATAATACTGCATCATTACAGGTCTGCCAGCATCTCCTCCGCCTTTATTCCTTCGTACCTTATCTGTTTGCGTCATTTCAGCATTTTCATGTACAGTAGAAAGTATGTGTACAACTATTTTATTGTGCCATTTGACTGCCAGCATACTACCATATTACTTGCGTACAGCTCCCTCCTCCCTACTTTAAGAATATTTTTGTGTTCTGTCAGGGAGGGAGGTTGTACACAAAACATACTCTTTTCCATGTAAAGTACCATATCTGGCCATTTTTGTTTGCTATTATCAGGATGTTGACTATGAAAAAGAACTGTAAAAATGAAGGCAAACAATACCAAATACATTGTTTTAAAAGTTATGCAAATCAATAAGTTCCGAATTACAATACACTCGACATATCTGCTGCGGAAATGGTAAACATAACATGGCTGTCATGATACAACATTGTATGGTGCACTTTCTCTCTTACATATGCATATGTGCAAACTTGTGAAAGTAATGAAACTAAACCCATGTAAACATGAACAGAGAGGAAATTTACTGTTCTGAATACCTTGAATGGCATAAGCATAAATGATAGTACACATGCACTAATAATTTAAATTAATATTCACAATTACAACACAATTTTCAAATTAATTTTATTATGATTAGAGTGAATTTTGTTTTGAATGATGTAACGTGTACTTTTAGCTAGCGTTTCTTCCCCATTCTCACGTCATGTGTACCAGTAGGTACAATTGTTCATTTGGTGCAACACCACTGAAGCTACTGTATGCACTACGCCAGTGGCAAGTGTTCACGCGATCAATAACGGAGCAGCTTGTCCACTCACGCACTCAATATGGAGTGTAAGATATCAAACTTGTAAACACATTAAATTTTCGTGGCCTTGTCATCTAGAACTTGAAATCGTTGCTTGAAGTAATAAATAAAGGGGGGTTTTATATGCTGAATATTAATTGTTTGTTAATTTTTCTTTTTATAAATTGGAAGGGGGGCTGTACACGAGTAAATACAGTATTACATGAAACAGCATGGACATCCTGAGGTTTAGTTTTAAATAGCCTGAATTGGTATCACACAGCTTGTAAATTTTGTTTCTAAACTGAATATGTTAGCTGGGTTTGAACACCACATAGGCTAACCTGCCTTTGAATTGAATTTCATTGTGCTTTCATCTATAAAAATGTTTTGGCAAGAAAATTATTTTAAACTTTTGGTTCAGGTGATTAACACCACATTTGTTGTCTGTAGCCTATCTATCAGATTTGCATTTTCACTGTACAATATTTTTTTCAAACAAACTGCTTGAGTGGCATTTTTTGATACAAGAAAGGTTTTGAGCTAATGGCTCGTGATGATTAGTACATTTGCAGTTTTGGGTTTTTTACCTGCGAAACAATAATGCACAGTGCTACAAATGCTCGAAGTTCACCAAACAGTGGTATCAAATCACTGTTTTTTTTATTTTGCAGCATACCTATTTATTTCCTGACAAATTATGTCCCAGAATTTGTCAACTAAATACTAGATAAAATATTTATAGCACTTATATTCTCACCTTAACTTTGAAGAACAGCAGCCGGTACTCCGGGATTACTAGTGAAAGGGAAGTGCACAGGATTGTTATGCTTTTGAGTCCATTTCCATTGTCAGTCATCTTTGTTATGCATAGAGGGTTCAGCACTTGGTTTACATATGGTTAAATACTTCGCAAGAGGCTCATCGTCTATCGGTACAAAAACTTTCATTGTCAGACAACAATTCTGAATCTTTAGTAATATATTCCTCAGTAAGGTGCAGATAAATCAAATTCTGACTCAATCTCACTTTCTTCCAAAATTTGTTTAGAGTTCAATGGTTATTTACATGTGCCATTGCTTGATGCATGACACCATCTAACATTAGTGCAAAAAAAATTGCCTGCGAAGCAACGAAAGCAAGCCACATGCAGTGCCATCTATCCAATAAACATTTAGGAACACTTCACAAAACTAAACCATGTCACGTAATGTTAGCAAGCTTGTTTGGGTGGAAAAAACTGCGACTGGGTAGTAATGAAAGAAAGAAACATACTGCGCTACCTATTGGCTAAACATTCAACAGAGTGCAGGTCTGTGACGAGCTGCATTAGTGCAGCCATCTAAACTGAGTTGAAGCAACTACATGATGCGCCTGGATAATGACCATACAAATCATCATAAGTAAAAGCCTTTATTTACAGTATTGTTATTTTGTTAGCTCTGCAGTTGCAAATTAATTTTTAAGTAATGATTTTTTAAAACGAATTTTGTAATTCATATCACGAAGCAAAATAGAGTAGAACCTTACTAAACAACCCCTCTGGGGTTTCTAGAAATTAGATCATTATGACAATTTGGTCACTTGATATTTTGGGGGATTTTAACCCACCCCCTTACCATAATATCAGGGCTATTTGGTAAGTAAGGTCCAATTTCTTATAAAGCACAAACCATCACAGATTTTTTCAAAAAACTTTTTTTCATTTATTTCTATTCATGTTTCTCTATTTTTTCTACATAGTTTCCATATTTGTTTAAACGTTTATCCTAACGTACTGCAAGCTTTTGTATGCCTAAGTCATAGACGTCTGCTGCCTGTGAGGATAACCAGTCTGTAACTGCTTCTTTCACCTTTCATCTTCTCTAAAAATTGATCACCTTCTTTATGATATCGGTCCAAAAAATCAAAAGCACAAGCCATTCACATTTGGTGTTCCTCAGTAAGCAACCTGGGAACCCAACGTGCGCACAATTTGTGAAACAGCATATTTTCAGATGTTCCAATGCTAAAGTTGAAATTGTGAATCGCCGGTTTTTCACAAATTGTTTTGTCCATGACTTTGACCAATTTTTCTGTGATCACTGATAGTCGGCCTAATCGTGGTTCATCGTGGACATTTTCCCGCCGTCCTTGAAAGCTCTCACCCATTTACACACTTTGCTGTCACTCGTCGCATTGGGGCCATACACTTATCTGTCGATGAACTTCCGCTGCTGAAACGTTCCTTGCTGTCAAAAACCGAATCACTGGCCGTATTTCACAGTCAGTGGGCTGATCAATTGTTTTAAACATTTTGAACTGACACTGTAAACAGCACACTGCAACAATACCAATGCAAATGGCGTTCTTTGACGACCAAGGCATGCCGGGAGTCTGTGCATGCGCATTACAATGTTCGTGCGACATTCAATTAGCTACGGCGATTCGGACCTTATTTTCCGAATAACCCTCGTACATCAAAATTGGCAATTTATTTTGCATGGAGTCAATATTAAATTACCTCTAGCACAAAAATAGCAAGTTTTTAATAAAATACAAATTTATTTTAATAGTTAGACATCTTCAGCTTCCCCATGTCTCCCAAAATGTTAAAAACAAGTGGTCCGAAGATTTCTCCGGCATCGTTAGTCAGTGTTAAACGGTTCCTCAAATTAGTCCTTATGGAAAAAGAGTCACTTTAAATGGGGCAATATAGAGATTTTCTATTGTATTCGTGCTATGGAATATGTTAAGCCCTGTTAAGTTCCCACAGTGATATGATCTCATTGGGTTAGGATAGTAGTTGTAATGATGGTCAAGTTTATCTGCGAGAGATGCAGGGCGCTAAGATATAGTATCTTTAGCATCCATAATGTGGATGGAATAATAAAGATTGTGATAACATGAAATGCAAGGATGGTGGAAAAGGGTGTACACAAAGAATCAGCCAATGGCAACACCTATTTTGTTTCAAAATGTTAAAATTGAGGGTGATCTTGCCGGGTGAAATTGGTTCACTGAGGTGGGGAGGCTGCAACTGAACTGATCAGATTACAACACCGAAGACTTACAGTCCACGAAACTGCAGTTGGTGGGAAGTTGTAACAACGATGAATACCAGGGTTTCTTACCTAGTAGATTATAGTTGCAGTTTTCACTTGTAGTGGAGGTGTCAAATCAAGTGTAAAATGTATGTTTAGTTATACTGAAATGGATATGTTTAATCCAGGATGGCTACATATAAGGAGAACTCTGGAAATTTTAAACATTTAGGGAAACTTCAAGGAATTTTCTAGGAGATAAGGAATTTTTATACTTTTAAAAAATTCTTATTTATTTTTAATTCTCTTTTGTAAAAAAGTTTTGATGTACCTGTAGTTGGTGACTTTGCGAAAAAGTAATTTGCTGTATGTCCATACAATGTTTTTCAAGCAGTGTATTTCAGTAATTGTGTAGAATTTTTGTGGTAGCATCTAAAATGCAGTTAGTTATGTAATTAACTTTTTTAATTTGCCTAGTAATTTTCTATATTTAAAAAATTTAATCATGTTGGAGAAATTTAACTTTATTACATTGGTAAATGCTTATTTTCGTTGAGTATTACTATACAGTCTGAAGTTACACTACAGTATTGGACAAGTCAAAATATTTTACGATAGGTCAGGGAAAAAAATGTGATTGGGATAGGGAAAACCTGGAAAGAGTTAGGGAGTTTATTTTATGTTTTGTGTAGCCACCCTGTTAATCTCACATTGTATTCTCAAGATATTGGGCTTAAAAATACATTGATTAAAAAATATTTTACAATTTTTTTTTAGAAATTTTTGTGTGTTTATTTTGACAAAAAAAAATTTTTTAAATGCCACTTTCTGAAAACTGATTTTTGTATTCTGTAATAAATAGTCCATTTTTATTCCCACGTATGACAAATTCGAGGTGAAATCAATACTTAGACCAGTATACCAAAATATTCAGTTTAGCAGTACATTTGTTTTACCATCTCAAGCGATTGGCAGCAATAGCCATTTCCTAACGCATGGAAAATACTTCTGAACGTATTTTCTTTGTGCCCTCGATGGTGTCAGATGTGCCACTGTTTGTTATTCGCTGCCTCGCGCAAGGCTGTAAACAAATAAGTGACCAGTGGCAACTGGCAGTTGAAACAAGCCCTGTGCTATGGATGTAGCCAGCTTCAACCCCCCTCTACTCATTATTTTTTTTCCCAGCGTATGGGTTGTAGAGTTGTGCCCCCCTCCACCCTAGGCAATATGAAATTATTGTGTGCTACAATGTAGCCATGAACGTATATTTTGTAAAAAAAAATTGCCCATACAGCTGGCATCTTAGTAAAACTATATTATCAACCCAAAATTAATCTCTTAAACTTTACAGTATATCCAATAGTCTTAACCTTTACAAAAACAATATTTTTGTATTGAATGTCCAATCTTGTAACAAGTTTCATTTTGCAAATATACTACTATTCAAAGTTATTAATTATAATAACTACCTTTCGCCAATAACTTGTTACAAAACATTAGGCAATGTAGTCCTAAAGATAACATCCATTTTCACTCTAAAAACTGACTGGTTTATGGGAAGCTGGAAAACATCTTCAGAACAATATGTATGTCTGCACTGATAAGAGCAATTTTCATACTATGCTACCAAATGCAAAACTTGTTTACACATCTAAGATGTAGTGGAACTGAAAATGATCAGATCTCATGCCACACTGTTTTTATTCCAAAGATATGAGTATGCAGCATAATAGATGCTCATTAATTGATATGCAATGGAAATACATGACTTATAAAGCAAACCAGAATTTGAGCATAATTTTTTATTGTTACTAAGAGGTATAAAAAGAGTTTTTTTTAACCTTGACAATTTTCTTTTGCTTTTTCTCAAGTCACCTAGCAGCAGTAATAAATGAATAATTAATTTACTGACTATTATGTAAGTCTATGAATTTGTTAATTATATTCTGTATCCTTTAGGGTTATTAACTCTATACTATAATTTTAAGAGTAAATTTAGTGGTACAGTGAAACCTCGTTGCGTTCCCGTTTGTCGTTTTCCCACATCAGTTGTTTTTTTTGGATGGTCCCAACAAATATCCTATATAAAATGTAATGACACAATATTCTTAATTTTTCGGGACACGGGTGTAAAATTCTTTTGCGTTTATTAAGCTTTGGAAAGCTTCGTAATATTTTTATCGGGTTTGAAGTTTAAAGCTGTGGTGGCTCGTTTCCCTTGGTAGTTTGTTTATCCGGCAGACATGTGCTTTTGTAGGTTATCGGGCGGACGTCTGCTGTTTACGTTTTATCAGGACGGTTACAATTTTCGTTTAGAAATTTGGAGTTTTTTGTGAAGCGTCAGCATTAACTAGATATTTTCAGGCAACATCGACAAGTTTTAGTTCCTCCAGCGCAGTTTTGTTGTACGAGAGGTTAGTTTATCTGGTTGTTGACGGCGAAGTTAGTTTATGTTGACGCCGCAGGATTAGTTCCTGCGGCGTAGTTATGATAACGTTGTGGAGAGCATGCGTGGCCAGGCNTTCGTTTAGAAATTTGGAGTTTTTTGTGAAGCGTCAGCATTAACTAGATATTTTCAGGCAACATCGACAAGTTTTAGTTCCTCCAGCGCAGTTTTGTTGTATGAGAGGTTAGTTTATCTGGTTGTTGACGGCGAAGTTCGTTTATGTTGACGCCGCAGGATTAGTTCCTGCGGCGTAGTTATGATAACGTTGTGGAGAGCATGCGTGGCCAGGCTGTTATCTCAGGAGAGGGGGGTGATAGGCAGCAAAAAAGACGCGTCTGTCTGTCGCCCTCCAAGCAGTACAAGCAGTCTCACTTTGAGCAGTGCTTCAGAGTCGGTCGGCGGCGAGGGCCGTTGAGGCGTCACTTCAGCAGGCTTCACTTCAAGGCAGTCAGCGTACAATGGTAGTCTAGGTCGCGTCGCGTGTGAGAATAACCCCCACATCGGCCACTAGACTTTATTATTTTATTTCTCTGCCGGTGTGGGAGGTAGCAGCATTATATTTATTTTGATGCAAGTTTTGAGACATTAATAAACTGTAAACGACTGTGGCGCTAGTCTGTACTTTGATATTTATCTCTGAACGGTTCGTACTCTGCATACTGGAAATTCGTATGTGAACTGTGTCATTCAAATGATAAAATAAAGTATAGAACGAACTACGCTGGAACTTTATTTCTTAATTAATTGGCGTCCATTCACTGAGTTTCGTGTTTCTACGTTGAGCTAGTTGTGGCAAGTAACATTCGGCAGTGTAACCCGACGAACGTTGCAATATGGCACCTAACTGTGAGGCTGCATTATTATAAACATTGGCCAGGTAACAAGTGCCGAACGTTACAAAACAATGTTAAATAACCTGCATGCTACGCCCTTAAATCATTAATTTACCCGCATCCATCAATCAGATATTCTGTCCGAAAACCAAAATNACGCCCTTAAATCATTAATTTACCCGCATCCATCAATCAGATATTCTGTCCGAAAACCAAAATATATTCGGAACTACTGTTTATCTGTGAAGAAACTATCTTAAAACCGGTACTACCAAAATTATATCGCGCCAAGATCAGGTAAACAGACACACCCTAACCTCAAATGCTAGTTTACATAACTAGTTGTCGTGAATTTTTGCAATTGTTAACAACCACGTTATTTATTTTTGATAATTCAATCACTATTTGTTTTTAAATTACTCACCTCGAAAAACAGGTAAAAGATAATAATTGCAGGCATTTCTTGGTTTCAAGTCAGCAAACGAATATTCGCGTAAATAAAACTTGTATGTATAATGGTTGTGGTACGGACCAGAACCAGACATTCATAATGGACGGAATGGATTTGAACTTTACTCTCGTTCCACAATGGAAACAAAATAATTTGTATGTCAGTACGGTAAATAACCATGTAAATTACAAGCATTAAAGAGGAACAGTATGTTTTGACAGATTAATTCTGTTAAGATAAAATTACACCAGTAACTTTTTGTAAGATTGATGCAGTGATATCAACGTCACACAAGATGGTGAATGTTGTTTAATTTGGCAAAATTTAAAAACATTTTGCGGGCAATGGAATTTTTAGCAATGTAAGATAAAATTTAAAAAAATCAGATTTTTACATGTCAAACTCAACAATTTTAAGCACGTTTTGATTTTAAATCATTGTTTTTAATAAAGTTTGTTTGATTTTTGCTATTTTTTTTACATTTGGCAGAAATTTAGTGAATTTTATGTAAACATTCGGCGGATTTTCGAAATTAAGTGTGTTTCAATATTTTATAATACAATAGTTATACTGAATGATTGAGATATGTTTTTTCATCCAGTACTTAAGATATGCCCATTGTTCATTACAGGCAATCAACTCAGTATACCCAAGGATGAAAATAAATTTTTTTTTAGGTTAGGTTTTACTTTTTGAGGGGAGAGGTCCGCATGTTGAGTTTTCCTGCATGCTAAGTTTTTTTCAGAAGGTTCCATGAAAAACGAATAATAGAGGTTTCACTGTATTTTATAAAAGGTACTTTCCAAAGAATGCTTTTTACAAAGTGCAGTATTCATGTAAAAGTAAATATAAATCTACAATCATTGTACCAATAATTGAATACTGAACAAGAGCTCTACTAATTATAGACATGTTTCATTCCAGAACGTAAGCTACAGTTTAGGTTTGATATTTCTGAACCAAAGTCTGGTAGCGATATCAATACATGAAGGATTGGTTGGAGTTGGGTAATAAAATTAATTCGAGTTTTTCAGTTTATGTAACACAAATGGGAACTTTTAAGACCCATATATATTCGTGTTGATGCAAACAAAAAATATCTAATGTTGTAGTCTACACAGCAATTGTTTAGTTATCACAACCAATGAACTATAAGCTTCGTGTTTTGCTCTAGCAATATGAAACATTACAACCTAAACTAGTAGCAGGCTGCACAGTTTACGAATCATTTAGGCACACAGACTATCCTTGGGTACTGGGCCTTGTCAGTATTCAATACCAGTCAAAAATAACTTTTCTGTTCAATATATAAACAATTGTGGACACCGTTCTGAATGGATCAAATTCATTGACAGATGCAAAAAGAAAACTCATAAAACACAAATGGATAACATTCTTATAATTGGTAATGGGTCAAAGTGTTTGAAATCTAGAAAACATCTCGGTTAACTATATTTTATGTGCAAGTATTAATGAGGAATAAGTGCATGCAAAGTATGACTTTGTAGAATGGTAAAATTATGGCATACCCGAACGTTATAAACTTTCCCAACTTTATAAACTTTGAATTATGAATTTGATTTGGTGAGACAAGTGTAATTTGGAATCAAATGTAATTTGTGTAGCTGATTGCCAAAACAAAATATACTTACTCTGTCTACTTTGTGATTCTTGCTTTTATTAATAATATTTACTACAGAGTAAACATCTGTTAACTAATATTTAGCAATATTATTTTAACTGTATGCAGATGCAAGATTAGAGAAGAGTAATGGAAGATAACCGAAAGCAGAAAGTTCGTAGCTGCCGCTCTCCTATACAGTTGAAATATTTTCAAAGTTCTACACACCATAACAAGGAAATTGCGAGAGGTAATGGTTTAAGAAGGACATGTAAATAAACTTTGGTGTTTATTTTTCATTACATACCCATATCGCCTATCTATCTTTTAAAACAAAAAAGTCTTTCACTTGCTACTTTCTTTCCTGTGCACGTCCAGAATAATAATCAAAACTGACCATTTTTTACATTGAAAATATATTTAGTAAAGAAAATATGATTCCATCATTGTTAGAAAGTATCAGTGATTTCCCAATAAAATTTGGAAAATATTTTGAGTGGCTAGTTTTAGAGTGACAAGTTTAGTTTGAAAGTTTTTCGGCCACGTGAAGCGAGCACGCAGCACTTTTCAGTTTCCTGCCCCCGTGCAAATCATGGAGGAGGCATAGATAAGGGTGAGATTCCAGTGTTTCTTTGGGGCTCCGGCTGTCGCTAGGGAACTGACTCGAGGAGCGGCAGCCGTGCTCAATCGCAGTAGAGCACTGAAGAGGTGCACTCAGTGCTAAAAACTTGCATATAATCATCTCTGGCAGCAAAATTGAACTCTAACCCAGTAATATGTTATTGTTAAAGGAAATATATATATATATGTCTGGCAACAAAATTGAGTTGTAAACAAGTGATATGGTATTGGTAAAGGAAAATTGCATGGATTTTAAGTCAATAATATTTGATATTAAAAACTTTTATTTAATTAAATTTTCGGCAAAATGTATGAAAATTTGGGTAGTGCTAGAGCACGGAGAACGGCCTCACACACCGCCGTTGTAAAGTGTTTATTTACAATAGGTTCAGCAAAAATAAATACATGCATGGTGTACTTGTTACGTTATCTGTAGCACTGGCAGTTATTATAGACTGAAATAACTGTGCATGGATTGATAGAAATAATATTTTTATTATGTGATGTGATATAGTTATTATAGACTTGAAATAACTGTGCATGCAATGATAGAAATAATATTTTTATTGTGTGATGTGATATAGTTATTTGGTTGTTTATTGCATGAAAAGTTATAGCATGTTTTGTGTTTGTAATTTTTAAATTATAGGTGTAAATTTTAAATAGTGCACATGCGTTTGAACAACAGAATTGCCACTTTCTGGTTATATGTTCAAACTAATAAATAAATATACAATATTTAGCGGTTTGGAAATCTTGAGCTGTATTGTATTGTAAAAACAGAAGTCAGGCAGTGCTAAGGGATAAAATGGCATGCTAATAATTTTCATAACCTCAATGCGAAAACACTGACCAGAAAGTAGTCGTTCATGTGTGCAGTGCGCAACATGGTAACTGAATACATAACCTTATTTTAAGTCCTGGTAATATTTTTTTTACCTGTCCCTATAAAGTTTCTCTACTGATGTATGTACAGTTGTAATATATGTGTTTCAACCAATTTGTACTGCATAAGTCATTTTTATCGTATTATTATTTTCAGAATTTTACTTGCAATTTTTGCGACTTGTGACATGTAAATGTTAAAAATTACAGAAACACTAGGACAAATTAATTAATTGTGTTTCAAACCTGCAGGGAAACGTTGCAAAGTTGTGATAGTATACATATGTTACATTAAAAATAATATTTCAAAGTGTTACGGCTGTTCACAGTTTAAAAAAACAAACCTCATAAATCCAGTATGAAATTATAAAGGCTTTGATATAGGTCAGCTACATTTTCGTAGCCTTGCACATTATTTTAGGCATTAATGCAACACTCGCTGAATTACGTACAAGCCTCCATAAAAACATCAAAACATTAGAAATGCAACTTTGTAACTGGTGCAATTAGTTATATACAATATTTATAAAGTAATTTATAGTTTCACATGGGGAAAATATATTCTCAACAGCGAGCGTCAACAATCAAGCTTTGTCATCACTTGTGTCAATGTAATGTCAAAAGTTGTAATTCTTCCTACCACTGAGGATGTAGCAGGTGGGCTGACAAGTATATAACTGGGTGTCCACTCACAGGGAAAACAGGAAATAGTCAGGGAATTTTCCCTTGTGTCGGGGTAAATGTAAATAATTGATACTCTGCAAAAGTTGTTTGTGGTTTGACTTCAGTATAATGTAATTATTTAAAATGTAAAATATTTAAAATTTCAATTTTATATTTCTGAAATGGCGACACGATACATCTTTTCCAAGTGACATATGGCCTATACATATAAAATAAAGTATTTATGTGTTTGTAATGGGCACTTGTGTAAGTGTGTATGATGAGAAATACTGATAGTCTTAATAAAATGTTGGCCTTGCTTGCTTGCTATCTTGGTCTGTTGCAGTGCAATTTATTTCACCTTCACTGATAGTATATTTGTGCTGTCAGCAGTGGAAATATATGGTATTGGAATGTTTCAGTTCTGAAAATAGGCCAGGGAAAATAGTAAGATTCTGCCTGGAAAATGGGAAAAAGTCAGAATTCCAAAATAGTATTTCAGTGGACAGCCTGTATAATTAATTTCTCATACATGTTATACTATTATCTTTTGCAGTGTAAGCTCTTCAAATAAAAAGAGAAATGCAAATTTTCTTTTTTGCGTGAATAGCGTGTTTTGTTGAATACATTCAGGGAGATTTAATTTTAACCAATAGAGAAAATAAGAAAATTCTAACTGATTAAAAAAAAAATGAATGTCTGGATTTGTACCAAAAATGCATTGGCCGCAACCGGGCACATTACCAGTTGCGTGAACCTAAGTTGTACCTGACGAGGCTGAATAAATTTTATATATATATATATGTGTGTGTGTGTGTGTGTGTGTGTGTGTGTTTTGTGTTGTTTCTAACTGGGGAAACCTTTAAAACAAGACTTTGATATTACACCGTATTTGTGCCATCAACATATATATTTACAAAACAACTAAATTTTAATTTTATTAATTTTTTGATTAATTATNTATATGTGTGTGTGTGTGTGTGTTTTGTGTTGTTTCTAACTGGGGAAACCTTTAAAACAAGACTTTGATATTACACCGTATTTGTGCCATCAACATATATATTTACAAAACAACTAAATTTTAATTTTATTAATTTTTTGATTAATTATATTGCAAGGTTTAGCGATCTGGACGNTATTTGTGCCATCAACATATATATTTACAAAACAACTAAATTTTAATTTTATTAATTTTTTGATTAATTATATTGCAAGGTTTAGCGATCTGGACGTGTCGTCTTGTTTATGGATGTTCAAGTTCCTGGCTTCGGCAAAATTATATGCGTTCTGCGCATGCATAGGTTTCATTTGCGCCAAGGAAAATCACTAAAATTCGTTCCCTAAGGTTAAGGCTTTGGCAGTGTCTTAACTCAGTACTTAGCTGACATCATAACGTTCTGGGATACCGACCTTAGTGTGATAATCAAGGCACACTGGGTTCGATTCTTGGCAGGATTACCCAGACTTTTGCACATGAGAAATGTGGCGGTCATTAACATTGATTGGCATGGGTTTTCCAGAGGCACTACTGTTTCCCCCACCCTTGCATCGGACATTGATGCCTCATTCACTTTATTTATGCCATTGCTCAAGATCTCAATATTGAGAGCCGAGCAACACTTAACACTACTATTAGATCTATAGCAGTTTTTATATCAGTAGACTTCTTTATGCTGTCCCATCCCATTTTATAGAAATTAGGTCCAAACATCATATTGGTCAAAAGGGCTATGCAAAGCTACAAAATGTTCATAGTCAAAGCTAATGTTTTCAATTTTGGGCAAATAAATATTCACGATTATTCAAAGCTTCAATTTTAGGTAAACATTAAACATTCACTTATATTTAAAGCTTTGAAACTGAACCAATTTTGCTCATACTGCGCAAATAGCGTACCATGTTAGTTGAATTTATTTACTATCAAATACCAATCTTTTTCCAGAAGAGGGGGGGGGGGAGGAGTCTGAAAAAGTAACAATGTTAATCATAATGAGCAGTTTAAATGTTTGTTTACCAAACAACTGATGTCGCTATGTTATAATGGTTGCAATGACGGTTGACTGCTGTAGTAAGCATCATACCGTAAAATGTTACCTAAACACTTTAAATTAAAAATATTTAATTGTGAATAGTTTTTGTAATATTCTAGCCATAATGTAACTAAGCGATGATAAATTATAACATTAAATTGTGAATCATTTTTTTAATATTTTCGTCATAATGTAACTTAAGTGGTGATGTTCAAGTTCAGGTTTTTCTGCACGCTGTTAAGTCTAATTATTTGAACATGGATTTTAATATTTCTAAACATTTGCTTTGAATTCAATTAAAAATGAAAATGTGTGCTTCACACATCCCTGTTGGTCAATATGACTAACAGTTGTCTAAATATAACCTCTGATATTGGGCAGCCAAATATCTTTCTCACCATGTTAATCCAATGTCCTTTTCAGAGGATGATTATGTAGATAGTAGGTTAAAACAAATTGTGTTATGTTATTCTGGGATCATAATAAACTTTACATTATGTTGTTCTGTTTGTATGTGTTTGATATATTTCTTTGAATGACAAATTATAGGAATGTATTTCTCATTTCAGTCAATTTTGGTACGAACAGGGTACACGTTGGATGTGACAACCGGCCAGAGAAAATATGGTGGCCCACCTCCGAATTGGGAGGGTCCTACACCAGGTGCAGGTTGTGAGGTCAGTACAGTTTCTTTTTGAGTATGGGGAACTTGAAAGGAGAGTTTGTATTATAGTCTGTATATTGTATGAATTTTGGGTTTTAGGTATTCTGTGGAAAAATACCAAAGGATATGTATGAAGATGAGTTAATCCCACTTTTTGAAAGGTGTGGTACAATTTGGGACCTAAGACTTATGATGGACCCAATGACAGGTTCAAACCGGGGTTATGCTTTTATTACATTCACAACCCGTGATTCTGCTCAAAAAGCTGTTAAGGAGGTGAGTTGATTTAAGGTATATTTTATTTTTTCTGTTCCTTTAATAATGTTTTGATTTGAAATGTTATATACTGAACACAAGTAACTATTGAGTGTCGTACCATAAAGTAGTGTAGCTCTCACTTCTAGTTGTTGGTACCAAACTCACATCTTCTTGATAAAGATAATTATGTATTTTTAGCTCAGTGTTAAGCTTTGCAAAAATCTTTTCTTTCAAACTGTCATTGGGTGTGGAAATTGGGTTTGGTTTTGTAGTTGGATGAAAAGAATTGCTTTTAGCAGCAGAGCACAGTGAGTTTGAACCTTAGTTTCCCTACTTAACATTTGTGTTGGTTTCATACATGTAGTTTTTATAGTTTACATTTCCAGGTCTCCTCTTTGCTCTGTGGGCAAAATTGGGACTGGATAGTTTTTTCTTTCATCGAATGCTTACATTTCAAACTCATTTTCTGGCTCTGTAGCAGAAGCTGTCAACTCTGGCATTTACAAAATTGTACTGTTAAAGAAATAGAATGCGTGTCTTGTAGTTATCCACTGTTTCGTACAGCTTTTTTTGCTAGTAGTTAGTATTGTCTTTTTTCAAAATAAATACAGTATTTGAATCAAAATCTTATTTTTTCCAATTTTTGTGTTTAAATATGCGTCAAGGGAAGCAGTAGCATGCCTGTTTCTATTACTAGTAGTTGGTTGGTACAAAATTGTCCTTTTTGTGGTCTAAATTAAACTTTGATTTTTATTGTTGATGTGGCTCTCATCAAAATTTGGCATGTTTGTGTTTTTCTCTTGCTCCCACAGCTTGATAATCACGAAATCAAACCTGGGAAGACACTGAAAGTTAACATTAGTGTTCCCAATCTTCGGCTTTTTGTGGGCAACATTCCAAAGTCTAAAGGCAAAGAGGAGATTCTGGACGAGTTTGGTAAATTAACAGGTAAAGTTTTTAAGAAAAGATTTTTTACAAGTAGTATAGAGCCAAAAAAAGAGCTAAGCTGACCGGAGGGGTTGGAGGGGGCTGGCTCGGTCTATGATAGTCGATCGATTACCCCACTATTTGAGCTCTTCCCTGCCGTGCTTCCACCGATTCCTTCCTGAGGTAAGGATTGGTTCAGAATACGGGGTTAACTGCGATGATTGGCCAAGTCCTTCCATTCCCACCCTGAAAGGCAGCAAGCGCACAAGCAGAGCAGCGTAATTGGCTGTCTTCCTTCCACATTGTTCTTGCAGCTCAATGATTATGAAATTCGGAAAGGCAAAAAGATTGGTGTAACCGTTTCTTATAACAATCATCGCTTATTTGTGGGGAATATTCCCAAGAATCGAGATCGAGGTGAATTGTTAGAAGAATTTTCCAAACATGCACGTAAGTTGTGATTCCCCTTACGTCCATTATTCATACACCTTGAGCTTAAGATTATGTAAATTATTTTGTTTTGAAAGATTTTTAATATATCTTTTTCATTTGATTACGAAAATTAACTTAACTTTTTTTGTTTACTAATAACATTTTCTGAGTCTAGCTTTTGGGGTGGGAATTTTGGAAGGGATATTTACAACAAAGTTGTATATGAGGGTGGGAATATTGGAGGATGGGAAAAACCCAAGCCTGATTACATGTTTATACTAAAGATATATTTGAATGGTAACATTTTTATTTGTTTTTGAACTTAAAGAAACACATTTTATTATGCCTGTTACATTTTATTGCATCAGTGAATTTCTTTGCTTTTTCCCCTTTCCTCCAAGTTCTCAGGAGTGCAGTTTCTATTCTTGGTGCTCAGCTGAATGGGCAACTTGAGTGGGGCCTTTTTCTGTTCTCGCAGCCGGTTTGACAGAGGTGATAATATACAGTTCACCAGACGACAAGAAGAAAAATAGGGGATTCTGTTTCCTTGAATATGAATCTCACAAAGCAGCATCACTAGCAAAACGTCGCTTGGGAACAGGCCGCATCAAGGTGTGGGGCTGCGACATTATTGTAGACTGGGCAGACCCGCAGGAAGAACCAGACGAAGCGACAATGTCAAAGGTGAGATATTTAAAAATGTTTACTTTTAAAATATTTTCCTTTGCATGATAGAATTTTGGAGTGAAGGAAATGTGTACTTGGTGTGTGGACATTTCTGTTCTAAGAATGTTAAGCATTTGTAAAAGGGATTACAGCATAATCTGGTTACCAAGCACAGACAAAATATAAATTTGTACCTAATACTGAAAAATATTTTATACTGAACATTTATTTAATGATATTGCATTTTACAGAGATTTGAAAGCTGTACTTTAATGAGAAAAGTACTTCATGCAGAGATTTTACTGTACAGAATAGTGTACACGCCAGTTGACAATTTCTGAAACTTGAGGCTCCTGCCTACCTGTTGCTTGAATTGTGTTGCAGTGTGTTTAAAGTACATGCTTTAAAATAAATTATTAAACATGTGTCCAGTCTGCTCATCTACAAAAAGCTGCCTTGAAAACAGGGAATTCCAAGATAGAAAAAAATCTACTACTAGTATGGCTAGGGATTATTTTATAATAGTATAACATAGGAATGCCAAGAAGTGCATTTGTTGTACTATTATTGGCAGGAATTATGTAATGTGCATTCCTATAATGAGGAAATTTATGTGAATATTTATTGCTTTTTCTGCTGATATAATACCAGTAACTTGTGGTAAAGTCAAGGTTAAAGTGAGGTTTTGGGATGAGACGCAGTTGTGTGATACAGCATTTCTTGGCCATAGTTGAAGGCCTTGACTTCAACTTGGAGTAAAATTGACATAACTAAACTGTCTACTTTTCCATGGACGGGCCAAATGTAAAAAGCTCTTGAGGGATCTCATGACATGCTCATAAGGGGCCTGATGAAGCTTGAGTTTTGGATATTGGTAGTTGTGGGCTACACTTCTTTCAAGACTTCTGTAAAGGTTCTGTTAAAAGTTACAGGATGGAAAGTGATCAAACTTTTTGAGTGCACGTGTATTGTTTGTTTAAAAATGTGCCCTCACGAAGAAGTGATTTTATATCACTGTCAGGTTCCACTCTTTTCCATTGAAGTTTTGTCCAGTTTGCTGCCTCGAAAATACAAAAGTTGTTGAAAGGGCCATAGAATTCTATCCATGTGTTGATAAATATTTTGAGGAAATATCCAAAAAGAAAACACTCTAATGCAGCAGTTTTTTAGTTTTGTCTAAAGCAATAAAAGATGGCCTTTCCTCCCAAACAACAGTTTTTCTATTGTCTTGCTGTGACAGTTGAGCCATTTCTCATTGACTTCCACAGATGCACATATGGCACTTTTGTTATTTGAGTTTTTGAATTCATTGTTGCTAAGCATATAACAAATTTGCGGGGGGGGGGGTGAACTTGCTGAACAGATACGAATATGCTGGGTGCTAAAAATATTGATGTTGGCTACACAATGAGGAAGTCCCTGCGAAAAAGTAAGAAAATTGCTTGCAACTGAAATTTTGCAGTTCATGAATGTGTAAAGAAAAAGTTTACAGGTGGCAAACTTTGCAGGGTTTTGTAATGATGCAGTATTATTAATTTTTGGGACACGTGGTTAATTTTCTGTCAATTTTCTGTCGCCTTGCCAAGCTTCGTATTTATTTTATTGACGTTCGAAATTAAAGCTGCGGTTGTTTGTTTATCGTTATCGGACATATGTTTGCCGTTTAACGTTTATCACGCATCCGGTTGCCGTTTTCAAAATCTTAGTTTTTGTTTTAACGTCAGCATTATATTAGAAACTTTCAGACTGCGCCGACAAGTTTTGTACGAGAAGTTCGCTTATCTTCATCTTGACGGTACAGTTAAGCGGGCGATGCAGTTTGGATGATGATGCCGGTCCACGCCAGGCCCTTATCTTTGGAGAGGGGGTGTGATAGGCATCACAAATACTCGTGCGCGTATCGCCGGGCAGCGGTGGATAACAAGCAGTCGACACCCTTCAGCAGTAGACTCTCGGTGCTCGCCTAGGCCACGTCGGGGGTGGCGCATAATCCCCACACCGACGAACTTGAACTTGCTAGTTTATTTCTCCGCCGGTGTGGGAGGTCGCTGCTTTTGTTTTTTCTCCGGGCAAGTTTTTATGATTAGATAATGAATGACGACTGTGGCGCTGCTCTTTGCTTCGTCTGTGTAGTGTATCCGTGAACCCTGGCATACCTGAACACTGTAACTGAACTGTTGCATCTTGGATAATAAATTTAATTAAAGAATAATGAACCGGAACTTGACTACGTTAATTGGTATAGAATTGGTGCCTTTTTAAAGAGTTTGTGTTGCTACTACTGAGCTAGCCGAGTGGCAATTTTCAGACGTCAATACTAACGTGCGGCATAAAAAATATGGCGGCCTAATGCGGAGCTGTAATATTATAAAGCCGGCTATGAGCCGCTTGCTACATTACAGTTTATTTTAAAGGTTTATCAATGGGGATCTCCGCTTTGGAAAATTCTTAACCATAATATAATTAGTTTGGTAGACATTGGGGTCTCAGAATGACAAGGTTCTAGTTAACTTTTAAAAAAAATTACAGGAGAGCAATTTAAAGTTGGCTTTCTCACAAAAACTATTCTTTTTACATGAATTTTTATCTGTATGTTTTCAATGGTTCTTTATTACCTCTATTATGAAATTAGAAGTTCATTGAAAAATAGCTGTATGCTTAAAAGCACCAAATACAATCTCCTGCCAGCAAATACAACCTTGTCTTTAAAAAATGTAGAGATTTACTATTGGGCAGTTATAGAAAATAAGGGGAAATTGGGAGAGATGAAATGGTTGTTCTACTGAGGTACACTATCTAAGAATAAACCTATGCATCAAAGGAACTGTAACCACTAATTAATTAGGGTAATTTAGTTTATTACATTATGAAATATGATTACACATTCGGAGTGCTTACTAGCACTTTAAAGTACAGCAAAACCTCTTATTTATATTCTCGTTATTTACATTTTCCCGTGGTTTGGATCATTTTCTTCTGGTCCTGTTTTTGTGCCATAAGAAGTAATTTAGCACTTTCCCTCAAATTGCATCACAAAATTTGTAATTTTTCCTCTATCAACGCCTTGCAAAACATGTACAGTTTATTTACATCTTTGTTTCTCAGTCGCAGATAACTACCAAAGGTGCGTAAAACTTTGTGCTGAAATTAATAATTGCGTATGAGATGTTAAATGGAGTAACATCTGGTAACTTAGTGCATGCGTGAACACTACATTTTGTGCCTGGAGCTTGCCTCAAAGCAAGATGGCGATCCCTGAATATTTATCCCTTCACTGCGACTGCTGTACCTGCAACAAAAGTGTGTTCTTAACCTGTGTGTAATTCTAGGAAAATTTCCTAAAAGGTTACCCTGTATCTAGCCGATGTCTGATAAATAAATATGTGTGCAGTATTTTATTTTAATTTAAACGTAACATCTGACTTACTTTTTTTAATGGTCTTTTTATTTGTGGAAAGTAATGGAGATTGTAAAAGTGCTAAAAACAATTTCGTTTACAGATAAACTAAAACTAATGTTGAAAACAANTGGAAAGTAATGGAGATTGTAAAAGTGCTAAAAACAATTTCGTTTACAGATAAACTAAAACTAATGTTGAAAACAAGTGTGTGGATACACTTGTTTATCCTATCTTGAGTGGCTTTTTTATTTCGTTTATATCAATAGTGAATCATGCTTTATTTATTTTGACCTTAATTTTTATGTGCGAGTTGACTGACTAAATTTGCATTGGTTATGTTAGTGGATGAAGTTTTATTTAATTTGTCAAAAACTGGCATAATTTTTTTGTTTTTGTGTTGAGAATTGATGCGATATGGTTTTTGTTGTTGTATTTTAAATCCTTTATTACTGGAAAGTATTTATTGCAGAAGAAACTAGATATACAGGAAATGAGNTTTTGTTGTTGTATTTTAAATCCTTTATTACTGGAAAGTATTTATTGCAGAAGAAACTAGATATACAGGAAATGAGGTATTTACTAACACAACATACATTTTATAGTTTTCCCTCAATTTTCACGTTCTTTCCTGCAATTTGTCTCTTTGCTATTTGAAACCATTCACATATCACACCTATCCTGCTTTGGTTCTAAAAAGGACAAATGGAATTCATTACAAAATATACGCCTATAGTACATAGAAATCTTTCAGGTTCTCTACCACCAAACTTGCACTCTTTTACATACAATTAATGTATTTTTTGTTAACTTAGGTTTGGATCAAGGTATGGTTTTTTACTGTTTGCTCTACAGTAATGAGATTCACAATCTGGAAAAGATTTTATATGATTTTTAACCTTATCCTTTCTCTCTTTGGAGGTTTCATCTACAGTGCTCTTCTCCCGCTCCTCACAATTTCTTGTCCGTGTACTGCTTTTGAACTTGTGACTTAAACTAGTTCCTGGGTTACAGAGAGAATGCTTAAAAAGAAGGACTTAAAAACACGGATCTTACAATTTCCTTTAAGGAGGTGATCTATTTAATGCCTTAGTGCGTTTTGAATCTTTCACCCCCCTTCAGCATTAACCCTGTCGGCATTCTGTATTAGGAAATAGTGCTTCTCTTTTTTACTAAGATTATACTAAGCATTACAAATATCAAGTCTCTCATCTTCTGTAAATTTTGAAGCACAGTTGAATTTGCATATTTTAAAGTATTTCTCTGTGGTCACATTTTTCCTTCAATAGTTTACAGTATTTACTTGTGTACCCCCGCCCATTTAAGATCTTTTTTGGTATCTGGCGGCAATTTTTGTATGCTATTATCATTGACATTAACTTGATGAAAAAAAGCTTTTAAAAATGAAGGCAAACAATATAAAATTCATTGCTTGAAAAATTATGAAAATCAATAAGTAGTGAACTGCAATACACTCAATGTACCTGCTGCGGAATTGGTAAACACAACATGGCCGCCGTGATTCAATATTGTGTGGTGTGCTGCTTTATCTCGCACATTCATAAGTGCAAACATGATGTGAAGGTGATGAAAGGAAAACGATTTAAAAATGCACAGAGGAAATTTACTGTTGATTATCTTGATAAACATATGCACAACTGATAAAATACACATATATATATATATATAACATTAAATGAATATTCACAAACACAACACAACTTNACATATATATATATATATATATATAACATTAAATGAATATTCACAAACACAACACAACTTGAAAATTAGGTTACTGTAGTTACAGTACATAAAAAAAAATTTCTAACTCCTACTTTTAGCTTAAATTCAGCTGTGAAGCTGCAAGGAAAGTTTCTTTCCCATTGTGGCACCATGTGTTCACACGTACATACTTATGTACAACTGTTGGTTTGGTACAACCACGGAGTAAGGCAATAACACAGAAACTACCATACACACCTCACACTGCTACAAGGTGGCAATAGCGCCTGCTTGCACAATGGCAACAGAGTTCACACGATCAATAACAGTGCAGCTTGTCCGCTCATGTACACACGTCACAAACAAAGTCGCCCCCTGGTGGGCGTGTGGAACATAAGTCAGCTAACTTGTAAAAACACAAAGTTGCGTAGTCTATTTATCTAGTACTTGGGAGTCGTTGCTTAAATAAAAGGTGGGGTTATACAGTCGAACCTCATTAATACAAATCATTTTGGCCATTTGTAATAATAAGGTATGTACTAGCAAAATTAAAAAATAATTTATTCAAATTAAAAATATTTTAACATTACTTCCTCAAAAATAAGCTTATAAAAGTAATACTTTTGCAGAAGATTTTTTTATTTCCATAACCCTTCTTTGAGAACAGTACACATCTTTTCACTGCTATTAGAAAAATGTATATTATGTGAATACAAATCTTAAAGAATACTTAGTTTCCAGCGTGAACTTTGTGGCAAATAGCATATTGTTGTAAGTTCAAACCTGTGGCTTAAAAAACTAGTCAATTTTGGTTTGGATTGTTCTTACTTTATAGGCATTACTAACAACTGTACAGAGTTTATCAAATTCCAGAAGTGTTTCCCTATCAACATCAATGTTTGAAAGCACATTTTCTAGGGTAGCTAAAGTCTGGATAGTATCCTTCTTCGTTGGTAGTAATGCACACATTATCTTCTCCATTGTCATCTTCAGTTTACTTCAACAGTCCTAGTACTTGTCTGAACGTCAACACACATCAGTTCTTCCACAGCAGGTGCTGCAGATGTTGCATCATCATCATCCACTTGGACAAAGTGGTAAAACTGCTCCTGGAATTGCAAACGTTCCTGAAGATAATCCCATCCTTCCATATTGCCATCAGTGTCTTCCTCACCAGCCTGTTCTTCTTTGGCACCAATACCAGCTTTTCTGCAGCAGTTGCCTATTGTAGATGATGGGACTTCATCCCAAGCTATACATACATTCCGCATGGCATTCAAAACGTCCCATTGCAAGTTGGTTTCTTTCTTCAGTTCCAGGTGATGAATTAAGTAACGTGTGAGACGAGTTCTATAGTTCTTCTTCACACTCTGGATGATACCTTTATCAAGAGGTTGTAGAAAATTTGTGTTGTTGGCTGGCAGATAGAGCAATGTCATTTGTAACAACTCAAGGCCAGCAGCAGAATGTGCTGCAGATCTGTCCAAAATAAGTAAAATATTTCTGTTGTTGCATGCCATGTGTCGTTCCTTTGTCATTAACCATTTCTGAAATATTTTTACTGTCACCCAAGCACAGGAATCAGCTTCATAATCACATGGTAGGTTAACAATATTCTTGAAACATCTGGGTTTCTGAAACTTGCCTACAAGGGGACATAATTTCTCACTACCACTTTGGTTACAGCACAGTAATGCAGTAACACATTCCTTGCTGCGTTTACCTCCATGGCACTTCTCACCTTTCACAGCCAATGTTTTATTTGGCAACAAGTTGTAAAAAAAACTCCAGTTTTGTCCATGTTGAAAAAATTATCTGGAGTGAACTGATAAAGTATTGGCTGCATAGACTTTAGCCAATCCTGTCTCTCATAAACGTCAACTGCTGCCGACTCACTGCACACAACTTTTGCAATAAGGTTGTTACATTCTTTAAACCGCTGCAGCCAACCATTGCTAAATTTGAAATCAGGAATCCCTAACCTCAAAGAAAGGTAATCTGCCTTTTTGCTGGATCAAAGGACCAGAAATAGGTATGTTCGCTGCACTCATTTCGTGATACCACTGAAACAGATTAGTTTCCATTTCTTTGTGTTTATGTCCATGCAGTTGTCTTGCTGAGAGTGCACAGGCATTGTTACGAGCAAGTTGAACTTTGCTACGATTTTTTAAAATTGTAGATAGACGATTGTGGAATACCAAATTCTCGAGCAATTTCTGTTTTATTTTTACTGCCTTTGTCCACTTCACTGATTATTTTAAGCTTCATTAGTAAAGTAAGTTCATTATGTTTACGTTTTGTATCCATCACTAAATCTTCAAAAACCAACTAGCACGATCAGAAATATTAAAACAGCATCTTCAATTTCGCACATGTTACCAATAAAAACTATTCAATTTTTTTTTTTTTTTAGCCAGTGGGCTTGGCATATCCGGACAGTCAGAAAAACCAATAATTTATATTGTAATGCGCTAAAGTATAGAAAGTGCGCCACTCGAAGATAAAAAAAATTACCAACATCTTTTTGCGTGTGTATAAAAAAATAAAAACACTAGTGCACAGCACATCAGGAAAAAATGCATCAGTGTTGGAATTTTTCCATTGCACTTGGTGTTCATAAGATGGCAGCAACTTGCAGGTTACGAACTTAATTGTTATTAGTGTGGCACATAAAGATTTTCGCCGTCAGGATAGTGTTAGTTCCGCGTGTGTGCAGAATTTTATCAATTTGAAATAAAACAAAATTTTATAAATGCAATTTTAAACTAATAAATGGATTTACCGCAGTGTTACAATTTACATCTTGGCGACAACAATGCACCTTGCGGCAGCAGAAGTAACTTTACAGCTAGTATTGATTTCCATATTTCCTGTTGTGCTACAAAGTATGTATATATTTGGCCAGTTGTTTATTTGTGTTTTACGTTGCGGTGTTACAAATTTTGCATATTATCTGTGCTTGTTTTCATTAAGATGCGGAATTTGTACAAACTATTTGCCAACATGTGGGATTACTGTCCTGCGGGATTATAATCACTTTGTATTTCATATTAACCGTATTTCGTATTAAGGAAATAGTTTAACATTATAAATCCTATATTAAGTTGTAATGAAGCGGATAGTGCGTTCGTTACTACGTTATTTAAAAACATGCAGCCTCGCCGTTGGGCGCCATATTGTAATGAAGCGGGCCTCTGCTCGTTACAATATATTTATAATAATGCCGCACAGTTGGACGGGCGCCATCTTGTAACGTTCAGCCGCGTACACTACAGACTGTTTACTTGCCTCGGCTTGCTCGGGGTAGAAACATGAGACTCAGTACCATTGGATGTTCGTTGATTATGAAAGACAGTTCAAGTCCGAAGTTAGTTTGTTCTATACTTTATTTATCATTTTTTGAATGATACAGTTCACATACGAATGTCCAGTATGCAGAGTACGAAGCATTCAGATAAATATCCAAGTACAGAACATTGTCACTGTGGTTTACCGTTTATGTTAATGTCTCAAAGCTTGCATCGCAAGACTAATTTAAGAAGGCAGGAGGGATGCTCGTTCCCTCCTGGCACCCTAACGACCCCCCACACCGGCGGAAATAAGTAGATAGAATTTAGTTTAAGTTGAAAAGAAATGATTTGAAAAGAATTAACGGTCGCGGGTGCTTGCCGGTGTGGGTTAAATTATTCACGCCTGATGCGTCGTCACACGCCCTATGCGTCCTCTTCAACAGTTGATTACTTTGTTCCCCAGGCGATAGGCACCACCAGTATATATTGGCCTATCGCCCCCCTTCTCCTGTGATAAGCGCCTATCATCTCGCAGCAGCGTGAGAACTGCGCTGTCCCACGCTCAGCCTGACATCGATACTGCTGCGCCCGTTACCGATATCGTAACTGCGTCGCAGGAAACTAAAACTGTGCTGTCAACAAAAACGAACTTCGCGGTCCACAAAAACTTGTTGACGCACTCACCTCCGGATAACGAACTTCTCGTATATCAAAACGGCGCCGGAGAAACTAATCTAACTAATGATGATGTGTTCCAAAAAACCAGGATGTTTGAAATGATGAAACACAACCGGACTCTTGATAAACGAACAGNATGTTTGAAATGATGAAACACAACCGGACTCCTGATAAACGAACACGAACAAACACGGGAAACGAGCCAACACGGCTTTACTGAAAACCCGTTAAAATTATTATGAAACTTTCCCGAGCTTCGTACACACGAAAGAATTCTACACCCAAGTCCCAAAAATTTAAGTATATTGCGTCATTACAAAGTTAAGGACTGCAAAAACACTTCGCACAAATGCGAATTCTGCATTAAACGGGGATGTATTAATGAGGTGTGACTGTACATGGAATGTTAATTTTTTGTGAATTCTCCTAGATACATACTCCTTACCAATCCTTGTACTTTTTCACTGAGATGAGAGGTGTTGTCTAGTTCTGTTGAGATCCTTGCTTAGTGGTTTGTCTTCTCACTTTCTGATCGCAAGATGAATCGTAGTATGGAACTAACCGTGGTGGTGATAAAGGTTCATCATTAATTCTTGGAATTCTTGCATTCATTGTCTGTGTTTATGGAGAAGTTATATGAAGAATAGTTTTGATCTGCACACAACCTATAATTAGGGCCTAGTAATTTTCGCGAAGTTATCTAATAATTCCAGTATTCACGAAACATCAACAAAATTGCTTGTTTAAATGTATCTAAAACCACAGTGCAAACTTTTTTTACTCTGACAATTATTACAAACATTAAGTTCTACACTTTTCCATTTGTAATACAGCATTATCTGTCAATTATTTCACATACATGCAGACAATACTTTTTGCATGGTATCACGTTGACTATAAAATGGTACAAACAATTCATAAATCATTGGTAGCAAGGTCGAAAGATCATCATTGCATATACAATTAAATATGTATTAAGCCGAATCGCTACGGCGCTCGTTCACAGGCAGTATTACGCTTAGAAGTATTTTATTTATAAACAAACATCTCTAACCAAAAATATTGGCGATATGATGAATGTAAATAGTACGTCACAGATTAATATATTTTTCATGGTATGTAATAATACGCATTAAACATTTGCGCAGTATTTGTAAACACGGCAAACTGTACTCATCTTCTGTGCTTTGTAGTTAGGTTCTTGACAACTAGCAAATACAGCTTTTGCAGCTATTGAGCAAGGGTCGTAATTGTAGTCTCCTGCTTACTTCATAAAACCGGTTAAGAATGCTAGAAATAGTTACTGTTTTAGATTGTGCCCTGGAGTTTGAAAGTGAGTGTTTAGTGATTTGGTGATAGCGAAGGACATAAAAATAAAATCATAATAAAAAGACAATTGCATTGGAAGTAAGTTTGTGTAATTTTCCCATTGGTAGTGAATGCTCTTGACAGTTTTATATGTCTCTATAAAGTACATGATTTATTGTACAAAAATTACCGTGATTAGACAATGTGTGTTACATAACAAGTGTGCTGTCACTGTCGTAAGGTTGCCCTTTCATCCTTACAGTGACACGTGACATCGGGTGATTGACGACGTTATGGTCTGGCTAGGTTTAAGTGTGTCGGGGTAGAGACATGGGTGATATGACCTGGCTGAATTTTTTGGCTGCTAACCGGACCCCAGCTGGTACATAAGCTGGGGTGCGTGGCTTGACTGCATGGCACAAAGTCTGGTGTGGGCTTAACTGACCTCCGCAACACTGGTTTACACACAGCCAATGGGTTACCTGGAGTGGGCATAGCCCGGGGTATCTTTTGACTCGGCCGCTGTTGCTGCTGATGCCGGCTGGAACTCGTACCCAGTCCTTGGACGGATGTGATGCTGCGTCTGGTGGTGCTGGTGGGAGTCGCGGAGGGCTGCTCGTCCTGCTGAGCTGGAACCACGGGTTTGATATTCCCAGTGGTTTGTGGAGTCCTTGGCGGAAGTCGACGATGACTATGCGGTTTGCCGGTGGTCTTGTGGGTGGCTGAAATAGGGAGAATGGAAGGACTGGGAGGTGAGGCGACTTCGGTTCATTTTTGGGGCATAAGACTGCAGAGGGCAGTTAGCGCTGGTTTACAGCTCGAGTTAGACTCGCTCGCCACTTTGCACCACTCATGGGTGTATGGCATAAAGGAAGGTACTAAAGTTGACCCCACTAAGGAAGAGTAGGCGACAAGGATCCTTATCTAGGTGCAAAGCCAGTCTTGTCCAAGCCAACCAGTCGTACTCAATTACTCAAACTGGTAACAATCAGTGCGGTGGTTAGCGCGGTGGGTTACCCTGGATGTCTGACAGCGACGTGGGTGTGGACCAAAAGGGGTCAGACCTCCAGAACCAGTCCTATCGCTCCTTCCGGTGACAAAAGCGCGGTGGATGGAGGGAATTGGCTGGGCTGGCTGACTTAGCCGCCTTGTGGTTTGAGTTCCTAGTGGTTGAGCTGAGCCGATACCCGATATTAAATATATGCTGATATTACAGTAGCGGAACCTGCATGAACCAATTTTTTAAGTAGATATTGAGACAGGTATTTTCATTTATGCTTAGCAATAACACCAGAGGATGATAAAGTGGCGACAATGGAGTAAGACAGGCTCAACTGCTGTTGTTTTTAGTCGGCAGTTGGCGTTTTTATTCCAGGTACTAAATAACAGATTGTCACTCTAGGAAGAGTTAGGTGAGGGAGGGAGAGAGATGCTATTTTGCTGTGAGATAATCATCTACTGAGAGGGAGAGAGTGATTTACCACTCCCACCCCACTGTGGCCTGCTGTAACAGTCACTGTAAGAGATAATCATCTACAGCCTGTATTACTGGTACCAAAATTACCAGCTGTGTAGTCATAACACCTCAGCACCAACTTGTCATTTCAGTTCTTAAAATATTTTAAAAACAATGTGAATTCTGACATTCATAACCTGGGAACTGGCAGGGTTTTAATTTTACTCTCAGTAAAGTAAGGGAGTGCTGAATTTAAAGACTATGTATTATATTAATAATTTTTAATTTTCTGAATATGAACAAATTTGAATTATGCTGAAAATGTGATGTATAACCTTGTAGATTAATATTTTTTATTTGATAAATTTGAAACAAATTGCTCTAGTTGCCCTGACCTGAGATTAAAAATATATTACAGTTGACTCCTTATCTACATTTTTTCAGGGGACTGCCAAAAAATTTAAATGCATGCAGGATTTCAGTAGATGAGGGTTCTAACTTGTACATCAATAAAATACAACTTCTGACTTTATTAGACTTCATTTTGAGTGTAATGATAGCTGTACATTATCTGTGAATAACGTTTAGCTAATAAACACACTAAAAATGGGAATTAAAAAAAAAGTATTACTGCAAATAATACATTTATAAACATTTAATCTCAACTCTTTAAATAAAAAATGTAACATCTCAAAATACTGTGTATAATTGATTGTAATTCAACACCAAATGCAGGCCAACATAAAAATGAAAATATGACACCGAATGCAAGGCAAATTTTGAATGTCCAGTGTGCATTCAATCAGCTGAGAGCACACGGAGAGATTATCGATCAGGCAGTGTGTTTGTGGTGGGAGGATTATCCGTTCGCGCTGCTGCACGTTGCTGACACCTCGTGCATGTGGCAGCTTACATAATCTGTTTCATTTAGGAAGACCGTTTTTTGACTTTTAAGGAAGTAGTGCCAGTGGTGTTGCTCTGCTAATACATCCCTCTGCCTAAGCTGTTCTGACATGTGGGAGCCATGCTGTTTATTATGTCGGCTGTTGACATTACGAGGGACTGCTACGTTATATGTACAGTCAACATTCACTTAAACAAATTTTAAATGTTTATAGTAAATTAAAATGTTTAAATGTAAAATGTATCTAGTGCAGTGTTTTACACATGTACTTAATAATTTATTTTTTCATCCATAGCATGCTTTTATATTAACCGCAATTTTAGCTTACAGCATTGCCAGTTACATCTTTAAACTTTGTTTTAACTTCTCACTAGTGCTGTTCTCGTTATTTTGTTCAATTTTTGCATTACGACCTTATTTATGTATCCTGTATCCTGACAGAAGCAAATATTTGCCACCTTGCCCATGTTATTCTGCGACACACAAATATGTTACTGGTTTACTGTTGCTCAAACACACACAAAAAATCGGCAACGCTTCAAGTCTGAGCGCCTTGCTTTTCTTAAATATAGTTCTGCACAAGGAAAAGTACAATATACTGTAACTTTACTAGTACAAAGCAATTGCAGATAACTTGACGTATTTATGCTTTACACTCAAGAAGTGACAACAACTCACATAAACTTGAGAAACTGCAATTAATTAAATAAATGAAAACGTGGTATTATTTTTACGGACTTTAGTTAACATATTATAGCTAAAACTTTGACCGAAAGTTTTAAATTTCAGATACAGTAACACAAACACACTGTCATACATTTATGTTGCAGAAACTTTTTGTAATTTTACTCAAAATAATAAAATCTAAAAAATTGTGGACATAAGTGTTCCTAAATAAATATCACATGATGTTAGGCACAAAAGTGGATAATCCTACAGAATTACTTCAGCCTTGTGTAATTACATTTAATGAATACAAATCAAACATAAGTAAACTATATATAAAGTTAGCACATACCTGAGACTGCTGAAATTCTAATTCCTCTCTCCACGGCAGATGGCCAAGAGCTGCCTTGCTGCTTGGACCAATCTCTTCATCCGGAAATGGTCGCACGTTCCCTTCATAGATCTAACATTGCTATATTCTAATAGGTGATATAATAAAAACTATATCAAACAAGCACTTAATATGAACATTATCAATTAAGGTGCCTGCCATACATTAAAAATACCTAAGAGAAAGTCGGGGGGTTGTCGCACTCTTTTTTTTTTCGTTTCTCTTAAATGTAAAGTTTATTTGTTAAAAACGAAAGATGGGATAAATGAGTCAGAAAAGGGCTTTTTCTTTGGCCTATGGTGAGGGGATGACAACTGTTGCTTGTTCTTCACAGGTAGCTGGCTGGCCGCCTGTATACACTGCAGTTGCCTACCGGAGCGTTCATAAATTATCTAAATTTTGTGTACACTTTGAGGAAATTTTACTTTGTATTGTACCACCACAACCCTGCCGCCCATAGGAGACAGAGGGCTTGTTACGCGATTGTGTTCTTGTACTTTATGTTGTGGCGTTTCTGTGTTCGTATGCATTTTGTATGTAGTTTATATCATTAGTATTATTGTCTGTGTATGTGTTATCTGAGTGAAGTGCGCGAGTGAGCCACTCTTCCTCCCTGACCCC
>NQII01000185.1:692156-709200 GCA_002778355.1 Clitarchus hookeri | reverse complement strand
GTTCTAGTCCGGGGACAGACTCCCCTGCCCGCCGCCCCCACCCCGACCATCCGGTAGCCTGCATACTAGCTTTTCAGCTGGTCCATTCAGCCACCATTGGCCGACGCGACGCCGCCGGATGGAGCGACGGGCCGCCCACCCCCAAATCATTGCTAGTGTAGTGTATGTTGTGATTATCCGATGGGTGGAGTCAGAGGCACCGTTTTTATCTCATAACGTAACATGTATTTAACCATTTCTTCTTCTGAAGTCTATTTCCAAGCCCATTAATTCTTTGTGTGAAATTTATTTTATCTGTATCTGTATAATGAGACCGCCTCGGATGGCTATTTAGCTAAGTGGGGTTTAAAGTAGTTTAAATTTTCTTCTTGTATATTATGCAGAAGTTCTGATTTACCAAACTGCAGAGCATTAAAAATCCAGTTCTTATGTTCAGGAGTGAACAGCTACTTTGATTTACATAGAATTTCGAATTAACCAAGTTTTCAATCAAGGTTTTACTGTACTTCTTTGAATCAAAAAAATATACTTCCGTGTCGATGGTTTGGCAGAAACACAACTGTCAGTTGGCAATTCTACCTAATCTAGTTTCAAGCACATCGTTATGCTTCATAACTATATCTGCAGATATACAGAAAGATGCAAAACAGGAACATAGTGATTCTAATGCAACATTATGAAGAAATGAAAGATAAGGTGTTGAACATCCCTACAGTAAAAGCAGGCATGTCTGATACAGGTTTGCAGGCATTTGGTAAATTAATCGACACTGTAACAGTTGAAATGGACAAAAGGTTTGGTATACAAATTCTGGGTTTAAAATCAGTATGTTCCTTTTTTGAATAATTTTGTGACATGAGCCGGATATTAAAACACAGCCAGTATTTACATATAGACCAACATCATTTGCAAACAAATCTGAGGTAATATAAGTTTTTGGCTTTTTTTAGGTGAAGTATTTTATTCTTCAGTATTTCTGAAAAATTCCTTTCCTCTGCGAATTTGAATGTAAGGGTTAATCATGTATGTAATGAAAATTACCTAAATTCATGTATTTTTATATACAAATAATGCATATAGGATTCAAAAAATTTTGTCAAATTTGTATGTTTAAAAAGTAATGGTGTTAATTGTTTTGTGGGGTCGTAATAAAGGCAAAATTTGAACATTTGATGACAGGTGAAGGTCCTGTACGTGAGAAATTTGACTCAAGACTGCTCTGAAGACAAGCTGAAGGAATCATTTGAGGCATTTGGCAAAGTGGAAAGGGTAAAGAAAATAAAAGACTACGCCTTCATCCACTTTGAAGACAGAGACAATGCCATAAAGGTAGGTGTGTTGAAGTAAGGGTATATGTTATTGCTATTTGTAGCTTTTTGATCTATACACTAGTACTTTAAGTAATTATTCACCACTGTAAAATTGATCCTCCATGCTGTTGCATTTTAGTTTCGTAAATACAGGCTAATTTTTACATAATGCACATGTAATTAAAAAGGTGAAGTAAAGGTTTTCAGGAACTCTAATGCACAAAACTTAATGAAAATAATAAATCATCCTTGTTAAAATTTAATAAATTGCAGTGAACACCTATTAAAACTACATCCACTAGGCCAATGGCAATATGTATGTATGTATTTCACAGTAGGTACTCTTAAACTATCCTCCAAAACATGTTAAACAAAAAATTTGATTAAAATCAGTTGGAAACTTTGGCCACAGTGACTTTGTGGTGAGCGCGCCGCATGGCGCATGCCTAGTGGGATAGACTTTGCGCAGCATATGAAGTCATGAAGGGCCCTCTTTGATCTTCACTCCATGTCCCCTTCTCCACTTATCAATCACTCACTCACTCACTCACTCACTCACTCTGAGCCCATGGCTACCTTACAGTCATGTGTTCATAGCAACAGTGGTAGTCAATAATAGCGCTGGTTTCACATCTTCCCTTTTCTTATCTACCTTGAGCACCTTTTATCTTGCGACTACGCAATTTTCCTATGGCTTTGTCTGCAGATCACAGTGTTTAGCTTCTGGATACGTTTTTTAATTGTGCTGTTGTAACTTAGATTTTTGGTTTTCCTTCTTGGATTGCTATTAAAATTGAATGTATTGCTTGTTGACTACCTGCTTGCACTACTTTTATTGGAATACAATTTAATAAATTGTAAAAAAAAAAAAAAAAAAATTTTTCNGGAATGCATATTATTATCCGAAAGACTTCTGCTTTGTGTTATATTAATAAATCTTATGATTTTTGCACAAAATGTCGTTGTGAATGGATTTCATGTTTATTAAAAATGTCTGGAGTTCACGTTGATATTTAAGCGGTTCTCGATGTTTGAAGTTTTTCTTGTCAAGGCGTGGTCATTTATGGTCTTGTAATATATTTTTTAATGTAAGAAAACTACTTTCTATTGAAATAAATTAAAATATTGTTAATGAATAAAACAATTTTNGGAATGCATATTATTATCCGAAAGACTTCTGCTTTGTGTTATATTAATAAATCTTATGATTTTTGCACAAAATGTCATTGTGAATGGATTTCATGTTCATTAAAAATGTCTGGAGTTCACGTTGATATTTAAGCGGTTCTCAATGTTTGAAGTTTTTCTTGTCAAGGCGTGGTCATTTATGGTCTTGTAATATATTTTTTTATGTAAGAAAACTACTTTCTATTGAAATAAATTAAAATATTGTTAATGAATAAACCAATTTTTGTATTTTTTTTTTTTTTTTTTTTTGTCTTTCCGAAATGGATTTGGACTCGTTAAAAGTTAAGCGGGGCATGGTGTTTAAACTTTTTTCTCGGCAACAACAAATTTTTAATGGTATTGTGGAGTACCATTTCATTTGTATAACATCTGTCTAGGGAGACATTAATATTTAATTTAAATAAGAGTGGTAATTTGCACTACCGACAGAACACTTGTCTTGTCTCAACATTAAAAAAACACATTTTTATAACAACTTGGTGTTGGGGTGTGAAAAATATAAATTTGTATTTAACAAATGCGGCAAAATAGAATGAATTGGAATTGTATAATGCACAATAGATTAAATTTAAAAATCAACATTTTTGGTTTTTTTAAATGTTTGCTGGTTTCAATTTATATTTATTACAAAATATGTAATAATACTCTAATTTCTAGACAATATATAAGTAAAAATTTCATTTATACATAATAGAATACTGTAAACTTAGCAACCACATAAAATGATAGATGTACGTGATTTATTTCAAAAATAGTTAAGTCATTTTAAACCTGGGGTTAGTTTTGTAATGCCTTTCGAAATGTATAAATATACTGGTGAATTAACTATTGCCTTTTTGAAATGCTAGTGGTAGCTACCTTTAGTGATATGATATTTCATATGTTGTTCAAAACACTTCACAGGGAATATCTGAAACTTTTGTGGTGGTAGTTAATTAATTGGAGGATCTAATGTTTGTGTGGTGTTGTTTTAGGCGATGAATGAATTAAATGGCAAAGAGATGGGGGGTTCTCCAATTGAAGTGTCCCTCGCTAAACCCCCTTCTGACAAGAAGAAGAAGGAAGAGATCCTGCGTGCAAGAGAGAGGCGGATGCTGCAGATGATGCAGGTGCGGGGTGGTGTTTCTCCGCAGCATCCCAGCATGATGCCTTCTCCAATGCCAATGAGAGGTCCAGGAACACCAGGACCAAGGGGAACGCCTGCCAGTGCAATGCGGGGACAGATGGGTCGTGGTGATTATGGTGAGCTGCTTTCTTTTATTGTTTGTAATTTGTATGCTTGTGTGTGTGTTTTGCATTTGAAATTTGGCTTTCTAAAGTGATGTGTGTATTTGTCCACGGTAAAGGCATTTGCGCTGATTCAGTGGCATTATTGAATTAGTTGTATAATTTTTTGTTACTAAAAAATGTTTAATGTTTTTAACATTGTATCGTCAAAAATTGTATATATTAAATTATAACTTAAAGTGTCCATGACATTTAGCTCTTGCTGGCCATTGATATGGTAATGATTGATGTCTTTGAAAACTAGTGGAAGTGGGCAGGTATGCATATCTTGCGTTTGAGAATGCATATTTTTTTTGGGATATGATTTTCACCTGACATTTCATACTAATTAATATGTTTGACATATATGGCTCTCGTGAATTCGCCCGTAATCTTCACTAAATCATTTGTCACAGTAAAATTCATATTCTATGCACGATAAACGATAAAATGCAGAACTGTTAATTACTCCTAACATTTCAGAGATCGGCTTTTATTTTTCCCCCTTCCGCTCTCTTTCTTCTGTTGTGTAAATGCCACCTGCTGCATTATCGGGCAGAGCACTATAAAGTTTTAGGAATGTGCATGGACTGCTTCCCTTTTCTGCATTATGTGTGTGGGAGTGTGATAGAAATGTTTGCTGTTTTATTGTATGTTTTCAGTTCCCTAGCTTCCCTCCTATGTTGCATATACATAAATGGAGCACATTTTTTGTTCCATTAAAATATGCTATTTAAGTGGGCAACTATTTTGAGGAGAAATATTGTGATAATGAAGTGAATTTATGCTGGAAGAAGTAAATACTTGTCAACAAATCTTAATTTTAAGTANGGAGAAATATTGTGATAATGAAGTGAATTTATGCTGGAAGAAGTAAATACTTGTCAACAAATCTTAATTTTAAGTAATTTAAATACTTGTATCAGTTCGTGCTTGAAAATTACTTACTAACTCGCGTAAATATTGTACTACAATCTCTGCTAGCTACAAAAAGGAAATTAAAATTGATGTTTTCTATGCTCTCACTAATTATTACAAACCATATATTCAGTTACTGTCGTATTGTTTTGTTGAACGCACCCGATTCACTATCAGTGTTGTTATTGGCAGCATGTGTAAAATAAAAGTATCCAAAGTTTTACGTAAATTCTAAAACTAACATAGTTANTCAGTGTTGTTATTGGCAGCATGTGTAAAATAAAAGTATCCAAAGTTTTACGTAAATTCTAAAACTAACATAGTTAATTTTTTATTTGCATATACTTTCAACTAATACAGTTGAACCGCGTTATAACGAGTATGGCCTATAGCGTCACTTCTGCTATTGCGATAGTTTTTAAATGCACCATTGTTTTCCCTATCACTTGAAAGGTAATTATTTTGTTTATAATGCAAATCTGTTGATGAAGCCTTTCGCCATAGAAATAGGAACAGTTGTAAACTCGTATTTTTAAAATGTTTAAACACGTATCGCAAGTGACATTTACCCACTTGCCACGCACAAGCCAGTCTTTGTTAGTCTGTGTCACGTGGAACGTCGGCCGGAGCTAGAGAAGAGGAACAGGCGAGTGTTGTGAGGGATATGGCAGTGGGTATGANGGGGGAGAGGTACGAATGGGAGTAGAGCTAGTCGTGGCCAAGAAAAGAGGGGTAAGCTGGAAAAAGTGTAGTAGGTGTGGAGGGGAATGGTGGCGGCAATATACTAATAGCCTACCGCTTCTTTTATGTTGTTGTGGTAGGAAGACTGCCGTTTGCAAGGTCATCGCATCGCCACGTGTAAGGAGAAAAGCATGATTACGTCTTAACAGTTGCTAGACAATGCCACATTGTTTATGATACAGTAGATTCAGCTTATAAGTTTCCCGTTTAAAGGGTTTTCTCTTCTATAATGCATGATTTTTCTGGTCTTGAATGTGTCTCCATAAGAACACTAACAAACATTCCCGAAAATAATGTTTTGATCTTCCTGCAAATAATGCAAACTGTTTCTGATTCAGTATTTTTTTTCTTGTCTCCAAGCCATTTCACATACTTTTAATTCACAACTGAAAGTATTTCATTACATATTCACATGTTGTGCCCGCCTTTTGAAATTTTTCTGGTGGCAGGAAGCACACTGGGAAAGGAAAACAACAATGGAAAAGATTGCCCAACTTACACTACATTTCAAACAAAGTTTGTTGCTTTTATCCCAAGCTCCACCCTGCTGAGATGGCCAGGAAGGGGAGGGAGTGGATGTTTTTACAGCCACACACTTTCCTTTGTCTCTTTCTGCCTCTTTTGTTAGGTGAACAAGAGGTCATGCCTGACACACCAGTAGAAAAATCTGTTTAATAGGAGGGTGACCCACCATAAAACAACACAAATACAGTGTGGATTTTCTGTCTTTCTAATTTTGACATGCGCAACCAGGAGATCAAATTTCATAAAAGATTTAGTACTTAAAAAAAAAATATTTGTTTTGTTCATTTTATAAAGTTGTGTGATTATTATGGTTTATAATTTTATATCTTTTGGTGTCCAGATTCTTGAATTTTTGTGATATTCTGGTTTTTTTTTTGTCGTGTGCCCTATCTGGTCACACAAATAACCTACAGGTCAAACCAATTGCAGCATCACACAACAAATATTTTGATTCCTGCTACAGTACCAGAGTTGTGAGAGCCCTACCAACTTCAAGCAATAGCTGAGAACTCAGACACTGGAAATTAGCTCACCAATTTATGTATATACCACACCCTACTTTTCCACCTGGCCGCTAGGTTTACAACCAACAGCGCCCTTCCACCATACTGCAGTGTCGTACAACTCACCGCCTGATGACGCTGGTCTAGTCAACGAATCGTAGCGATCGCAAAACCTCGCGGAAAATGTGTCTGCCTTTGTGTGTGTGTGCCTGTCGACAAGTACTACACTGTGAGTACTTGAATTCCTGCCCTTTTATATATTTTTGGTAGCCTAGTGCCCTACTTGCAACCTTAATTAATATTTCATAAAAAAAAAAAATTTTCTACAAGATGTAACTGGAAATGAACTTTGCTCTCGCTTAAAGTTACACAGGGCTCAATTTTTCATCTTTTTTATTTTTGTGACTAGGGAAGGTCATGTGCCTTTCTGGGGTATAATTTTATTCGGAAGATGTGTGTGTATTGAAATAAATTAATATTTCATTTATAAATTGTTTGATTTTTCCATAAGATGATCTTTGTGGTTATTAAAAGTAACTCGGCACCCAATGTTTACTCTTTTTTTTTGTGACAACGGAGGTTATATATGCCGTTTTATTGTATAATGTTATTCGGATGACTCCTTGAATTAAAATAATATTTCGTCAACGCATTGTTGTTTTCCCTCTAGAACATATTGGAAATGCACTTCTTGTTAAAGTGACTCGGCACCCAAACTTTGTTTTTTAGGGACAAGGGACGTTAGAACGCCCTGTGGGCTATACGCAATTCGGAAGACATCTGTCTGTTAAAATTAATTAATATTTCCCTACAAACAAAAAAGTACATAAACAACACAGCAGCAACTATAAAAAAAAATGAATACATCCATCTCCACTCCAAAAATTAGAAACCAATTATTAAAAAAAATTATATGCTTCAATAGCTGCTCTCTGTTGTAGACTGCTACTTTACATGTAATGCTATAAAGCAATGCTCAATAACATTACCCTACAATTTAACACTACACAAAAAGATTTTGCAAAAAAAAAAAAGGACACAGCAAACGAAATGTTGTGCTCCTGCAGCCAATTGATGATGGCATCCTTCCTCCAGCTACTGTTGGGGAACAACAAATTAAAATGTATTACCCTTGAATGTTGCCAACAGTATGTCGGTTGTATAGAATGTTTGAATTAAGCACAATGTTTTCCAAAACATAAACTTTTAAATAGTTGGTTGGTTGCATAGTATTTATTGGATACCAAATGGATGATTAGAGACTTCTATAATGTGAAAGTGATAATAATGTCTATAACTACTGTGCTAGAGGCCAACAAAATTGACCTTAACACACACAACTTCGTTTACGTTACCAATTATGATGTATATAAAATTGTATGGAATCGTGAGTGGATCTGGAGAGTTAAAACATTTCTGCCGCTCTTTCCGCGACGTTGCAGGGTTTCATTTCCCCTCGCTTAATTAGGGAATACAATGATTCCGTGATGTTGGCGTTGATGAGTGGTTACTTCTCTATTCGTCACCCTGCTAGAACTCATGACTGCACACAAAAACTACCGCAACACACAACGTAAAATACAGTAAATAAAATTTTAAGCATACCTGAAATAAATTTAAAAAATATTAAACACGTCAGAACGCACTACGAGTAATCTCGTATACAGGTTTCAGAAACNAACCTGAAATAAATTTAAAAAATATTAAACACGTCAGAACGCACTACGAGTAATCTCGTATACAGGTTTCAGAAACGAAAGGAATCAATACAACGAGAAATAATAAAGAGCGGATATTAGTAAAAAACCAACAAATGAATTATTATAAGTTAAACAAGATAATCGCACAATTTCGCTGTCACGTGTGTCAACCACACCCAGTCAACAACACACGGAACGAAGGTTTGTAAACAAATGGCAGCGCTACTTTCACCTTGAGCGTGATCATGTGACAATGCAAGAAACTTTGAAATCTAAATATGTTAGCATCACGTCATTAATAATTGTCATAATGAGATAAAAGTCTTTTCGAAACGCATTCGTAAGCGATAAATTAACAATTATGTTAAAACTTTGTAACTATTTTGTCTCTTTGTGCTGGCAACCTAACGGCATAACTGTATCCGCGCTCGCCGCTGTTTGTAATGTTATATGCATGTAGCTAACGGCTAGGGTGTTTTTTCAAAGGTTGATTTTCAAAAGTTTCTTCCAGTAGTGAACGGACTGTAGACATCACCAGAAGTGTTTGACAAAAAAATTCAGAGATAATAGATTTTTTTAAGTATCGACCGCACAGAATTTTTTTATTCCTGTCAATATTGCCAGGCCTCATCGTTCTAGTACGGCAAAGCAAACTATAACAACGCAAAACTAATTAATTTCCTGTTGAGTGTTATAGTTGCCACGACACCTGGCTTCCGTCTGCTGATAAGTGGCAACCGTGCAGTATTTCGCGTAAATAAAACTTTTGTATATATATCAGAATGCCTCAACATGGCGTTTGAATTGTAGACCATGTGTGCCGTGCGTAGCCTGCTATCTCGGCAGGCTGTTGCTGGGCAGTCAATGGTATGGTGCAAGAGTGCGTGTGGCGTCACANCGTGCGTAGCCTGCTATCTCGGCAGGCTGTTGCTGGGCAGTCAATGGTATGGTGCAAGAGTGCGTGTGGCGTCACACACACAGCTACGGCTGGCTGTCTCATTCGACTAGAGAGATAGAGAGAGCGCGACAGGGTGTCAAGCAAAAAGAGTGGGAAGGAGGGGGAAAGAAAAGAAAGAGAGCGAGTAAGCCTGTTTGCTGCTGGGCGACTGAGGTGGTTTTGCTAAGAATAGGAGTGGAAAGAAAGGATGCGAAGCAAGAGGGAGAAAGAAAAAAGAGAAAGGATGCGAGCCAGCTTGGCTACTGCTGGAGGTGATACAAAGCAGAACTGTCGAGGACAGGCAGGCAAAAGTATGGTGCAAATCATACGCGTTTAAACACATAAGTGATGAGCTACTTTTTTGACTTCCTTAGAAAATGACGCGTAACTCATATTGTAAGTAGAAGCAGACACCCCCGCGCTATTTATCCCCTTGCTAGCGCCTACAGTTGACGCGTGCTGCGGGACACGTACGGTCAGGTCGACCCGAGAGGACGTCCGTGTCATTAACGCGTGCCAAGGTCAAGCCGAGCTAGGCTAGCGATTTTCCCCCACAAAGGATTTAATACATGTGCCAAAGAGGGCAGCAGCTATAATATCGCAGACACACCCGAGATACACAAGAAAAGGACTTATTGAGCTTGGCAGTTGTGCCACGAGTCTCCTCCCTTCCCTAGCAAAACGCAGGAGAATATGGATATGCTCCGTGAAAAATGTTGATGTAAGCTAAAGTTGCGCCAACACAACGCCAGTTAGACGTTGGAGAGGAGCTGGCAATGTTTGGCCGTAGGGCTGCAGTTCACCTACTTCCCTTTCCCAACAAGGGGGACAGGAGCAGGGATCTGGGGGGAATCGAAAGAGGTTAAAAGCAGACTTGCGTGACAAGGAGGGGATCAGTTGAATCGGGTCAGTCAGATCAGAAGTTCACGAGAATGAGTCGGATTGTGAGGTCACTAGAAGAAGCGTGTTGTGGAGTCGTCCGTCGAGAAGTGAACCTGGAGCAGCAGTCGTGGAGAGACGTCACCGAAGCCAGGGCCTGTGAAAGGCCGCCCGAATCACTGGATATCAGCCTATCATGGAACGCCCAGAATTATCTGGATAGCTAAGTATCAACCACTTCGCTCTAAGAAACCTCCCCAAATCCTAGCGTTCCCCTTNGCTCTAAGAAACCTCCCCAAATCCTAGCGTTCCCCTCCCCAAGACGTCAGCAATAGCGGATACATTAATTAGCCCTTAAGGCCCCCAACTCACAAGGTACCACGTCTCTGTGTTATGTATTCATAATTATTCAAGACAATATAACCCACTAAATTGAAACACTGAGTGACCACCTTATTGTTTACCCTCAACCTTCAAGGCACCTTATAGTCTGTGCGTGGTAAAGATAACTCGGACCCTATGACCTTCCCGGTATCATATCACAAGGAGTCAAATACCATCAAAACTAAGTTAAAACATTAGAGCGTACTACTTTATGTAGACAGATTTCTGAACATAGTTTAGGGGGGAAAACATTTGTTATGCCAATATCTTGTAAATAAGCCGCACCCCACTTTTTGTATAATTTTTTTTGTAGAAATGTGCGGCCTATAACGCAGAAATACGGTACTTTGTGAACTTTGTGTTTAATAAGTCAGTCCCACTCTTATAAATGTAGATTGTGCCGACGTGCCATGCAGTAAGGGAAAGACTATCCACGGAATTGACTGTACATTGGGAAGTTTTACAAGTTGCACGTCAACCCAAACAGTAACATGTCGCCGCTGCAGTCCTAGATTATCTCCAGTCCTCGCTTACTCATGCAGCCATGCCACGAAGCGATAAGAACCCCGGCTAGCAGGTTGTGAATGAAGGTTATTAACGCAGCGCCGGGAGTCATTTTCATAAACAGTACGTAGTGGTTTTTTAATGGTTTTGTAACTTTAAGGATAAAACTAATAATTTACACTCATTGATTTCTTAAGTTAAAATTATTTGCCACATAGACACGAGTTCAGACTAAAAATGTGTTATTTTTCACACCATCCCACCTTTATTTCCCATAACCGGAATTTTCCCACAACCTGAATAGCTCTTACCCGGACGTTTCTGGTTGAGGAGTGTCCTACTGTATTAATAAATTACCATTGTCATAGAAAATAATATGCCACTAATTTTGATTGAAGCAACGTGTTAAAAAAAGAGCAAAATTCTTAAATTTTAAATAAGTAATTAAAACTCTTATGATATTACTTGTTACACACTAAGTGAGATGATACAGCTTCTACGGCACTAAAAATAACATGATGGCTTTTGTAAATTAAATTTTTTATCTGAAATATGCAACAAATATGGGGTTTTTGTACAGTTCTAAATAAAATTTTGTAAAAAAGGTACAATATAATAGGAAAGTAAATATAGTCAGACTTTTCAGTCTTCATTATAAAGAGATTTTGTGCCAAAGAGGGAAAATAATTTGTTATAAAGAGAATGAAAAATGCATTGTATCATATACAATTTTGACCTGACCAAACACAAATTTTGGTATAAAGCAGTTCACAATATAGAGGTTTTACTGTATACCCAATAGACCTTACTTTTTACTGTGCAGATAATTCGGCAGTGAATAGCGTCTTGCTTTGTCACATTGACGCAGGGTGCTGGTACAGGTAAAACAATAATATTAATAATTTCCAATTTTCAATCGGGATATTGGCCGGTGGGAAGCGCTTCCTTCCCTCAACTCTTCTCTCTCCCTCTCCCCCTCCTCCTCCTCCTCCAGCCCTCCTGTCCCTTCATAAATCGCCCAACACCTTTCATCGTCACTAATTCCTACTGCAACACATTCCACTCTGTCACAGATCTTGCCTGCATACTTCAAGAACAATTTTGTCCTGTGCAGCTGGAAGTAAGAATTCTAGTTAATTCATTAGATAACAGAATGTTCAGTGTTCTAAGACCAGTAAAATAGAGGGACTTAATGGTTGTTCAAAATGTGATAAACTAGCTTCTTTCACCATGCTGTCAATTGTCATACCTCATGGAAATATGTATAGAATGAAAGAGTGTTAATTGATGTAAAATAAACCACAACCACCTTCAGGGCATCAAAGTCTGATGTTTTAAATACACGCACTTTTTACAAAATTACACTATGCTCAAACAAGTGTTACAAGCAAGACTTTAATAATGAGTTTTAAAAAAAAAGCAAAATCAGCAGTACATTTATGCTTACAGGAGGAGTAGTGTATCCATAAATAAACCAAGCTTAATACTTACTTCATACAAAAAATTGAGATTGGTAGGCAGTTCAACCTTAGCTCTTCATAACTGTTTACCATTTTAAAACATGAGGAAAAAATTAAAGATGCAATGCTGAAGGTCAATGTTCTTGGATGCAGTAAGACATTACATGGTGATAACTCAGATTTGAAACTGCACTTTTTGAATGGTTTTCCTAACGATGAGCCATGTACCTATTAGTGGCCCCATAAGGCAGAAGCTACAAAAATGGCTTTACGGATGAAGATTGAAGTTTTTTCTGTAGTATAGGTTGTCTACAGTGATTCATAACGTGGAGAGAAATAGCGCAACACAAAATTTCTGGCAAGTTGGGATGTCTACGTTGATGTGTGATGGCCTAGGGAGAGAGACGCCACAGAGTGGTATTTCTGCGCCAGGTCAGTTGTGCAGTTAACGGGTTGACTACTGTGGTGCCGTCAGTAATATAACCTGTTGGCCTCGCACTGTTGGCCTCGCACTGTTCTTTTATATAATGTAGGGCGCGTCGTGTTATTACTTGGTACAAAGTCTGTGAGGGCGTGGTCCCGGCATTGTGGATACATGTTGCTGGCCCTGGCTTGATGACTTTGACTGGAGCGGATGGCTGGGCAGGCTGGCTCGGATGTCGTGTGCAGTAGACCGGGGTGCCGGTAAACTGGTCGGCTGGTGCTGGAGACTCGCTGATGTCCTTCTGCTCAAACAGGACCTCTCCCAAGGGGAGTGTGTACCAATGACGGAGTAGTTTGAAGGTGGGATGGGCAGCTTCAGTGACCCGAATCGGGAAGCCAAAGAGGTTGGCAGGGATGGTAGCAGAGTGAGGCTCCACTAATTGTTGGGCGTCTTGTGCTCTACTGTTCATCCTGTAGAATGCAGCAGGCAACAAACCCCTAGCTACACTGACCGGCAGTTATCTAGGCAAGTCTCACCGCAGGGTAGCGGGGTCTCTGGAAAAAGGGGTTTCGAAGGGGATGCGCGTGCAGCAGACAGCCATTTACTGGCTGTTCGAAAAACATCTGTAGCAGGTAATGTACGTGTGAAAATGGAAGGGAATGGTAAATCACAGAGATTCAATAATGTCATTCACATCAGAGAATGGAAAATAATAAATTCTCCTATACCGATGAGGTTTATCATGGTTCGCCTTTAGTAGAGCTATTATAAATTCAGTACTATTATTATGGGGAGTGGGGTGATTTGATTTGAAATTTAATGCTGTTGAAAAACTTCCTTTTTTAATAACTACTTAAGCATTTGCATATGCAACATGTTTACACACCAGCATTATAATGAAATTGAGACAGTGTTTGTAGAAGATAATATGCCCACACATTTATTGTGTATCTTATCTATTCGCCTTTCACATTATGAATGCTTGTAGCTAAAAGGCTTTGTTATTAAAGCAGTACAATTTTCAATACTTAGAGGTCTATCACATTCAGTAAAACCTGTCCACGGCAATTGAAATTATTACTTTATTTTACAATGTACAAGTTCAATGTTTGTATGAATAATATGTATCTATTAATTTGCCTACTTCATCTGTAACCGTATCATCAGTAACAATAATAATATTAATATCTGTCTGCTCCACTTTTAATAAAAGAGAATGGGCACCCAATGAAAAAAAAATTGGTCACACACTGCACATCATAAAAAAACCACTCTGTTTTATGGTTCCTGGCCACCAGCTTGCCTGCATCATTTGTGATGACAAGCTTGCCTATATCTTATGAAATTTTTGAGCTCCAGCCCTTTTGTAAAAATAGTGATACAGTAAAGCACCAGTACAATGAATGTCATTACAAGGAACATTTCATTAGTAGGAACAAACCATTTGGTCCTGCCAAAATGCTATACTTTCACATGTAAATAATTTTCAGTAGTACAGTAGAACCCTCTTATAAGGTTCCTGTTTAAAAGGTTTTCCAGCCTATAATGCAGGATTTTTCTAGTCCCTAGTCCCTAATGTTTCTCCATAAGAACAATAACAAACATTCCCAGAAATGTTTTCATTTTCCCATGAATAATGCACATTGTGAAGGAAGCACACTGGGAAAGGAAAACTTCAATGGAAAAGATGCTCAACTTACACTGCTTTTCAGACAAAGTTGTAGTTTTTATCCCAAGCTCCACCCTGCTGAGATAATCTACCAGCTTGACATTGACGAGGGTCAGTTGGCTTGCAAGGGGAGGGAGAGAATGGTTTTTACAGCAGCCTGGGGCAGGTAGGCATGTCTGGAGCTGCAGCTGTGGTTTTACTGCCCTGAGGTTGTCGCCCCTCCCCCTCTCATCCTGGAAGTGGCCGGTGGTGCTGTGTTACAGGTAGATGTCCCAGCCCCCTTTCCTTGTCTTTTCTCCCTCCCCCCCCCTGATNCAGACAAAGTTGTAGTTTTTATCCCAAGCTCCACCCTGCTGAGATAATCTACCAGCTTGACATTGATGAGGGTCAGTTGGCCTGCAAAGGGGAGGAGTGAATGTTTTTACAGCCGCCTGGGGCAGGTAGGCATGTCTGGAGCTGCAGCTGTGGTTTTGCCGCCCGGAGGTTGTCGCCCCTCCCCCTCCTCTTCATGGCAGTGGCCCGTGGTGCCGTGTTCCAGGTAGATGTCCCAGCCCGCTTTCCTTGTCTTTTCTCCCTCCCTCCCCCTCCCCCCTCGACCTTTTACGCTTTGTTAGGCTAACAAGACTCATGCCTTGCACACACCAGTGGAAGGCTGTTTAATAGGAGGGTGACAGACCATAACATAACACAAATACAGTGTGGAGTTTCTGTCTCGGAAAATTAATGTTTCTGTGCCTTTCTAATTTTGACATGTGTAACAATGTCATAAATTATCACTGAGCCCGGCAGGGGGGTAGGGGGGAGTCGGGCAGCTGTATGTACCACACCACAGCTGATAGTCTTTTTGGAAGAACTTCACACTTTCTTTGTTAGCAGTGAAAGTGGCTCAACTCTCTTGCTCTGAGGCCCTAATACCACCACAATCTAGCAAGTTTACTATCTAGCCTGACATTGACAAGGGTCCTTGAAGGAGGAAAGGGAAGAGGTCAAATGTTGATAGGCATCCATTGACATCACTGTGCGGTGGTGGTGCCAAAAGGGACTGGATATATGGAGTATGATAGTTTTTAAAAAGTTTGTAGGTATCCAAATGTATAATGATTACTTTCTTACAGATTTTGATATTTCAGTTTTTCAGCAGTACAAGATTAGGATATGTTTTATTCCTATGCTCAGTGTCTAGTAGGCATACATTTTTTTGGCAGTAACAGTACAAACGAGTTGAATATACTTGAAAACTGTAGCCTATTATATATATTTTTTAATCCTTCAGCTCCGATTGTTCTTCGAAATTCCTTCGCATAATGCAAGCTTCGCTTCGACTTCGCTTCACATTTAAAAAACGACCTTTGCACATGCCCAGTTAATATTTATGTAGTGAAAATTAATTCATCCTTGAAACAGTTTTAGTGAAAAATTAAAATGAGTGCCTCTAAGAAAAAACAAACATTTTCATTAGCTGAAAAGTTAATCTTAATCAAGCACGTGGACCGTAATCCGGGTAGAACACGCACAGCAATTCCTCGGAATTTGGAAATCCCAGTGACTACTCTGAATCGAATCATTGATGCAACCAGGAGACAAACTGCCACGAACAATTGTGCTTGTTTTGCATGTACAGTAATCTTTTGCTCGTATACTTATTTTATGATTTTGCAACCAGGAGATAAAATTTCTTAAAAGATTATGTATTCAAAAGAAATATTTGTTTTGTTCATTATGTAAAGTTGTGTGTTTATTACGATGCATAATTTTATATCTTTTGGTGTCCAGATTCTTGAATTTTTGTGTTTCCCTCTAATAAGGTTTTCCTGCTTATAGTGTCACTTTCTTGTGGACCCCTGAAGAACCTTATAAGAGGGTTCCACTGTACAAATTTTTTGCTTAAAATTTACGGTCAATTTATAAAACATTCGCTTTAACGAACACCTTTTGTGCTTCACGAATCCAAAAATTTTGGTAGTAATTTTTTGTAAACGGAAATGAAATTAACTTTTTGCATCCACAAACGCCGTGGACACTTACGAAAACGTAAACAATTTCACTGGTATTCTCATAGACGTTGCAGTTCTTTGGTGGTGTAGTTGGTCACAAGCTTTTGTGTTGGCTGATACAACCAGCGCTTTCCTGCGGTTCAGTGGAGAACTACGTCAGCAGCAGCAGATACTACAGTACAACGTGGTGCAGCAAAGAAAACGCTAGCAGCTTAGTGCCGGATTACGACACTGCCTATGAAATCTATGCCATTGACTTAACAACAGTTTTACGTCAACCTATAGTGTTTGTGACTTCTATGGGTTACTCCGTAAAGTATGTAAACATTGTGTTTGTTTAATTCCGTGTTTGCTGTAATAGTTATCTAGGGATGGGTCGGTTCGGTTCTTCGGTTCCAATTTATACCGGTTCTTGAGGTTTGACTTGGAACCGGTTTTAGGTTAACAACAATTACTCGGTTCTTGGTTCTGATGTTTGGAGGGAAGTGTATGAGAATAGTCTGTTATCTCAGCTCTCACTCTTACATCAACTTTCCTCTCCCTTCTCTCTCTCTCTCTCTCTTTCTCTCTCTCTCTTTCTCTCTCTCTTTCTCTCTCTCTTTCTCTCTCTCTTTCTCTCTCTCTTTCTCTCTCTCTCTCTCT
>NQII01000185.1:659643-690145 GCA_002778355.1 Clitarchus hookeri | reverse complement strand
TTCTAAAGTTGAAATCAATTGAAGTGTCATGTTTTGTTCTTAAAATATTTCATTTTCTTCAGTATTGTTTTGAAACGGTTTCATGTATGTACGTAACTGTTATTGTTAACTGAATGTGCTTAAAACATTTTAGTTTATATCAGCAGAATGTTCTTGGGTGGTGTTTTGCTGCAGCGAGTCGGAATATTTTAAAGGTATTCCTACATTTTATGTAGTACTGTGTTCTTAATTCATATACGGTTTACTCTCTTTATGGTACTGTTTCTATGTAGTACATACCAAAATTACTTATGATTANTAATGCATTGGATGTGTTAGAAAGGCTTTTTCTGAAATCTGTAAATTTATCCCATCACATGTCATCACTACAAAAATAGAGTGAGATGTAACTAAAGGACTTGGAGACATGAAGAAGCAGACATCCATCAAAGAGTTCTTTTCTAAAGTTTAAATCAATTGAAGTGTCATGTTTTGTTCTTAAAACATTTCATTTTCTTCAGTATTGTTTTGAAATGGTTTCATGTATGTACGTAACTGTTATTGTTAACTGAATGTGCTTAAAACATTTTAGTTTATATCAGCAGAATGTTCTTGGGTGGTGTTTTGCTGCAGCGAGTCGGAATATTTTAAAGGTATTCCTACATTTTATGTAGTACTGTATTCTTAATTCATATACGGTTTACTCTCTTTATGGTACTGTTTCTATGTAGTACATACCAAAATTACTTATGATTATCTACATATAAAATTTCAAATACACTACAATTACTGGCATATTTAAAATCGTACAATTTTACAATTCCAAGTGGTTTATTGATGAAACAAATTGCGATGCCTGAAATCTTTGATTTCAGTATAAAGAACTTCATTATAACAAACAAGTGGTAATTTGGGTCCCTTGGCGTTTGTTATAGCGAAGCTTTACTGTATATTGTTTTTTAGTGCGAGAGAAATGTTCATATGCAACCAATGATAGGTTTTTAAAAGATATTTACAATGTTTTTGTTTGTAAAAGCTTAATACTCTTTCATTTTTAATTACTATTATACTTGTGTATTTCGTTAGACAAACGTATGGGGAATGAGCTAGTTTGTGCAAAATTAGATTTTCCTAGTATGCACCAGTGGGCTGACATCACTGGCCATAACATCTGTTAGTATAATTGTAAAATATATTCAGTCTACAGCACTACTTTGTAAATATTGTTAAATGCTGTTCAGAGTGAAGTGAGCACTTTTGAGGTCGTAGTTACTTTTTCCTTGCAGCCATTTTTCATCCTTAACCACCATTTTAAATAAATATTGCAATGTAAGTAATTAACACAGTGTGTTTGTATACTCCACCTTGGAAAATATTATCTAAAGCTAAAATAAAATTTATTTATTGACTGTTATTCCAAATGAGAGGGCTTTCAAATGTGCTCACTTTATTGTGAACAGCCTATATCAACTTTATATAGTACATTATTATAGGTAAAGCTATTTGTCATGATTATTAAAATTTACAGGGTTTGTTTATGTATAATTTTGTAATGTATTTTACTGCACATCTTATCATTCATTACATACTTTCTTGAGATTAACTACATACATTCATTATCTCAGTATAGCACTTAATACTCCTTATAAACTAAAAAGAAACACAAAATGCTGATTAATTAGTTTTTGTTCAATCCCATACACGAGTCTATGTACAAAGTTTACTTCATATTTGTGACTTATTCTTGTATGAATGGCAGTTGGAAAGTGAGGTTAATTTACTCTCCCCTTCCTGGGCTACAGTGAAGTAGTTGTCGCCACTCGAACGGGGTTTTCTTTGGGGCCTACGCTGCTCGGTTTGGCCACTTCTATAATAAAGCTTTGTGGGTGTGACGTTAAGGAGTCTGACTACCCTTGTGACCTTGGCTGGCCGAGTGAATGTAGGCAGCTTCTTTGGTGGCATTGGAGGAAGCGGAGATACTGCACGTGGCACGTGAGTTCTATTTTGGATCTTGACGAATTAGATGCTGACCCTCTCTGATGTGTGGCTTCCTCTTTCTTCCAGGTGTATACCTGGATGCCACCTGTACCACTACTCTTCAGAACCCCAGCTTGATCTTGCCTATGCTTGGTAGTTTTTCCCTGCCCAGCCCTATAATGAGGCATAAAGGGTGGTGTTAGACCAGATAGGTAGATAGCAGGTGGCCATTAAGGGGTAGACACAGTCTGATGGAGAGTAGGGTGGTGGCTGTTAGGTAAGGTAGGTTGCCTGAACTAGTGGCCTTCAGTCTAGTGGGATGTCGCTGTCAGACCCGTGTACCAAACTGAGGGTCACAGTAGCAGGGCTAGGGGCGAGCACTCTCGTGGCTCTTTGGCAAGCGAGATGTCGCTGGCGGACCCAGGCAGTTACTGGAAGTGACAACTGCTCTAGTGTTGGCCAGGAAGATTAGCTTCCTAAGCTGCGCTTTGAGACAGTTCCCAAAAGTCGTTGTTGAAGATGTGGGTTTTGGCTCGTGGCTATTCTTGGAAGAGTCTTACTAGGACGGGTGACGAAACAGGAAATAGCGGGAGCAAAGTGTAGAAAGTATAGAGTGCTGGAATAGATAACTCAACAGAGCCAGATTTATGCATGTTTTATTGATTGGTCAATCATAAACACATAAACCATCCTGTATCTCGACTATGGCCCGAAGGGCAGATCCTAGGTTGCCAACTGGTAATTGTCCTAGACTCAGAAGATGCGGCAACGAAAAGGATGAGGGCGACTGTAAGCCAGCGGTTCCTTTAGTTAAGTCAACTGCGGGTGAGCTGCGCGGTAGCTGGAAGCGCGGCAGGCTTCAGTGTGCTGGCGTAGAGTAGAATTCTCAACAATGCTGCGATTGACTGTGACGACATGAGGTCGGTTGACTCTCAGGCTGAGTGACGTTTTTAGCGAAGGTAGATGCAATGTCTTCTGGCTCTTGATCAGCGTGACAGCCTCAAACTGAGAGTTCTATTTGTACGTGTTGCACATGGTCAGTGCAGGGGTTGCTTGGTGTGGTTAGAGAAAATGCAGAGAGGAGAAACGTAGAGATCGCGGCGGAGATGTCCGAAGGAGGTCGAAGCTGGAAGGATAAAGATTGGCGACGTTATGTGAAGCAGGTTGCAGCGCAGCAGGCTGCAACAGTTGGGCAAGTTAACATATTTTGAAATCTTGCTGAGGTGTACGGCGAAACGGCTCTTCTTAAGAGGTGGCCGCGACTGTGGCGAGGCTAGGTGAAAGAGTGATGTCGCTCGAGGCACGTCAACTTGTGCGCTTAAGAATGCTCAATATTGTATGACATTTTCAATCTTTGTGTCTCGGGCTGTACAGCGAATGTTTTCCGTCCTGCTCTTATATGGCTAGTGCACTACGGTTGTTGCTTAGTCATTGACCTGTCTTTACTGGACACCCCTCAAGACAGGACTAGCGAGCTCGCGCGCCCAGATAACTGTTGGCCATTGTAGTGTTCTTCTGAAGTACGTGGGTCGAGCCTCGTCAGGCCTGGTACCTCTGTCGAGATTATACACTGGTGGGAATGGGTTAGCTGACTTATTTGGCCCAGATGCTTTGTCGTGTCTCTTTAGTCTTTGGGGTTCTACCGTACGTACCATGTAACTTTCTGTGCCGGGTCCGCAGTATGGGTGGCCGTTTTAGAATGAATGTATATAATGTGTGTAAACAAAATTGTGTGTAAATTTTTGTTTGATGTATTCATTTGGCAAATAAGTACGTGTTTTAAAAGGAAATCTGGTTATTCGGTGTTCTTAGCTTTTTCTTAGGGGATAGCAATATCATTCATAATTACGTTTGCTGAAAGACTCATTCACAAATTTTCAATATAGATTACTTAATAAAACCAAACAGAAATCAATCAAAACTTTCAATACTCTTATCACAGGTGAGTACTTACACATTTACCTTTCTTTGGATTGTCTGATGAAGGTGGACTTTGACAAAGCATACCGGTAGACCCCAAGACATATGCCTTTTTTTTTGTCTTAAATTCGTACTGAAATTCTATATCTATATGAGGCACGTACAAGTACCCTGGTTAAACGCGAGATATTTATTATCATGCTGAGAACATAATAAATTAGAACTTATTACATTACACCCTTGTCAACAATTTTACTCATAATTACTCATTGATTTTGAATAGCTCTTATAATAGTTATAAATGCAATGCAAGTAATGAAAATTTTGTCATAGCAATAAAGAAAGTTATTAATCCCTATCTTTCTCTTAGAATGACAAACTATGAGACTATTTTTATTGTAAGAAATTTCAAGTTCTGATAACACAAATTAGCCTTTCAGCAAAAGTTGGTAATTTCCACGTCCTTTGAACATTAATCTTTTCTCTTGCATACACAAAAATAAACATTGTAGCGCTTTTTGGCTACTTCTATCAGCTTGCGTACATTTTAGGTGCTCGCTATGGCTCTCTTCCATCACCCTACCATTATGATGGGCGGTTCAAATCAAATTTTAAATCAGACAAAATTTGAAGGTCTGACCGCGGTCATGTCGAGAGTAGTCGCTGGGTTCGCTTACAGTCTTGCAAGAGCGTTCTTGCTTAACAAATCAAAGAATAAATAGTTGCTGGATAAGGGGAACTGTTCTATAAACTGTTCAAAATTAATTATCTATTCCTACAAATTAACATTGTGCAAAGATCTCATTTGACAAGAAAAAAAAATCTACTCTCTGTGACATCAAAATGTTCAATTAATTAACATTTCAGAATTTTAGAGACTGTTCATCAAAATAAAATTGTGATAAAATTTCTACCACCATGTTAAATGGAAACAAACAAGAAATAACATATGGTTAGATGTAAACATTGCAATGGAATCATAATATTTACCAGTATAACTGTCAGATTGAAATTTAAAAAAAAATATATATATATATAAGTTTCTTTATATCCTCACACCATGGACTTTGTTGTGTGTGTGTGACACATGCACAGTCGTGGTTAGGGGCTGCTCGCACTCCTACTATACATCTGAAACTGTTGCCAATTCGTGGTAGTCTCCTTTCGTTCACTTCAAAGGTGACCCTTACCTGGCTCAGGGAAAGGCACTTGTTCATTAGAGAGCAATAAAATAAAGTGGTTTATTCCCTTGAGAATAGAAACACGGTGACACATACTATTTCCTTCCTCTACACACACTAGCTGTTCAACTGACTTTGTAAAAGAGCAAGGCAGGTGAAGGGTCCTGTCGACTTGAGGAGCCTAGCTTGATGAATGGACGAGATCTGACACGAAGTAGCTGTGAAAACAACTGAACTCTAATTGTGGCTTATAGTCCTGAAGTGACCCTAGGCACCACTTGTGGTGTTCTTGTCTGTGTGTGGTGACTTGGCAGCAAGTGTCGTGGTAGGCGATGACTCTTCAGCTGCCTAGTAGACAATGCATTGTCTGGTAGGCGATGACTCTTCAGCTGCCTAGTAGACAATGCATTGTCGGGTGAATAACTGGAAGAAGACTGGAATGTGTTGGGAGAGTCCTCTGGAGGACTGTGACTGTGTAATAGAGAGACTTAGCACGACTTTTGTGCTAAGACGAGCTATGTGAACAACTGGTGTTATTGCTGTGTACATGGTGTTATATTCCCTTCTGCCAGAGGGTTGGTGTGTGTGTCTCATTTGCTTCAGTAATCTTTGGGTTCGGCCCGGGGGGCACCGCTGCTGCAATCTCTTGGCCTGGTGGTGACAAGGAGGTTTGGGGTGATTGTGGGTGGTATCCGCCGCTCTTAGGGGCAAACTCTTGCATGCCCGCTGCTGCTTCTTAGCAAGTTTTCAACGAGCAGGGGGCGAGGACGTGATTTCCTAGCATTATGTGGGTGCTGGTCCTGGAGGTGGCCAGTTGGGGTTCGACTCCCTCAGGGAACGTGGTGCTGAGTCGACAATAATGTATAGGAAGCATCACTCGTCGACCTGAAGATAAGTCATTCTTTGGTATCCAGATCTGGACACAATTTTGAAAAGAAACAAACCAGAAGCCTATTAAAACACTGATGAATCTTGTATATTTTATCATGTATTGCCAGAAAAAATACTTGCCATATAANGGGGGGGGGGGGTAGCATGGAGCAGCTGACTGTGCTCTATGGATTGCAGTGTTTGAACTAAGCCATTCGTTGTGGCAAGTTGGCAAAGCCTTGTGCGTTCTGTGGGGTGCACAATTTACAGTGCACATACACAACCAACAAAAAGGCAGGATGACACCAGTATCTGCTGATGCATGCCCATCAGTCAAATGGGAAGGAGGGGGGGGGGGTGCAAGAAACTGAAAATTTGTTGTTTGTCGATCACTACGTGGTGCATATGAAATTGGCGACTCTCAGGAACCGAGATAATTTTTCTCCTGCCTAACTACGGAAGTGTGCTGCAGCCTTTGGATCAAGGTATTTTTAAACTTCTGAAGCACAACTTCTCTTCTCTGCTAACGAACTCGCTGTTGTGGAAAGTGTCCCTGGGACAAGATCTTCTAAAGGGGTAGTGTCCTTGATGCCATTCATGCCATTGCAGTTCACTGGAAGAAAATTCAACCTCAAGCCATCGCTATTTGCTTTCGCCATGCTGGCTTTTACGCCTACCCAGATGTTCAGGAACAACGGGAGTGGGGAGTTAGTGGAATGAAGAAATGGGAAAGAAAGCTTAGAGCGAAGAGAGGAGTGCTGTGAGGGGAGTGGGAGTTGAGCTGCAAACCTATCTTAACAGATAGAAGTGGAATCTGATTTTAGAGAGTACAGTAGAGCACCACTCTACCGGAATCGTCGGGGGAAGGGCTATTCCGGTTAAGGGAATTAAGGGTGGGATGGTGTGAAAAATAACACATTTTTATTCTGAACTCGTGTATATGTGGCACATAATTTTAATTTAAGAAATCGATGAGTGTAAATTATTAGTTTTATCCTTAAAGTTACAAAACCATTTTTAAAAAACGCTACGTTCTGTTTATGAAATGTGAGTTGTAAAACTCTGGGTGCTGCGTTATTGACCTTCATTCTCAACCTTCTAGGGGGGATTCTTATCTCTTCGCAGAGCGCTGTCTGCCTGAGTAAGGGAGATCTGGATATCATGTTACTGTTTGTGTTGACGGGGTGCAGGTTATTTATGAGATATTGTCATAAAAAAATTTTCCCCCCAATACCATGTTCAGAAATTTTTCAACGAACAATACGTTCTAATGTTTTAACTTAGTCTCTAAGGAAGTAAAAAAAATAATAAGAAATGAATAGCTCATCACGTGTGTTTTAACGCGTATGGGTCGCAGCATACTTTAACCTGCCTGTCTTCGACTGTTCTGTTTTGTATCACCTCTAGCCGCCATTCAGGTTGCGCACTTCTTTTCTATTTTTTTCTTTTACCCTCTCGCTTGGCGTGCTTCCTTTTAACCACCCCCCTCCCACCCATACCAAACCTTTGGCAACAACAGCCATCCACCACCAAGCAAGCTTACTCGGTCCATTTCTTTTCTTTCCTTTCTCCCTCCTTCGACCTTTTTTTTTGTCTCGCTCCCTCTCTGGTTGAATGAGTCAGCCAGCCGTAGCTGTGTGTGTGACGCCACACGCACGCATGCACCATACCATTGCCTGCCCGGCAACAACCGGCCGAGCTGGTAGGCTACGCACGGCGTAGTTGGTCTGTGCCCTACAAATTGCACAATTGTTATTGCTTATTGCCATACGGTTTGTAGGAAATTCTACATTTTGTATTTTACAGTTTATTCTATTTCACAAACGAGTGCTCTTTTCTGACAGCCAGTGTGTAGTGATGTATCATAACTGATATGAACAACATTCCATCCCGAACAACTAAAATCAGCTGATGTCAATCACCTACCTTCATTAAATATAGCTCCTTGAAACATTTTGCAGACTAAAATAGGTAACATACACTACTTCTACATGCGTGTCAACACTAATAACTGCCACGTTCCAAATTCCAAACCTAATGTTCATCAATATACTGCCAACGTGACGTTATCGCATAAAGAACTCTTGCTCCTGGCCTCATAGCAGTCAGTGTAGAAGATTGGCCGGAAGTAGAATGACGCAGGCTCTACACAGATGCGACTTCTTGTAGTGGTAGGAACTTCTTGTTTGCTCATACTGCGCATTGAAGAGGTATTGGAATGTGGCCGGTTGAGTATCCATGTTGTTGAGCATAGCCATGGGTGCCATTCCTGCTGTGGTACGGTAACAGACTCCATGTATGAATGTTAGCATGAAGGAAATAGGCAAATTGCTGTATTATACCAAGAAAACCAAACAATTTTGTATGGAAATCATGACCACAATCACAATTTTTTTTTCAATATGTATTAAATGTTTGAAGATATCTTTTAAAACATTATAAATAAAACCTAATTTTTTTCTTCAATATTTTGATTCAAGGTTTACGTAAGAATGGTTACAATCTCGGACTGATCATCAGAACCTTTTCTTTTAATTCTTAGTGCCTTACGGAAGCTTCACAAAGTATCTCCTTTTGTCATGTACAATCTTAATGGTTCATTCTATTATTTTGTTGCATTTTTATTCAACGACAAAATAAGTAATATATTCTTTTATTTCACATTAAAATACATTCATACCAGGCAGCTGCTATTTTTCAATCAGCGAGAAAAATTACAACTCCAGATTATTTAGGGTCGTTTACTTCCTGTTTACAAACAAACTTTTTTTTCCTACATACAAAATTCAACACACATTTTAAATGCTTCTATATAACGATTTAAAATATGTCTTCAGTCTTATTTAAAAACTTTGAAAGACTGAAAATGTTTCATCTAATTCAGTACCTTATTTGGTGTTGTCAGATGGCTATGTCGGAAATGATGTTGATTGGAAATATACATGTATACATGTTATACGTATGTATAGATGCAAATATGCGTCCATGAAGGTAAATACTGGTATCGCGCACACCTGTCACACATAACAGTACACATAAGAATACACATATCACATAAGACTAACTCTTCAAGAAGAGTAAGGTATGCGAGGAAAATTAACATGGTATAAAAATACTGCTTTTTCCCGCGCGTTACATAACTGAAGATCAGTGTTCTCGAGCACGAATTACTTACCAAAGCCTTCCACAAAGTCTTTCAAAATTCCATTTAAAACTTTTGAAAAATGTGAAACAAGAAAAAAATGCAGTTTTCACTAGGCCTTGGAAACGTTACTTAGTTTATTTATGAGAGTCACCTGATTTAAGTAAATTTTTAAATTTTCTGTCTACAACAGTTTTGTGAGGCTATTTGTTTTTTAAACCGTTTAGGTAAATAACAGCCTGCTTTTCATATAATGTAAAAGTAACTTACTGAACAAATATGTTAACATACTTGAAAGTAGCTACCTGTTACTTGTTTCTTCTTATTACAAATAGCAATATAAAGTGTAACACTTGCAGGTTACATTAACGTCACTAATACAGTTCATCAAATAAAATCGTTCGTTGCTACAAAATATTTTGCAGAAAATTTTATGTAAAATGCATATCAAAATATTACCAAAATTTGTACCAATACAATTGTAGAAGTGCTACTGCATCAGCAGATAATTATATTAAAAAACTTGGCCAATTTTTTTGAAAACATTTTCACTATATTTTTCAATACAAAAAATTTTTTGCTAACATCATATTATTATGGAACAAGACATTTGGTGCAAACATTATGCACTAACATCGTTAAAAATAACAGAATTATTGGTCAATTTCCCGAAAATAAACACTGCCAATGTAAGTTTCATTATCAAATGATACCGTCATAATTTTATATAAAAGTAAAAATAGCGAATCTTAAATGCTTCCAACCTATGTAATCAATAGTGAAAGGTTTAAAAAATGTGTTATTGGCTTTTCCAACGTGTCTATCTTCAATACCGGCATGTGTGTACTCATACACATGGGCGGAGTACTGCTAACCCAAGACCACGAAAGGAGAAGATGGGCTTTCTCGCCTATTTCGAGTCATAGTACTCCGTAGTGTGGCACATGATGTCACTGCGACGCAGTGCTCCCCTGAGTCTTGGGGCCGCCTGTGTGTCATTTATTGCTAGTTTCGGACCAGGGTTTAAGTCAACCTTGGGCCCAATTATTGCAACTATCGGAATTATTCCTCTGGAGGAAAGACGTCATTCCGCTATCGGAATACCTAGAGCCAATTTTTGAATACTTGATAGCGGAATTGTATACCGGAATCTGTCCATGAAGTGTCGAAATGAATCGTACAGCTAGATATCTGCTGGAATCGCCATTCCTCTACAGATTTGTCTATAATCCTTGAATGATGTAGGAAACATGAAAATTAACTCGTGCGTGGTTTAATATAAATATAATTAACAATGGAATGTAAAATTGGTACCAAATATCAAATTATCGAGGCGTTTACATGTCTATGAAAAAATCGTGTAAACAAAGTTAAGTTGGTAGGTGAAAACTGATATAATTGCTAAGAATATCATGTTAAATATTATACGAAATTGCTGAAACTTAAAATACATAACAAAACCAATTTTGCAAGAAAAGCTGTAGTTGTGAAGCGTTGTTATAGTCAGTTCACGATTGGAAGAAACTTTTGAAAATCAACCTTTGAAAAAACACCCTAGCCATTAGCGACATGCATATAACATTACAAACAGCGGCGAGCGCGGATACAGTTATGCTGTTAGGTTGCCAGCACAAAGAGAGGAAATAGTTCCAAAGTTTTAACGTAATTGTTAATTTATCGCTTACAAATGGGTGTCGAAAAGAATTGTATCTTATTATGCTAATTATTAATGACGTGATGCTAACATATTTTTAGATTTCAACGTTTCTTGCATAGTCACATGATTACGCTCAAGGTTAAAGTAACACGGCCGTTTGTTTACTAACCTTCATAGTCCTTGTGTTGTTGACACAGGTGCCAGAGAATTTGTGCGATTATCTTGTTTAACCTATAATAATTTATTTATCTGTCTTGTTTTACTAATATCCGCTCTTTATTATTTGGTTTTTAATAACGTATGATTTTAATTTGTGCTCACTTTCAGTTCTAATTTCTTTTATTTTTATGTGTTTCGTGCACGTGTTTTTCCTTTGCCACTTTATTCTAACGTTGCAGTATTTGCACATAAGAATTGTTTTCACATTGTCGAAGATGTAGAATCTTTCACTTGCAAACTCTGCCGTCCTGTTGAAAACCGTCACAACCATTTTTAAATAACATTTTACAATTGCGCGAAACATCCGACTCAACCACCACGCCATTTTAACGTCTGTAGCAATTTCGATCAATACTGATGATCTTGCCTTCAATGAACGGGAATTTATCGAAAGTCACTAACAATCGATTGTAAATAGACAATTACTATAGATTCATCAAAATACTCACATTTTGGGTTCATAGAATGAAATGTTTTTTCGCTGGCATCACATATTCTTTTGTGTGAAATTCTCAAGATTAAAAATTTTACGCTTGTGGAATATCCATTAATAATAATTACATTACATGACTTGTATAATGGGTATGTGCATGTACGGACACATGTACACACACAGTGGAATGTAAACATTGCATGTAAACATGGCCATGTGACTATGGCAATGTTTATTTACCTTTGGCGGAAGGATACAAAATGGGCTTGAAAGTAAATCTTTAGCAGGGCTTCAAGAAAGTCTCTTCCAGTTGTGAACCGACTATAGTACTGTGAATCAAAACGTAATAAATTTGTTTTGGACATGCAAACATTAATGAAAAATATTTTGTAGATTACATCCATAGCCGAAATGTTAGCAAAAATGTTATAATGGTATATTTACAATTGAAAAATATAAAGTGTTATAGTATTGCTTTTTAATTTGCATTTATCATTTGTTACAGTAATTAAATATAAAAGTTTTTTTAATATATTCTTAATACTAAACCTATATCTAGTGGCAATATGAGATAACTTTATAACGTGTTGTTTCATGGGCTAAGTTATTTTATTGGCAAATATTAGCGTAGTTACATCAATACAAGTTCTTTTAGGGAAAAACAAATCTGCATGAAAAATAAGTGTTCGTGTGGATTACCAATGTCTGACTTCATTATTTATAATATATCAGTTAATAGTTTCGTCCCCACTATAGATAGTTTATTCTTTTTACGGGAATTGCAATTACTTATCGCAGATTATGTATAAATAAATAAAATAAGTATTAATGTATTTTAAAGCAAATTTTCATACTACAACAGATTTAGCGTGATTGGTTCAGTTTCGGTGACGAAGACACAAAATGCAACGATGCCAAGTTGTAAAATAGATTCTTCAAAGATTCCATACATTTTATTTTAATAGTCACTAGTTGTCTTAAAAATTCATATTTTGGCATCGCAACACTCGTTACAGGAATGGAAGTATCGGAACAATCCGCTAGAGGATTAATTCCGATAGTTTAAAAAAATTGGGCCCCATGTTTAATTTGAGTATGTTTGTTGTATTAGACCTGACTAACATTTATCAGTTATCTTATGCTAATTCCTGGAGGATATTCTGCGGAATGATTCCATGCGCATGAAACGCGATGTTCATCTAACTTTTTCTTGTATAAGCTAATGAAGATTTTATTTATATATAGAATATGTTTGATATCTATTGCAAAACAGTAGCTGTACCAACGTGCAAACGAGTGTTAGATACAAGTTTTACTATTAGCAGCGGTCTCGACTGGCGAGGGCCAACCTCCCTTTGCCAGTGAGAAAGATGGGATGTATGGAAGTNTGCGAGAGGGAGGAGAGGAATATGACTGGTGCCATCTAGCGGATGGTTTGGAAGTATTTACAAATCTGTTGACAGTACGCTCTGGGCGACAGAATCACACTACCTCCCACTTGACCTTTACCTTAAGAGTTCCGGTTGAAATTTTCATGGAAGGGAGGGGGCTGTTCTCACAATTATGTGGTGACAAGGAAAAAAATGTTACATTTGGTTTATTTGTTTGATATGCATCTTGCAAGGAAATGGCATGTGTTTACTTTTATTGTTACTAGGAACTTTTTTAAAATGCTTCATTTAGAGTAACAAATGCTTTATTAATCTTTTAGTGCTGTACAAAATTTTCAGTTTTTTTTTCACATGTACAATGTGTTGTGTAGTTTTTGTAGGAAATTTTAGTGTACNGTGCTGTACAAAATTTTCAGTTTTTTTTTCACATGTACAATGTGTTGTGTAGTTTTTGTAGGAAATTTTAGTGTACAGGAGTTCTCATAACATACTTCTCTCCCTCTCTTTGATCATAAGGAATTCCTTTGTGACTCCGTGTCTCTTATGTTGAAGCACTGACTTGTAAATAAAGTAGTTACNTCTTTGATCATAAGGAATTCCTTTGTGACTCCGTGTCTCTTATGTTGAAGCACTGACTTGTAAATAAAGTAGTTACAAGTGTGGAGATATTCGAAAATTCTAATATTTTCTATTAATAAGTTATTAACTGTATTTGAAAAACTAATTCCAGAATGCCTAATTTTAAATTATTCCAACAATTTCGAATACTGAATTTTAACCTACTTGCTACATATATCTATACCTGGAACTCAGTTATATTTATAAAACAGTGTAACACTTAAGTTAATCATGGCCACATTAATTTTTGCACATTTAAAGAATTATCATGATCTTCGGATAAGAAAAATTCATAGAATTTCCGGTGGCTCTGCTAAAGGCGGCAATCATTACAAATTCGGTATGGTTACGAAATATACTGCAATTATGTGGCAACGGAACTCTTTCCACAAATTTAATAACTGGCAACCTGTTATGTTTTGTAATTTTTTTCACACGTTTGCACAGTTAAAAATTCCTTAGTGGTTTTTTTGGTAAAACATAGAAAGTCAGTTTACTATTAATGTCATCAAATCAAAGATTAATAATCTTGGTGATAAATATATCATGCACAACTCGCTGGAAGTGAGGTGAACAAAATAAGAGTTCATTTATCTTGGTCCAATAGAAATCCAAGCTGTAGCAAGTTCTACTGATAGTTTAATAACACATCAATAGCTATCAAAAATAATGTTGTAAAGTTTATTGTTTGTTGTGGTTCATATGGCGTGTTAATTATTGTTCTTTTGGAAGTAAATTAATGTGAATGTAAATTTGATNTATTGTTTGTTGTGGTTCATATGGCGTGTTAATTATTGTTCTTTTGGAAGTAAATTAATGTGAATGTAAATTTGATAATGTAAATTTGATTTTCATCGCACTCAAATTTAAAAATGGATGTGAAGCCAAAGAATCTAGTATGGCTGTACTTNGAATGTAAATTTGATTTTCATCGCACTCAAATTTAAAAATGGATGTGAAGCCAAAGAATCTAGTATGGCTGTACTTTTATCAGGATGCTGGAAAACATACAGTTAGTTGCAAATATGTAAAATTGTAATGAATATTCCTACTGGTAGGCTGGCTATACTGTTTCATATGACCACACTAAAATTTGCCAGTTCCTAGGATATGTACTATTTTACGATTTGTATTGTAGTATACCCTAACATTATCAGAAACTAAGAACTAGAATTTCCACATCTTTCCAGATTATCTATTTTATCTGCTACCGCACTTTAACAATTAGCAATGTACTTTGTTTGTGTTGAACGTAATCAGTGTCATAGATGCAATCATTATATTGAGATGAGTGAGCTTGCCAACTTTGTACAGAAAATAATGGTGATTAACTAGACTAAACGCTAGAATGCGCTGCGCTGTGTGTAGCTCGAGCTAGTAATTTTTTCGGAACATGAGCCTCTTGTGATATAAATATCTACATTTTCTTGCTGTTATGTTTGAGGTTGCGAAGTCGTGTACCGCATGTCAATACTTTGTGGCTTTAATAAAAATAATTTATTATCCAACATTTTTGCCAGTGAAAACAATATTATTACATAAAATATAGTACCGACACATGTTAACATTTTGCTGAAAAATTTTCACCAAAAGTCCTAAAATAACCTTAATATGCAAAAGTAAGACAAATTCAAAATTTTTGCCCTTGCCACAAGGGAAATAACCCCAACTTACATTCAGATGAATACGGTACATTTCTCTTCAGTAAAAAAAAGCAAAGGGAAGAAAATAGATTGTATAGAAAGTACATATGTATAGGCAAGTTTGGTGAATTTATTTTCCTGTTAATGTTAATTGCATAATTTGTCATCAACATAAGCAATTTGAACATAATGATTTGAAATTAGAATNTATTTTCCTGTTAATGTTAATTGCATAATTTGTCATCAACATAAGCAATTTGAACATAATGATTTGAAATTAGAATTTTGGTAGATATTCATTCAACCATCTCTGCTTTGTTTTTTTTTTTACCACTTAGTTGTACATTGTAGAGACACCTATGCAGAATTACCTCACGATTTTTCAATTGTTAGGNTTTTTTTTTTTACCACTTAGTTGTACATTGTAGAGACACCTATGCAGAATTACCTCACGATTTTTCAATTGTTAGGGTTGGCGTGTATGGATTAACAGATAGAAATGGAGAGAGATGTCATCTGCTGGCAGAACAAATAAAACAAGACTGCATTGTAAGCTGCAAGTCGTCCTCCCTCTGGCACACCTGTACACAGACCAAAGCTGTTCCTTTTATTTGTGACATACAAAAACCACGATGGATTGTAACGAAACTCGATTGGTAACCATTTAAAGAACCTGCTGTTGAGATTAATCTAACTTCCAATAATCACCTATTTCAGGATGGCTTGCATCAGGGAAAACCTGGGAAACTCAAGGAATTTTTCATTGCTGGAAATGTCAGGGATATTTATGTGACGTCAGGAAATTTATATACAATATTTTAAAATATATTTAATAACAAAGTAAATATTTGATTCTAACACTTCTGCTAAATGCCATCTAACAAATTCTAATGTTATTTTGCAAGTAAATATTAAAAAAAAAAAATTAACACCTTCAGTGGTTCTTGTTGAATTGATACATTGTATTTTCCAGATTTTGTATCTTGACTTTTTTCTGATTATGAGAGTACTAGTATTTAACCTGTGTGTCACCTCTTCCATTGCCTTCTTTTTACCTTCGTACATTTTTTTTATAAATATTTGTTTTTTCATATGAAAGCATCTATAATTGAAGGCTATGTTGTTACCCATAAAAAAATTTCTAAATTATTTTAGGAAAAGCAATGACATATTTATTATTTGCTGCAAAAGTTGATCAAGGAAATGTCTGGAAATTTGCTGTAAAGATACTGCTTGCCATCCTGTATTATTTTTAATCGGTATTGTTGTCTGTCTCATTTAAGTTGGTGAGATTATGATAGTCAGTGAGTGGTAACTTGACGTATACGAAACAAACAAAGTTCCATTTACAAAATCCTGTATCAGCTAATGCACGAACGAACAAAAGTTAATGTTACGTTGGCTATTCTGAGTGCATTTCTCACACACATTGGACAAGCAGAAAATACGCTATAAGAAAGACTTCCTGGATAAATTAATAAATTTTATTTTGCGTGGTTACAAAGCAGTGGTTGTTAGTGTTACAAGCTGAACTTCCTGGTAAAGTTGTAATGTATAGGTGTTCAAAATTAATTCCAAAATGAAACTATCCGTATCCAAATGAAACACAACTTCAAAACCTTCAAGCCGTTTTCACGTCGCAGGCCTAGTGCTGCCATCTGTTGAGAAACTCCTTCGGCTCACGAAAACTTAGCGCTATTCCATGCACGCTATCTGTCTCTGTCCCGAACCACTAACAAGCCAAATCTCCCGAAGCACTAACCAGTCAGAAAATTTAGATTTTTTGTGTAAAATAACAAATTTACGAACATATATCAATGGTTTTATTTTCCATTTTTAATGGAATTAATGAAAGTTCGTTGTCAAGCAAATCCCCAAAATTATTTTTATTTCAATTCTTAATGTTTTAGCTGTAACGTCCAGTGTGTGATAAGAACTAAAATTACAGTCTCGCAAATGTTAACCAAAATTTGCTGTCTCGGATAAATTAAAAAATAGTTGGCAAGTATTAAATTTTCTGCAAGGTTATATATTTTTACTTTTGTAACCTACCAATTTTTTTAGACAGAGATCAGTCTATAAATACCTTAATTTGTTTACCATTACAGTACAATGGCAAGTGGATTAGCTGACAGTGTGTTGATAAAAAAAAATACAACCTCCACTTGACGCACTAGCTGATGGTGAAAGGAAACGTAAAGTAAACATTGGTGCTACTTTCGTCGAACTGTCAAAATCTCGCCAACTTACACGAGACAGACAACCAGACTATAGCATTGGTGCACCAATCAAAGTTATATAATCTCACCCCGTGCATTCGCAACAGAACAGTATTGATTAAATGGGGTGTCATGATGCACAGTTCGACATGAGCTGATATAATATATTCAGGTTGAACCTTTGCCAGAACTGGTGCTTGTTTTAGCCTTGTTCGTAATTGAGGCTAAGTAGCACATAATTACAAAATTCATAAAAATAAATAACACAAACCACCAAAATTATTTGACAATGTTCACTACAGTTCACCTTTAACACAATACACACACTAAACAGTTGGCTGTCTTTTTATGTACGATCATTGTACACACCTGGTTTTGGTTAAAATATTTTCATGATTTCTTCAGTTTTGACATTGTGATATCTGTATTTTTGCTACTCTTTCTTAGATTTTTTGACATGGAAGTCGGATTATACAATAGTGCCCCATCGCAATGTTTGTTTCCGCTTTGTCTCGTGACCGTGACGTTATATCTTTTATACATTATAAAATTCTGCCAGTAGTTAAAAACAAAAAAATTGTTGCCTGAAATGTGGTAAATTTGACAAGTGTCGATGCAGATATTTCCTACAACAGCAATATTGGTCGATAAACCGATAACTTATCAGATCGGACCATCACTAATTATTTTTATAGTGACACAAGAGATTTGGGCGGCTCTTAACGTCAATGTGTTGAGAGCCGATTTAACTTTAAAGTATTTTATTCTTGAATAAATGAAAATTTTACTTAGTATTAAATACAAATTAAAAACAGTGAGAGCTGCAATGTGTTGGCAATGGCTAGTAAGAAATAGTTTAGTTAAAATATTGTTTTATCCTAGTATTTTGATATGCTATTTGTAAATTAAATGTTGCTTATTGATATATTTAGCTTTTTAGGTCGCACTGAAGGAAACATATTTCATTGTTACAGTTAACAATATCAGTTCAAATTACAATGCTTTGGTTCTAGTGACATGGTATTTTTTTAGCCCCCGTCCAAGGAAGAGACTTTGTTACTATCTCGCTCTTTCTCCCCCTCTGGAAGTTTCGCACCGCTAGTAGTAGCTGGAAAATTATTCATATTTTCAATTTTATCATATTTCTTATTACAGCAATAACAATGATTTTTTAATTTGTAATTTACAACTGAAATGATATTTCATTGTTTGTGAATGTTTATTTTAATGTGTTTGGATGTGATGGCTGTACGGTTACAAATCAGAAGTTGGTAGAAGTTTTGGCTGGCTATGTGACATGACGTGTTGCTGAACGAAGCAGTAATTTTTCTTTTTGTGAAAAATGTGTATAATTACCACATCAAATTTGTACATGTTGTGTTTTTTAAACCTACCTAGGCAAGTTACGATGTTGTGACTGCCGTGTTTGTGTGTGTGTGTGCACGTGCGTGCAGATATGGGACGTGTAAATTTATACGTTTTAACTATGAACTGTTATGACTAAATTAATTTTTTTGATGGCAGGTCTGTTTATTTATCACAGCGTTGTAACTTTGCCCTTGGTGTTTGAAACTCCCTTGTTAACATGCCTACATTTCTTTGATTTGGATGTTCGCCACAATCCCAACAATACACTAAGCTCAGCCAGATAAATTTAAATAAACCTTGAAAACAGTAGGTTCCAATGAATAGAAATTTGAGCAGAATAATACATACGGTAGGCCTATTTGTGTGCATGCTCACCGATATCTTTTAAATATTTTGCTTGCTATGTACAAAAATAAGGGAAACAAATTGCGTGCTTGAATTCGCTGTTTCTTTTTGTTTAACTGGTTGTTCTTTCAATTTAATTTTTATTCCAACTGATGCAGTCATTTCACAAAATAACCCAACATGTATCGGAAACAAGAGGTCAAATACTAAAGTTCTTCTCCCTGCAATTAACATTGTCAAATACAGTCGCTGGAAAATATTAACGTTTATTACGTGTAAAGTGCTATTTCATGTAGAACAAATATGTCAACAATGTTAAATAATAACCGTAAGAATTATCGTCAATTTAGACATTGTTAAAAAGGCATAAAGCTGACCTAAATTTTAAACATTAGTAAGGAATGGTTTTTGAAAATCAAAATTCTTTTAACAGCCGAAAAAAGTAAACAAGACATTTGGCAGTTAAAACATAGAAGTCCTATGGCAGTGTTTATGTGTACATGTAGCGGGTCATGTAATGGGTAACCAAAAGTAGAACTTTAGCGGGTCTTCAGATAAATGTGAAGTAACTGTGAATGGCCTATATCAAGATAGTGGCTATAAAAATAATTGCAGTAATGGTCTGAGAATAGGCTAACCTCAAATATAGGCCAACCCTCATCTTCAGCACATTTAAATGATGGAAAACCACAAATTTATAATTAATGTTTAGAAGCAAATTATTATAATAGTGTTTTGACCTGAGAAAGGTAAAGAAAGGTATAGGTTACTTACCAAATATTCATGACTTCATATTTACATAAAATATAAAAATAATATTATGAACATGACTGGACAGTTGATTAACACTACTTTCATTTATGTTATATTTTTATACACTGTCTGTTGTCTCATCAGTTTCATGGTTACATCACTTTCACTGCTGTCATCTTATTTTGCACCATTATCTTCCTACAAAAGGTAATTTTCCAACACATCCATTGAGTTCGAAAGGCAGCATTTTTTAATTCCATACACAATTGTTTTGGGAGATATTTTGCCCCAAGCTGCCAAAATCCAAGTGCACAGGTGACTCACAGATGGCTTTATAATTCTTCCTCTTGGAGTATATTCCGTCTCATATAAGTTGGCCATATTCTGACAGGTCTCCGAAAGTAGTGCCACTGTTTACATCTGACTACGTATCCTTCTGCCATCAGCCGATCGACCACATGACAATGATGTTGTTTATTTTGATGATTTGTCCTAGACAGTGAGTTTGGGATAACATTTGCGAAACTGTAATTGTAGCCATTATCACACATTGGACAATATAGCTAATATATTTGATTTGGAAATATGTGACTTGGAAAAACTTTAGAATTGCTTAACAACTATTCACGCGTGTCCCACTGTCTTCGGAAACAAGATAATAGATTTTCGGAGAACAATATGGCTTATAATTTACCTAGACAAACGATTACCTGCTGAATATAAATTACTAGTACTCAAATCACTGTACACAAAATATACTTTACTTTAAAAAGTATGCAGAGCTCGCGAAAAATTAAATTATTGGTATCTGTTCGTAAATTTATATATGTCGCACATGGAACACTTTTTTTTTTGTGGCTGGTATTGCTTCAGAAAAAATTCGATAGATAGCGTGCACATCCTGCCCAGAGCGAGGTCTGAGACTCTTATTTTACTTAATAGATAGCATATTTGTAAAGTAGACTGTTCTTCTATTACTTGCTCGGAAGGATACAAATTTGAAATATGTTTAGTCAAATTATTAGAAAAAATAATTCAACAATATCATGCAATATTTCTGTATGCTTTTGGAATTAATATCAATCATGTGATGAAAGCGGGATCGGAGAGGGGCGATTAAGACGTGAAAAAAAGTTTTGAAATTGCGTTTCATTTGGATATGGATCTTTTAATGTGGTTTTAATTTTGAACACAGAAACTAAACTTCGTACTAAAATAGAAAAGTATAGGTGTTCGAAATTAAAAGCACATTACACTAAAAACCGCTGTTTTATGACCACGTAAAATAAAATGTGTTAATTGACCTAATGATACTTTCTTATCGCGTATTTTCGGCTGGTCAAATGTGTGTCTGCAGTGCACTCAGAATAGCCAACGTAATATTACATTTTGTTCATATGTGCATCAGCTGATGCAGGATTTTGTAAATGGCACTTTGTTTGTTTCATATATGTCAAGTTGCCACTGACTGACTCTCAGAATCTGTCCAACTTATATGATATGAAATATAACTGCTTTNTGGTCAAATGTGTGTCTGCAGTGCACTCAGAATAGCCAACGTAATATTACATTTTGTTCATATGTGCATCAGCTGATACAGGATTTTGTAAATGGCACTTTGTTTGTTTCATATATGTCAAGTTGCCACTGACTGACTCTCAGAATCTGTCCAACTTATATGATATGAAATATAACTGCTTTCTCACCAAACATTAGCCAGTCAGGGTAGTGCCTCCTAAGGTTGTCCTTGCAGGGTTTGTTTATGAACACATCAAGAACCTGGAGGAATAATCATAAGGGCTGTTTCTCCAAACCGTTTTATTTTTATTTATCTATTTATTTATTTGGTTTCCTTTCAAGGGCGGAGGGGGGCAACTGAACTAGGCCAGGGGTTTTTTTTCTTTTGTCAGTGTTTGGCATTTCAAGATGTTGTATGGAGGTAACTAGAGACTATCATTATTTACTGTTAACATCGCAGTGATGAGGCATCTTTTTTTGCTGCTAAAACTTATCAGCACCGGCGACATTTTTCTTTAACAGAGAGGTTGCTTGGCATGTCGAAGTAAACAGGTGATTTATCGTCATTGCAAAGTTTGCTAAAATGTTTCTTCCTTAGGCTCAATATGGTAAAATATTGTAAATACATACATGAATAAAGCTTTGACTTTTGTGCTTTGTAATGAAAGTACTTTATACTGAATGCTTTTATTTTTAAACCTTTATAACATAGGCTTTATGAACTTATGACAAAATTAGTCATTTCAGTAAATATTATTAATATGTAATTATAAAAATAAATTTTTTATCCTATGAATAAACATGTTTTCTGTTAAACATACTGTAGTGCGTGGTTTGCAAATACACACTTCCTATTTGGTGAAGTTTCCTTTAAAAAAAAAACACCGCTTGTTCTTACCTCTTAACACGGACACAAGTTTATTCAAAACAAGTTTACCTTTCTGGGGTCTCATTTTTTTGTAAGGTACCTATTGATTAAAATTTATATTTATTGTAAAGAACATTTTGATTTTATTCTGATTTAGTCTTTACAGGGAGTAAAAATACACTTTGATGCATATTTTCTAGATTTTTTTTTAGGGGTTAAAACCAATCAGTTTAGATTTTTACGAGGGTAGCAATGTTACAATGTTGTTCTCAAAATTAAGTTTACTTGTTCTGTAACAAAACACACATTATGTGGTTTCCCATTTATACTTTATGTTTTTATGTACGAAAGGTTTGTTTTGATTTGCTTCATTTACTGTATGTATTTGGATTCTATTTCAAATTTAGCATCAACTGTTGCAAGTACAATGACCGGTGGCCATGTCTAGTGGTATCATCCTTGAAAGAAAACTGTTAATTACCATTACTCCATTCTACTGGTATGTGTTACAAAGGATATGTTATGATTCTGCAGGCCAGATATTTGTTATTTGAGCCACTTAAACAGAGTTTAATCAATAATTACCGCAAGCAGTGGACTTCTTTTTGGTGTTCCTTTGTGTACGGAATCAGACTTTGTGTGGTACTAAAACTACAATGTAGCACGCCATTGCAGTTTTTTAATACAAATACCACTGTATTTAATTACTGGACTTCTGTTATGCAATAAGTGTCGTGTTGTATCATTTTTGCGGTGAACGAGAGCTTTGAGGTTAGCTACGAGGTGTCCCAGCCGTAACCGTAATTATTTGTTTACCGGGCCGACATTAACGAACTGCGGAATGAAATTGTTAAAATGTCTCAACACTAATTGAAGATACGTTTGCGCCTCGTGAAGTGCCGTATAAACAGACTTCTGACCTTGACCGATGAAGTTGACACCAATCCAAGTCGGGCGGGACTTTTCAAGGCAACTTGCTGTTCAAGCATCGGAAAGTGCGTCATTTGCAGTCTGAAGCCAGTGAGAGGGAGCTCAAAGAGTTTGACCAGGCCTATTATAGAATACAGGAAGTTGTGATTCAATGAGTGGGAAGAGAACAGCATTGTCATCTTGTCAGAGGCTCATCTAATGTAAAGTTATCAAAATTTCATTTGCTTACATTTAGGGGTTGCTTACAGACTGGCCTACCTTTTATGATTTGTTCACCTCACTGGTGAATAACAAGGCCCTTTCTGCAGTGGAGAAGCATCAGTATCTCCTTACTTCATTTTCAGGTGAGCCATACAACCTTATTAACGCACTCCCACTGTCTGAGGAAAATTATAACCTGCCATGGCAAACATTAATTGAAAGGTACCAGAATGTCAGAGCAAATGCAACTCCCTCGCTTAAATGCTCTCTCTCACATGAGGGATGTGAATTGTTATTTGGAATTAGTTGACACATTGTTTGATACTCCAGGAACAATCAATTTTCTTTTGGGTGCTGATGTATACCCAGATGTGTTTGATGGTGGGCAGTACCAACCAGTACATGGGTTCCCCATTGCTTTTCACAGTATATTTGGTTGGTTCTAATGGGTAAAGTCAGTTAGACTGCAGCTGCTGCCTCCAGTGGTGTTGTTTCGCTGTTTGTGCTACCTGAGGTTTCCTAACAGACACCCTTCGCAAGTTTTGGGAGAGTGAGGCAATACCGTGTTTTCAACGTTGTAGCCCAGAAGATATTGAATATGAGAAGTCACTTTGTTGAAACCCATTGGTGAGATCCGGAGGGTTGATGTGTCCTGAGAGTACCTATTAAGGTAAATGATCCATAGTTTGTTGATTTCCGCAGTTTTGCTGTTAAAAAGTTGCATCAACAGGAATGCAGATTGCATTGTCAGCCAGAAACCAATAGGGAGTATTAATTTTTTGCGCTAGTATCAAGAACTTGGAAACATGCATCCGCTTAAGAATGTAGTTTAACACACTCCTTGTTACATCCCTCATCACTATGTGTTGAAGTAATCCAGTTCAACAAACAAGTAAAGAGTGGGATTTGATGCTTCAGCGGCCTTCACTTCTGGAAGGTCTCTTAATGATGTACTTCTGACAGGACCTAACTTATAATGACATTGTGGACATTATTACAAATTTCCGTGTTGATCCTGTTGTAACGACCACAGATGTTTGTAAAATGTATCGACAGGTGTGCTTACATCCAGAGGATGCACCTTATCAAAGAATTCTATGACGTGAGTCCCCTGACCAGCCAATACGTGAATTCCAACTTGACCCTCTTACTTACGGGGTATCAGTAACTCTTTTCATGGCTATGAGAACCTTACAACTGCTTGCAATAGAGGAAGATGGCATGTATTCCAAGGCGGCTAAAGTCGTGATGGAAGACTTATTTGTAGACAATGTAATGACAGGTGCAGCATNGGTATCAGTAACTCTTTTCATGGCTATGAGAACCTTACAACTGCTTGCAATAGAGGAAGATGGCATGTATTCCAAGGTGGCTAAAGTCGTGATGGAAGACTTATTTGTAGACAATGTAATGACAGTTGCAGAAGTCCTCAATTTGCAGCAGTAACTGATAATCTCCTAAAGTAAGGGGGTTTTGAATTAAGAAAATGGTCCAGTAATAGTCAGGCTGTCTTAGATGCAGTACCAGCGAACCACCGATAGAGTTGACTGAGTTTTCAAGAAAATAGTGAAGTGATCAAGGTATTTGGTCTCCAGTGCGACTCAAGGTTGGATGTGTTTTCATATAAAATTCAATCAGCCAGCACACCAGTCATCAAACAAGCTATCCTTTCGGACATTGCTAGGTTGTATGACCCACTAGGGGGGCTTACTCCAGTTGTCATTTGAGCTAAGATTTTCCTCCTAACACTGGCTGTTGGTGTCTCATGGAATGAAGCTCCACCTCGAGATGTAATGGAGGCTGGCAGGCTTTCACCCGCCAATTGGCTCAGCAAACTGTCGATGCCTCTTCTTGTGTCAGCACCACAGTCAGAATATCAGCTTCATGACTTAAGCGATGCATCCAATGAAGGTTATGCAGCTGTTGTGTACCTACGTACTGCTCATCAAGGTGAGGTGAAGACACGCCTGCTTCTGGGCAAATCCTGTGTTGCGCCACTAGTAACGCTTCCTCGACTTGAATTGCAGGTTGCACATTTACTCATTATGTTACTTGAGTCAGTAATGTCGACCCTTTCATAGGGTATCATCATCAGCTGTATTACTGCATTGTGTAATTCCACGGTGATCCTCTCCTGGATTAAGATGCCTCCTTATCGTCTGAAAACTCTTGTGGCAAACTGAGTCGCTCGCATTCAAGAGAGCAAGATTATGGGCCAATGTAGACATGTACCTTCTGCAGACTGTGCTTCCAGGGGACTCTTGCCCTAAAATTTACTGACACACACATTTTGGTGAACTCGGCCTTGTTGGTTAATATCAGAGAAGGAATCATGTCCATGTGGAGGTGTAGTGACCAGTATTCATGAAGGTGAAGTAGAGCTAAAGCAGCCTAAGGTAATTTTCTTAGTTGGACATTGTGAGCCAAACCTCCTCGCAAGTGTTTCTAGTTTCTCTTCCTGGTCACATCTTTAGAAAGTGCTTGCTTATGTATTAAGATTCATTTCAAACCTAAAGGTGCCACTAAGGTGTCGATGCACTGGTTGCCTTACTGTTGTAGATTTTGATGCTGCTCTGAAGATCTGCCTAAAATAGGTTCAACGAGAAAGTTTCAGCTCGGGAATTGAATGTTTAATTTCAGACGGTGTATGCCCCCATGGAACTGGTATTACAAATTTGAGTCCATTCTTGGATTCCGATGGCATTCTGCCTGTGGGTGGACGTTTACAAAATTCACACCTAACTTACAAAGCAAAACATCAAATCCTCCTTCCCAAGAGGAATTTTGTGACAAATCTGGTAATTTTCATCTAGTGCACCTCAATGCTGGTTCCATTGCCACACATGCATCAATTGTTGTGAGTACTGAATTGTGACAGGGAAGGTATCTGTCAAGGTCAGGATCTACAGTTATATAAAGTGCTACAGGTTCAGGGCCACCAATACACAGCCATTGATGGGAAATCTTCGAAGTAGGTTCAACAAGCAAGTCCATTTCTAAACGTTTGTGTTGACTATGGGTGCCCGTTCCAAATCACAGTCGTGTGTCAAAGTCTTATCTGTGCCTATTCATTTGCTTAGCTACAAAGTCAGTACATTTAGAAGTTGTTTCTCCTTTGAGCACCGCAGTTTTTCATGACGTGTTATTCAGGAACGGGCTTTGTAAAAATATGTATATATTTTTTTTTTCTGCTGAACAAACTTTACAGGCTCACGTCATTATTTCAGTGATGTACAGAAGTTCTTAGGGGAGAGCGCCAACTTGCAGTTTGTTGCGGTTACCCTTGCCACTCGTGGCGTTCAGTGGAACCTCAATCCTCCATCTGCACCATATTTTATTTGGTTGTGGGAGGCAGTCATCAAATCTGCCAAGTACCATCTGGAAAAAGTTTTAGGCCAGCTGTCTACTCTCTCTGCCCAGATTGAAGCAGTCCTTAACTCACGTCCACCGTGTGCCATTTCATCAGATGCAGGTGATGTAGAGGTCCTGACACCAGCACGAACCACACTGTCAGCACCTCCAGCTCCAGACCTCGCAGAGAACCAGTCAAACAGATTGGACAGGCGGTAGCTGGTACAGTGTGCTACTCAGCACTTCTGGCAAATACCTGCACACACTAAAACTACGCAGCAAGTAGACAGAGTGAGGGTGTGGTGCAGATTAGTGACCTTGTCCTAGTCAAGGAAGACAATTTGCCACCCTTGCAGTTGCAGTTCTAAATGCGGGTAAAGATGGAGTTTGCACGGGGCCACAAATACGCAGCAACATCGAACGTGAAGTGCCCCGTTATCAAGTTGTAGCCTACGGATTCATGGAGAACCACGTGAATCATTGTGTCATTGTACTGATGTTTTAGTTTGCCTGAAAATGGTGGGTGGTATGTGAAGGTGTGTTTTGGTTTGTATCATTTAGTGTATGTACTTTTATTCATGTTCAAATTATCACCAACTGTTGCGAGTGCCATGGCCGGTGGCCATCTTGACTTGTCAATAGGTTACTAAGTGGAAACAATGGTGTTGCAGCAGCATGTCAAAACACAGTTATTATAAGTCGACATATGAGAATCTACAGCATTGAGAGGAGACAGCAAGAATGTATTGTGTGCAGCGTGTGTGCAAATTATTCATTGAATGAGACTCTGCAATCAGCATGATTTTGTACATGTCATATTTGTAAACAAACCCTGGATTACACTGGAAATGGTTAAACCATCAGTACTTTTATGTGAAGCTTGTGTGTGAAAATTTTATGAATCCCATTTTGAAGGCAATGAAAATCAATCTTTGTTGTACTGGGAGTTAATGTAAATATTGTAAGTTACAGTGAAATACTTTTACATAGTTGAGATAGGTTTAGTATTTGGGGGGGAATTGAAAATTGTACGTTAATGTGAAGTACGTTGCAACAGAAAGTTACTGTATACGTCGCTGGTAAGCCAACATCATTTCTTCAAAATGTGGTGGCAGTTGTTGTGCCGGAAGTGTTCTTCTCCTAAGAGGAGGCCACTTTGTCTCGTGAATCAATTCCAGCAACAAATTTTTGCTTTAAATTCTTTTTGTGGTACATTAAATTCAAGAGTGATTTCTATTGCCTTTAGTTTAATTATTTCCCGGCTTTTTCATTTAATCCTGCACTGTCTCTTATAGTTGTGTCAACATTATTTTGGTGCAATATTTCTTTTCCCTGCATTCACGGAAATTGTTTCTTTAAGCAAACTAACAAATAATTTTTATTTAAAATGAAATAATTTTTCCTGAAATAGATTTTGTCATTATTTTTTTGTTATGCTTAGTAATGTGGAAAATTTTTTTTCCTTGCAGCAACTACCGACAAGTTGTCACTGTGCCATTGATTTTTAAACCAATTCCTTGATGTAATCAATGTATTAGCTAAATTTGTGTTTTTGTGGAAGTCCAATAGTGTAAATGCCTCATTACAAAGAAATGAAAATAACACCTGTTAAACATGACGAATCCAAGTTTTTGAAAATAATATGGTACTAGTAACTTCAATTTAACCTAAGATATGTGGTACACAATGGGGTTTCCATCGTTTTGATTTCACCTTTTTAGGAAAATTACTAATCCTCTGTAGGTAACAAATAATTTTAAGGCAATGGATTGTTCATTTTTTAACATTTCTAAGCAATAAGTGATTGTGCATGAAACACATATATGTTGATGTTCCGCATGCATTTTCATGTAAGTGGCCTAGGCAGACACTAGGATTTCAAGGTTCTCAAAATCTGCATGAAAAGGTAGACCTACATTTGGACCAGTGCGATAAGTTGGTCATAGCTTTTAAAAAATGTATCCAAATTCAACTAAACTTTCTACATTACAAATATTGCTTACCTATACAGAGCCTATTTTTTAGGACTCTTTGTGCTATAGCTCCAAATGAGAAAACAAAGCCTTAAATGTAATGTATAATGTTCACAAATTTGTGCATAAAAACAATGCTTTCGTAGGCCATATAAACTTACATGTTTTAAGTGACCCATTCACTTTTTCTCAGGTTAGTGAGCCCTGTATACACAACATTAGACTTATTACAACCAAAATTATATTACTTTGAATCCTACTACCGTAATGCAGTTGGCTGCTCACCTGCTTTCAATATGAGGGGTTCTGGATTCAAGTCCTACGTAAGGCACTTGTGTACAGTAAAATCTCGTTAAAAAGTACATCAATAAAGCCTTAACTTGTATACCTAGTTATGAATGTACTTTCTACTGAAAGTGTTATTTTTTAAATTTATAACATGGACTCCTTGTAATTATGGCTCAGTTAATTATTTAAGTGAAGAAAATTTATATATGATCACCTAGAAATATTCTTAAAAGCATTAATAAAACTCCTTTCTCAAATGAGAAATTGCATGAATTACAGTTTGCAAACACAAAATGTTATGTGTTTGCAAATGGAAAATGGATTTCGCACTGAGTCATTTTAGCGACAAAGGGAGAATATTTTACTCTTTTGTTTATACCCGGGAATTGTTTAAACATTGCCTTTGCCGGAGGGGGTAAAATTCATTCCTGTAAGGGGGTCAAATGTATGTTATTGTGATGCGATACCAAAACTTGTGAGTTATCCCTCGTATACGAAACAAGCATCGTGCCATTTACAAAATCCTGTATCAGCTGATGCATGAATGAACAAATATTAATATTATGTTGGCTATTCTGAGTGCACTGCCGACACACATCAGACAAGCAGAAAATACGTATATAAGAAAGAGTTCTTAGCTTAATTGATTCATTTTATTTTACGTGGTCATAAAACAGCGGTGTTTAGTGTTACAAACTAAACTTCGTGCTAAAGTAGTGATTTATAGGTGTTCACAAAGTGAAATGCACATTAAAATGAGACAACTTCAAACCTTTGGAGTTCTTTTCACGTATCCCCACTCTCCATCCATCCTTTTCCGTACACGCTTGATATTAATTCCAAAAGCCAATAATAATATTGCAGGGTATTTTCTATTGTTTTTTCAAATAATTTGGCGAAATGTATTTCAAACTTTTCATTTCAAGCCAGTAATAGGTGAAAAGTCAACTTTTAAAAAGACTGGATCAGGAGACTCATTCGGTTCACAAAAGCACTAACCAGCCAGAAAACTATAGCTTTCTTATGCAAAATAACATATTTATGAACATATACCAATTGTTTTATTATTCCGTGAGCTGTGTATAATTTTTAAAGTAACATGTATTTCCGTGTACGGCGATTTTATTTACGCCATGTTGTTCTGCTGTCTGCTTTGCAAAAGTCGTCGATGAGTTGGCGAATATAAGTGCGTTGTCAAGCAAGTTCCCAAAATTATTTTTATTTCAAATCTTGACATATTAACTGTAACGTCCAAAGTGTGATAAGAACTACAATTACTGTCTCGCAAATGTTAACCCAAAATCGCTGCCTTAGATAAATTAAAAAATTGGTAGTAAATATTAAATATTTTGCATGATTTTATGTTTTTACTTTTATATCCCTACAATTTTTTTAGACAGATGCCAGTTTATAAATACCTTAAGTTTGTTTGGCATTACACTACAATGACAAGTGTATTAGCTGACAGTGTGTTGATAAAAAATACAGCACCTAATTGATGCACTAACTGATGGCGAAAGGATACATAAACGAAAAGTAAATATTTGGCGCTACTTTTGTCAAATTGTCAAAATATTGAGAACTTACACGAGACAGATAATAGCTTCAGTTTAGTCAAAGAATTGGTAGTTTTGTTGATACTAAAAACTAGGGGTGTG